>JAINUG010000061.1:565526-912416 GCA_029706075.1 Aldrovandia affinis
TGACATATAAAGTGTAAAAGTGTACAAGTGGCAGCCGGCAGAGGTGCATGAGAGGAGAGGTGGTAGAAAACCGATATGTGCGCTTCGGGGTTTACCTCTATGCCCATACATGGAGTTCCTGCGTCGCCACCGTCTAGATTGACAATCAAGACAATGCCCATACATGGAGTTCCGCAGCAATCGGTGAGATTAACAACAGCTGCAGTGAATCCCAGCCACACGGATTGGAGCGCAGAAAAAGGGCAACCACACACACACACGGCAAGTACATAACTACGCGAAATCAACAGTGGATGTGGTAGAGAGAAAAGAAAATATTAGCAGCTGTTTATGATCTTGTTTGGAAGGAGGAAGCTGCTGTGTGCCATTGCCCTTGACTGTCTGAGATCCGCCCGTGTTTGACCCTCGCCTGCTGACTTCCCTCTGCCTAGGCCAATCCTGGACTGTCTGAGAATCCGTCTTCGTGTGCCGAACCCTGTTTATGGAAATCGACGATTCTATTGGACTGTAGATCGGACTGTTTTATTTACAACTAACCTCTTGCTCTTGCTCCCACCAAACAGTAAATAAACTTTTGAATTTAATTTATATGGTTGTGGACAGTGACTTTTCAGTCAAGTGAACACTCTCTCCACCCTCGAGTGTGTCTACAAACTGTTCATGCAAAGTGCTAAACTGACTTGCAAAATTCTTACCTTAGACACTACATCCTATGCTAACATAGAAAGTGCAAAACTGTTAATACAAAAGTGCCAAACTCTAAATCATATGCTCCATTCTCAGAATACAGCCACCTAATATTACAACACTATTCAAATGTCATCACTACAAATGCAGATCACTAAATCAAATTATGGTGTTTGTAGTCATGTATCATTACTTCCAACAATCTTGCCCAGGTGAGTAGCACTGCAACAGAATTGATAATCTCTTCACCACTACATAAAGGCTGTAGAAACCTGAATGGCGGTTTCTGATTACTGCCTGCCTTTGCTGCCTTACAAATGAAGATATCCAGATCGACGTAGATGGAGATTCTATGGCCAAATGCAGCAGAGGCAAAATGCTGTAGGGACTGAAATGCATTTACTGTATGTGTTGTTTTTACTGTAAAGTTTTTGTTACTGTAACTGTTTTTACTTGTAGTGTTATTTACTGTTTTAACTGTAAAATACAGTTGAGTTTCTGCATTACAGTAATGTATGATTTCTTTCAATGGAATGATAATGACGTTTAAAAATGACAATCAGCCCATCTGCCCACATTACAAATGGCAGCCTGCTCCACACACCGAAATAAACAAAACAAACAAACAAAAGAATTCAAACCATAACATTTAGCATAATCTGCATCCAGCTCAATAACAACATTACGTCATATTTCAACAAGATCAATAAACTTTTGAAATCATTTTTAGGCTTTCCTCTATACTTTTCTGATTATTTTACATCTGTGCGTGCAAAAGCATATACAGTAATCTAATCTAATATTTTGTTTGTCTTTATAAAACATATTTCTCATATATAGCTATATACAGATGTGACAAATTTGTCATCCATCTGTATATACTGTGTATATATATATATATATATATATATATATATATATATATATATATATACATGTATATACTGTATATATTGCACTCTATCACAGGGGATGCTTGCTGTGCATCATTTTCCAGTACTTAAGAGAAAATGATTCCTTGCATAATCTTTTGATGACAAATATTTTGTGCTTGACAGCATTATTTGATAATGGCTGTTGTATTTGAAAAATACATCAATAATTAAAACTTCAACGATGAACATATCCAATGTTCTGATGCTATAATAAACTTTTGCATGATATACAATCTAATTTGGTTCAATTATTTTTATTTTGGGTATGCAATATGATTTTTGAGCCCAAGATTAGGATTATAGCATTTTGTGTTATGACCAAAGAACACTTTCAAACTCTTTTGATTAGAAGGATTTTTGTTTGGCAACATTGTTTGATGATGACTGTTGTATATTGAAAACGCAGCAATGATTGCTTCACTGTTGAAAATATGAATGTTTGGTGCTATGATAAACTTTTGCATATAATATTCTCTCATTTGACACTTTTATTCTCTCATTATTTTTATTTTGCCTGCTATATTAGATTTCGAACCCAAAATTAGCATTATGGCATTCTGTATTAAGAGTTTGCACATTGAAACTCTGTTGTGCAAAATGAGTCAAAGCAATCGTAAAAAACTGCAATAGCTTTACCCTGCAGTTGGTTCACCCTCTGCCTATGTGTCCACCCCAGTGGGAGGAGAGGAGGCGGCATTGCCGCATGCAATCGCCTCTACGTGTATCAGAATCACAGTCACAGTCAAGCGGCTTGCCGTCTCGGAGGAGGCGGTTCAGTCCCAGAGTTGCAGACTGCAAACTGGCCAATGGCGGCTCCGAACAATGTTACTGTGCTGATTTTTTTAACAGGCTGCACTGGAAAACCAATGTTATATTATCTAAAACTCAAAGTTTTCAAGGAACAGAAATGAATGATTTTAATGAAATCATGTGTCTGGGGTCCAGGCCTGGGGACGGAGGGATGGTGAGACTTCAGTATGGGCTCTGCGTCTTCTTTAAACATAGCTCCAAAGCACAGCTGTGGAGTAGACCACACTACACCCTGCAGAGCAAGCAGGCCTTTCTCTGTGTGCTACCCTAGACCCTGACAATTAAAATGGTCCCTTCACCTAAGATTTAAACACACCATTTCATTTTACATAACATTTACATTTATGGCATTTAGCAGGCGGCTCTTATCAGTGCTACTTACAAAAGTGGTTTAACTATAATAACATTAATCAAAGTTAGTGCAAGAGATCAGTGTAAGCGTAACACTGCAATAGACCTATCATTGTTGGCAGCTGCGTTCTTGTACCTGTAACACAGGGAAAGAAAGTGTTTTTTTCACATTTTTAAACATATAAACAGTGGAGATGGCAGTTAATTAATCAGAATCAGTGGTAGTGGAGTCTGAGGTGGGTTTAGTCTCTTGCAGAGCGAGACCACAGGAGCGGCTGCGGGCGCCCAGAGGGATGGGACAATCAGTTTGCCAGAGGGAGGGCGGAGGGGAGTCTGGCTGGGGTGTAGAATTGTGATGGTGTGGGTGATGAGTGTCAGGAGTATATCAGGCCGCAGCCTGATATGCCAGCACCAGTGATATAAACTTGATACGTACTGCTATAGGGAGCCAGTGCAGTGTGGTGAGTAGTGTAGTGGAGTGTATTTCACAAAATATAGATACAATTTGTATAAAACATTAAAAGGCACATTCATCCATTTCAGACAGAGCACAATGCCATAAAGGCTTTCATATACAAAAAAATATAAGAATTATAAATAATCCTCCATTGTGAACATAAACAGTAGAGCGTAATGCAGCACTCTGTGTAATTAATATCCCACATCACGAGTTCTGGTCTTTGAGTTCTTTTCAATATTCCTGCTTACTAAAAGTCAATATTGAAGGTGATCCTTGAAAAAGAAAAGCACACACATAATACAAAGTAAATCAGCACAAAACTCGGAAAGCAGCTTCTTCCATTTATAAGGAGCAATTATATCTGTAATAGAGGCCTTTGTGATGATGAGGTATTTTTTTCCAGGCAGAGGAAATACATTGCTCTTGCAATTTGGTCTATGGAGATTGTATGAATAATTGTTTTTATGTAGCACTCGATGTCACAATAAAACACATATGTTTCCCAGTGTGAGTACTGACATTTTGATGGTAAGGAGGCACTCCAGGACAATTGTTTGTAACAGTATTCAAGGTGCCCCTGAGTGTCTTTCTTTTGTGACAAATCATTTCCATCGAGCCATTTGGAAGTGATGATGACTCCTTGAACACAATTTCTCCTCTGATAACTTTGCATGTATGCTGTGTGCATGTGTTAGGGTAGCCATATGTTCTTATCAGTGCAAAATACCCAATATATGCTTATAAAACATGGGATTGGCATGCTTAAAAAAAAAGGAATACAAATTCATAGCTTTTTTATTCCAAGGCATACCCGCCCAGCTATATGTTTTAATTAAATTAACAAAATTAACTGTAATTCTTAGAGCAAGTTATTTTACATCACTTTTTGCATGGTTAACGAACCTTTGTTTTATTATCTACTCAAACTAGATACACTCATACATGTGGGAAAACAATACAACAATAAAATTACCAATGCATACAGCTACCTTACCCTTGTAGTAGACTGTGGGCATGCCTTTAGGATGGAGGGAATTCTAAATGTAGACAAATCTTGAGCTATCTTGTCTTATTACCTGATAACTTGTGAGAGAGAAAAAGGCTAATTAACCTATTGAGCAGCAGATCCTGCAATATAAATCCAGAAATGACCACAAATTCCAAACTTTTTGAATGTTCATTTCATCCACTATTGCACAAATATGATACAATCCTCTTTTTGACAGGAATCTCCTTTAACAAACACCTGAATTATTTCAGCGTGAATTGTGCATCTGCTGACATTAATTGAATAATTATGTATCTGTAGTTGATTGGGCGAGTGGTCTGTGTACCTAGTACACTTACAATAGAACCATTAAATGGGAAGTTTATGTGTTCACAATTTACAATTGACAGAAATTTAGCAAATCTAGATTGTGTATGTGTGTACAATACATACTTTATCAAATTTTATAGTATTTCACTTTTTATCAATGGAATTATTTATTTTTGGTTTTTTTTGGTTTCTGGTTTCATACGCCCATATTTTGTTCTCAAAAGATGTCACACCTATTCATTCTCATTCTCAGTCGTTGTGCACCCTACTACTGTGTACTAGCCATTTACCAAAACAGTCATTTGTAGTCAGTTAACCATTTCTTGGATTTGATTTTGAGGTATGCTTGGGATCATTGTCTTCCTGAAAGATCTATTTGCGGCCAAGTTTCAGCTTCCTGGCAGAGGGAGACAGGTTTTTTCCCAAAATGTTTTATTATTTGCTGGAGCTCATGATTCCATTGACCTTAACAACAGCCCCAGGACCAGTAGATGCAAAACAACCCCATAACATCAAAGATACACCACAATATTTAGTATGGTGTGCCATCATGAGTAGTATATCATTTCCATTTTTGAGCATGCAATATAACTCATTATCTGTGTTAATTTTATAGAGCCTTTTTGCTCACCTTTATTAAGAGGAGTGTTAATAATCATTTGACTGTATATGGATATAGGACATCCATCTCCTCCCTCACCACCGACTATGTGCCTACATTAGAAAACATTTAGAACAACTATTGTGAATAATTATTGTTAGTATTCAAGAATTCATCCTATTTGTTCAAGAAAAATAATTTACTTGACAGATATGCCTCATGGCAGTGGAAATGCTACCTACAACTGGCAGAATAGAAGAGTCACCAGGCACCTTTCCAGGAGCAGACTGACAAACCATGTCTTCAGATTGCTACGATTTATTAAACTGCAGCCAGTTTCAATAAGACTTTGCTTCAGGTGTGTTACAGATTTCCATATTTGTACTACTGTACTAAATCTGTACTACTGTTCTGTACTACTGTACTAAACCTGTAATACTGTTCTGTACTACTGTTCTAAACTGTACTGCTGTTCTGTACTACTGTAATAAACCTGTACTGCTGTTCTGTACTACTGTTCTAACCCTGGTACTAATGTTATAAACCTGTACTACTGTTCTTACTGTTCTAAACCTGTACTACTGTAAACTTGCACTACCTGTACTACAGGTAATAAGCCTGTACTACTGTTCTATACTATTGTTCTAAACCTGTACTACAGACTAAACTCCTGTAATTACTGTACTAAACATGTACTACTGTTCTAAACCTGTGGTATTGTTCTAAACTTGTACTATTGTACTAAAGCTGTACTGCTGTACTAAACCTGTAATACTGTACTAAACCTGTACTACTGTTCTAAACCTGTAATACTATTCTGCACTACTGTTCTAAACCTGTACTACTGTTCTGTACTACTTTACTAAACCTGTTATACTGTATAAACATGTCTACTGTTCTGTACTACTGTACTAAACCTTATTACTGTATACACTAATCTATAAATCACTAGATAAGTTCCTGCTAACTGAATACATGTAAATATAATTTCACTGTATTGTGGTTGAAAATTAAACAAAATAAATGTCTTTGTGTAGGTTGTTTAGCATGTGGTAGATTAGGAGGAGCCATTTGGGGACTGAAGAGAATACACATTTATATACAGTATATATAAAACATACAAAAATATATATGCATACCATCAGTAAGAATAATAGAAAAAGAAATTCAGCAAAAAGAATTTTTATTTTTATTTTTGTAAGGCATACCCATTTAATTTCTAGCTGTAGTACAAGACAATTATAGTACAAGACAATTCATCTTATGAAGTAATTCACACTGTATTACTCTCCACTCCTATTGTTGTGTGTAATTATTAAGCATTGACCAAAATACAATAATCTTATTACCTCAGATTCTATAAATAAAGTAAACTATATGGTTATCTTTTTTAGGTCTTTAATGCTGAATACAATTCAATAAATTCATGAGGTGTTACAAAATGGGACATGCAGACACAAATGGATGCCAAGAAGTACAACTAGGAACGGCAAATGGTTCGAAAAAGTGCACAATTGCAGACTTAAGAGCTCTTCAGAACACAACAAACAGGATTTGGATGGAAAAGGAAAGCGGAGTGGCCAGATGTGCTCTAATGTATTTGGGAAATGGCTCAGCAGCAGAGCCAGATCCACAGAGAAATGCTATGGACAAAGGTGAGGAGCTGGTTCTTTAAAAACATTCAATTACATCTGTGATGCTTATTACAATGAACTTTCAATAAAACCCCCTTTCAGAAATGTGTGTGTGCATCACAGGCTGGTGTGAGCACATGGCAGTGTGTTTGTGTGTGCATGCGGAAGTGTGTGTGCAGACAAGTATTTGTGTTTGTGTGCGTACGTGAGAGTTTGCGAGTGTGTTTGCACAAGTGTGTTTGCACGTGCACTTGAGTGGAACAAAACGGACAAAATCTGTCTTACCAGTTCCTCGTTGAGTATTGTGCCTCCTTGTATCGGTGATGTTAAAGAGAAACACATGACTGTCACGAACAACAACAGCATTCCTCACACAAAAAGAACCCAATTATTAAAATTACACTGTCCTTTTTTTTTTTTTGGCTAATTGATGTAGGTTGACACATCAGACACAAATATCCCTCAGTCTCTTCCGCTCTTTTGTTTGGCCTGTGCCTGATTTGCATTCTGGTGTGCTTTTGCAATGAAGACTGCACTTTTTGTCCATTAGAAAAAAAAAAAAGCACAATGATCCACAACTCAGCTTGTTTGAGGATTCTGACCCACGGAAATGCCACTTTGCCTCACATTAGCTGCTTACAAAGGAAAGCTAATGTATCATCTAATTGGGCGAGCCACTGCATCTGATTTCTCTCAATCAGACTATTCGTTTAGTAATTACCCATCTGCCTCGGGTGGAAAAACGGCATGAGCCAACTCCCAGCTAATAACATTCTCAAAGAGCTCTAAAGCACAACAAGATGAGCCCTGTGTTTGTGGAAGCATTCTCCAACTATTTCAGCATAAAAGTGAGAACAAAATAGACAGTTTGCTAACTTACCAAATTGAGTTTATTCAATTATATACTTGAACACAGATTGTGATTGCAGTTTTTTTCTTTTTTTGTGAAATACACATATGCAATACTACGTAATTCTGGAAACAGGCCAAGTTCATTATCGATGGATGGGGGTGGGGTGGGTGGGGGCAGTTAGCAAATTGTTCAGGTTGACTTGCTTTGAATTTAGTTTTTTTCCCCATAATTATATTTGAAGCATATATTTCTTGTTCTATTTATAGGGGGGCATGAACAGTATCTGAGTCGTTGGACTTTACATACATAGTACATTGTGAAGGAGATTTTCAAACGACACAAGCAGGTCGCTGCACGATCTGCCTTACCTGCCCATGTCATGCTGTTGACCTTTTCTTTCAAATACAAAACTGCAGTTCACGCAATTGCCTGCTCTAATTGCACAAAACTATTTACAGTGTCAGTTAGTGTTCTTTAGTCAGGCAATACAGGAAAAGCTATAGGCTATTTTGATAGTGCCAATCATTGAAGCAGTCCGTCTTTGCTACAAAGCACAAGAGCATGTCACAGGACTTGAACTCGAGAGGTGTCTTCTGGTGGCACTTCCACTGGTAGCTTGTCAAGAACGGAGTAGGAAAACCAGGCGCGGACCCAAGAATGCAATAATGTTCTTTATTGCAAAGACAGGCAAAGTTCATACGGGAGCAATCAGGCAATACAGGAATCCAAAAAGTGGTCGGGGACAGGCAAAGTTCGTTCCAGACTTCAGGTGTGTCAGAGGCAGGCAAGACGTGGTCAATGGGCAGGTGGAGGTCGATAACTGAGGAATCAGTCCGGGGAACACAGAGAGGAGCAGGGCAGGAACCACGAGAGCACGAACAGATGGATCGGGAACAAGACAGGACTGAACGAGAAGCACGAGGAAGCACGAGGAAGCACGGAAACACGAGGAAACACTGAGAAACACGAGAAACACGAGAAACACGAGAAACACGAGGAAACACGAAACACGAGGGAAACACGACAGAAACACGGGAAACAAGTTAACGCTGGAAAGTTGTGTAGGCATAGCAAAAGCACAAGACAATCTGGCACCGAACATGGGAAACGCACAGCTTATATACATTTAGACATAAACGAAACAATCAGGAATTAACATGAATGCAGCTGCCACCAGAGACTGCAATCAAACACACGAGGAACAGGTGAAAACGATAGTACAATGACGAGAAAATCTGTGCTTGAACATGGGAAAACACACAGCTAAATACATCAGACATAACAAGAAACAATCAGGAATTAACACGAATGCATCTAACTGCAATCAGACACATGAGGAACAGGTGAAAACGATAATACAATGACAACCAGGAAAACATAGAATAAACTAAAACACTTAATTACGGGGAACACGGACACGAGGCAGGCAGTATGGTATAATGGTTAGGAACTGGGCTTGTAACGTTAAGGTTGCAGGTTCAATCCCCAGGTGGGACACTGCCGTTGTACCCTTGAGCAAGGTACTTAACCTGAATTGCTTCAGTTAATATCCAGCTGTATAAATGGATTGTAAAGAAATGTAAACTGTAAGTCGCTCTGGATAAGAGCGTCTGCTAAATGCCTGTAATGTAATGAGATGTGACATAGCTACTACGTAACTGAATTACGACCAGTGACCATACTTTTCGTGTTAAGAGAAAAGTACAGTGTTTTCCAGAACACTACACATTATACTATATACTATTATACTACACTATATTACATTTGATCATTGTCTTTCATTCCAAGTTAATTGTAAGTTGCGTTGAACTTCCAACAAACATTCAAATTCACTTTTCAAATGCAGTTCACCTCAGTTTTCTGAGGCACAGGAAAAAAGATCATGGGTTTAATCAAACTTCCTTGCAACTAATCGCGTAGGAAAATGGACGGCCACCTGACATTAGAAGTCTGTGCAGTAAGTAAGTGGTGGTCAGTTCTGGTAGTGGCAGCATGAAATAGTACCACAACGTGAACTGACAATGATTTTTTATTACCGATCATGTTGGTGCACCAGAGTTAAGTTGGAGGATTACTGTGCAGTAACCAATGTCTGCTTGTCACACACATGGTAAGAACCAGGGTGGAAGTTGTGCCACCTTGACTGGGTCCATCTGTGGGAGTAAGGGAATGTCTGCCTGTTTGCTAGTCAAGCAGGGTCCTGCAGCCATACACTACATGTGTGAAATAAAGACCTGTGAGCATGTCACTGCTCTTCAATGCAAAATTATACAGGCCCGAGTTACAATATTATTGAGCGTTCTTGGGTTGTGCAATTTTAGTAAAAATTAGCTGGTTTAGGGACTGCTCACTAGGTAACTTCTATCGTTGGCAAATTCGAAGCTTGTCATTGTTACATCGCTGTCCGCCCTGTTCACTTTCCTTGTGTTTTTCTGCCACTTTGTTCCTTGCGTGTCATGTCTGGTTTTTGCGTTCTCCCTGTGTTGTCTGTGTTGCGGGGCGCGGCTTCGCCGCAATCTGTCTCTTGTTTCCTCGTTTCGTTTAGCCTGTCACATTTGTTTTTCCCTGCACATTCTGCACGCTGCCCCAATCTGTTTCTTGTTCCGTTTTTCGTTTCAGCCTGTCACATTTGTTTTCCCCTACACATTCTGCACGCTGCCCTTATTAGTTAATGCTTTTGCCTATTTAAACCCGGCACTCGTTTAGCCCATTGCCTTGCGTACTAGTTTTTCTAGCACTGCTTTCATTTGGTTACCTGTTCCTGACTTCGCGATTATTCCTGAATCTGCCTGTGTTTATTTTGTTTCTTGTTTAGTAGCCGCAGCGGCTTTCCTGTTTTTTGCCGGTTGTTTTTGGATTCCCTGTTTCTTGTTTATTTAGCCGCACGGCTAATCCTGTTTTGCCTGTTTGTTTTTGACGGCTTGTTTCCGTCACTTTTATTTGTTCCTTGATTAAACGCTCCTGAGCGGAGCGCAAATACCATCTCCGTGTCGAGTCCGCTTTTGGGTCCAGGTCTGCATTTACCGCACGTAACAGAACGCAAAGGCCATTATGGACCCAGCAGACTTGACTGCGCTCCACCACCTACTCGCCTGCCAGGAGGCTCGTATAGAACAGCAGGAGCGACACATGAAGGAGACTATGGAGGCACTGAGGAGTCTGGGAGGCCATATTTCTCAGGTGGGAGAACAGGTGTCCCAACTCAGCTCCAATGTCTCTCTTCTGACGCAGACGACTTCTCCCAACCCCCTGCGTCATCGCCGCCTGCCAGCCTGCCGGTTGGACAACCCAGGGAACCCCGCATTCCCCACCCGGATCGCTATTATGGCGATTTGGGAACTGCAAGGGGTTCCTCATGCAATGCGACCTCATCTTCCACCTACAACCATCTTCATACGGCTCTGAGCCGGCAAGGATCGCATTCATCATGGGCTGCCTTGGGGTAGGGCGCTGGAGTGGGCCACTGCCATCTGGGACAGCCAGCTCCCAGCCAGTTCCCAGTACTCCACATTCGTGACAGAAATGAGGAAGGTTTTGATCACCCGGTGGGTGGGAAGGATGCCTCCCAGCGCTTATTCCATCTCCGTCAAGGGGACCGCAGCGTGGCGGAGCACGCGGTGGTGTTCAGAATCATGGCGGCGGAATCCGCTGGGAATGACGCGTCGCTTCCAAGGGGCCTTCCGGAACGGGTTAGGTGAAGTGGTGAAGGACGAGCTGGCTACGAGGGACTACCCTGACTCCTCGACGCTCTGGTTTCCCTTGCCATCAGGGTCAACAACCGCTTGCGGGAGCGCCGGAGGGAGAAGACCGGTCACCTCACCCCAGCGAGCTTTCTCTTCTCCGTCACCTCCTGATTCCTTCCTCCCGAACCACCGAGCAACGGTCAGCCCCGGGCTTGCAACTGAAGAGCCCATGCAGCTGGGCAGAGCTCACCTCTCCCGGAGGAACGCAAGCGGAGACTCAAGGCGGGAGTTTGCCTCTATTGTGGTAACACGGGCCACTACCTGGCCACCTGGCCGTGCGACCAAAAGCCCAGGCTTACCAGTAAAACTGGGCCTACTGGTGAGCCACACCCAGGGCTCCACAACCGCCCAGTCTCGCTTCCAGTTGAAGGCCACGCTCAACTGGAACCGTCAACCCTGTCGCTGTGTGCCCTAGTGGACTCCGGGCGGATGGAGATTTCATTGATGCCCAGCTAGTGCGACAGGCTGGCATCGCCACTGCCTTCTTGCCGTCCCTCTCCGGGTCCACGGACTGGATGGGAACCTCCTAGCCCAGGTCACACACACCACCGAACCCCTACAGCTCATCCTGTCCGGCAACCACCGTGAGACCATTCAGCTCCTGGTCATCTCCTCACCCCAGTCCCCTCTGGTTCTCGGCCAACCCTGGCTCCAACTCCACAACCTCATCTGAACTGGATCACCAGCAAGATCCAGAGCTGGAGTCCCTACTGTCACGCCACTTGCCTCCAGTCGAAACAAGGGCACCCACGGAGGGTGCTTCACCTCCCGCCAGGTTGGTTCCTCCAGACATGTCCTCGGTTCCCCCATGTATCACGACCTGGCGGAGGTGTTCAGCAAGAGCCGAGCCTCTTCGTTGCCCCCTCATAGGCCCTATGACTGCGGCATCGACCTGCTTCCCGGGCTCCCCTGCCTTCCGGTCGCTTCAACATCTCGCGGCCGGAGAGAGCAGCGATGGAGTCATATATTCATGACTCACTGGCGGCAGGCATCATCCGACCCTCTCATCCCCAGTCGGTGCAGGGTTCTTCTTCGTGGCCAAGAAGGACAAGTCACTCCGTCCCTGCATCGACTACCGCAACCTCAACGCCATCACCGTTAAAAACAAGTACCCTCTACCTCTCATCAACTCCGCATTCGAACCTCTACAGGAGGCCACTATTTTTCTAAATTGACCTCCGTAACGCCTACCACCTTGTTCAAACCGGGAAGGGACGAGTGGAAGACGGCGTTCAACACCCCCTGGGCCACTTTGAGTACCTGGTGATGCCGTTCGGGCTCACCAACGCCCCGCTGTGTTCCAGGCGTTGGTCAACGATGTGCTCCGGGACTTTCTCAACCGCTCTGTCTTCGTCTACCTTGACGACATTTTAATTTTCTCCCGCAACCTACAGGAACACACTACCCATGTCCGGCAGGTCTTGGAGAGGTTGTGGGAGAACCAACTGTTTGTCAAGGCAGAGAAGTGCGAATTCCACGCCTCGTCGGTGAGCTTCCTGGGGTACATCGTGGAGTGTGGACAGGTGAGACCAGACCCGGCCAAGATCCAGGCGGTGGTGGAGTGGCCTCAACTGTCATCGGTAAAGGAATTGCAACGATTCCTGGGGTTTGCAAACTTTTACCGGCGATTCATTCGGGACTACAGCAGGGTAGCTGAACCCCTCACCCAACTCACCTCCCCATCCATCCCCTTCTCCTGGAACCCTGAAGCTGAAGCCGCTCATCGGTTTAAAGAACCGCTTCACTTCCGCCTCCTGTCCTGGTCCATCCTGAGGTGTCTCGTCAGTTCGTGGTGGAGGTCGATGCCTCGGACTCCGGGGTGGGGGCCATCTTGTCCCAACGCTCGGGTAAGGACCAAAAAAGCTCCATCCTTGCGCCTTCTACTCCCGTAGGCTGTCCCCGCTGAGCGCAACTACGACGTTGGGAATCGGGAGTTGCTGGCGGTCAAACTCGCCCTGGAGGAGTGGCAACATTTGTTGGAGGGAGCGGAACACCCATTTATCGTCTGACCGACCACAAAAACCTGGCATATATCCAGTCGGCCAAGAGACTCAGTTCGCCAGGCCCGGTGGGCACTGTTCTTTGGCCCTTCAACTTCACCATCACATACAGACCCGGATCCCGTAACCTAAAACCCGACGCCCTCTCCCGCCAATTCTCCTCCAAAACCGACAGACGAGTCCCGACACCATCCTGTCCCCCTCCTGTGTGGTTGCTGCAGTGACCTGGGAATTGAGAGGCAGATCAGGAGGCCCAGGCCACTCAACCTGACCCCAGACCTAACCCCAGCCCTCACCTGTTTGTCCCTGTTTCCGTCCGTTCCCAGGTCCTGCAGTGGACGCACTCCTCCCGCCTGGCCTGCCACCCCGGGTTCCAGCGCACCCTGTCGCTGCTCAAACGCAGCTTTTGGTGGCCGTCCATGACGCGGACGCCCGGGAGTTCGTACTGGCCTGCACCACCTGCGCCAGGAGCAAGGCATCCCACCAGCCCGCCAGCGGTCTCCTCCGTCCCCTACCCATCCCAGGTCGTCCTTGGAGTCACATTGGTCTGGACTTCGTCTGTGGACTCCCCCTCTGAAGGTAACGACACTATTTTGACCATTGTTGACCGATTCTCCAAAGCGGTCCATTTTGTTCCCCTTCCCAAGCTTCCCTCAGCCTCAGAGACCGCAGAGCTCCTGGTCCAGCACGTGGTTCGCTTACATGGGATCCCCGTCGACGTTGTGTCGGACCGTGGTCCCCAGTTTTCCTCCCACGCCTGGAAGTCGTTTTGCCAGGCCCTGGGGGCCTCCGTCCAGCCTGTCCTCCGGCTACCACCCCCAGACGAATGGCCAGACCGAGAGGGCCAACCAAGACCTGGGGACTGCACTGCGGTGCATCACAGACCAAACCCCTCCTCCTGGAGCAATCTGCTACCCTGGGTTGAGTATGCGCACACCCCTAACCAGCTCTGCCACCGGTCTCTCCCCTTCGAGTGCTCCCTAGGGTATCAGCCCCTGTTCCCGGCCCAGGAGGAGGAGATCTCCGTCCCGTCTGTGCAAACCCACATCCGGCGCTGTATTCGGATTTGGGAGGACACCCGCTCTGCTCTCCGTCGCTCCACCGCACGCACTCAACGCCTGGCGGACCGCCACCGCACCGCAGCCCCCAATACTCTCCGGGACAGCAAGTCTGGCTCTCCACCACTGACATTCCCCTCCAGTCCACCTCCAAGAAACTCCAGCCACGTTACATCGGTCCATACAAGGTACAGTCTATCATCAACCCTCTGCTGTCAAACTCAAACTCCTCCAGCCCTCAAGATTCACCCCGTCTTTCACGTCTCGAAGATCAAACCTGTCACTACCAGCTCACTGTGCCCTCCGGCCGTTCCTCCTCCGCCCCGATCATCGACAACGCCCCAGCATACACCGTCCGGGCGCATTCTGGACATTCGGCAGGGGTCGGGGCCACCAATATTTGGTGGACTGGGAGGGTTATGGCCCCGAGGAGAGGAGCTGGGTTTCCCGCCAGCTCATCCTCAACCCTTCCCTCATTCGGGACTTCCACCGACACACCCTCAGAAGAACAGGCCTGGTGGGTCGCCAGGAGGCTCCCGTTGAGGGGAGTTCTGTTACACGCTGTCCGCCCTGTTCACTTTCCTTGTGTTTTTCTGCCACTTTGTTCCTTGCGTGTCATGTCTGGTTTTTGCGTTCTCCTGTGTTGTCTGTGTTATGGGGGGGCTTCGCCGCAATCTGTCTCTTGTTTCCTCGTTTCGTTTAGCCTGTCACATTTGTTTTTCCTGCACATTCTGCACGCTGCCCCAGTCTGTTTCTTGTTCCTCGTTTTGTTTCAGCCTGTCACATTTGTTTTCCCCTACACATTCTGCACGCTGCCCTTATTAGTTAATGCTTTTGCCTATTTAAACCCGGCACTCGTTTAGCCCATTGCCTTTGCGTACTAGTTTTTCTAGCACTGCTTTCATTTGGTTACCTGTTCCTGACTTCGCAATTATTCCTGAATCTGCCTGTGTTTATTTTGTTTCTTGTTTAGTAGCCGCACGGCTTTCCTGTTTTTTGCCGGTTGTTTTTGGATTCCCTGTTTCTTGTTTATTTAGCCGCACGGCTAATCCTGTTTTGCCTGTTTGTTTTTGGACGGCTTGTTCTCGTCACTTTTATTTGTTCCTTGATTAAACGCTCCTGAGCGGAGCACAAATACCATCTCCGTGTCGAGTCCGCTTTTGGGTCCAGGTCTGCATTTACCGCACGTAACAGTCATGTTTATTCATTTAGTTAGCTATCCGCCAGTAACGTTAATGGAGAACTGCCAAGATTTTGCGATCGCTAAGTCATTACAATAGTCATCTCCAGTTGTGGTCATTTTGTGCTTGGCTCCTGATCATTGCAGTTTGCAGCTCTATTTACAGTTAAAACCTCATAAACATGGACAGATATTTTTTTTTGTTAAATGTGATATCAAACAGGGATATTTTGTTTAAATGCAGGAAGATATGTTATAATAAAAGGCACTATGGTACATTTCTCAACCCACAATCCATTTTCTGCACTGAATGGTGATTATTAGATTAGAAAAGGTGAATGTTAGAATTAAAAGGGACAGCCTTTTAAGGCACAACACTGAACTACACATATGGTAAAATATTGTACCTGCTGGTATGCCCTGAGATTTCAGTCTCATTTGGCAGCTATTAACAATCAGGAATCATGGCTGATTAGATCATCTGAGATTTAATCTGTCAGCAAGGACGCACAATGTCAGTTGGTTGTCAATAGCGATTTTATCATTTTCCTCCCTTTCTGGGAGAAGTATAGATTTTCTTAAGATTGGCAAGTGATAAATGTTAACCCTCAAGTGAAGGAAAGGTCATTTTTCTTCTTGCAGTTTCTTTGAAGAATATTGTATTTGTATCACAGCAAATTCACATCAGAAACCTATCCTGTTAGATTGAATGACAGTCCTAAGACTTCCATGAATTTTGCATTATACGTATAACAGATTTGAGGATTGAGAATCAGAAGATAAACCTGCATGTAAAGAAAAATGTCAGAAAATACAACATGGTCATTTAGCAGAGGGAAATTATAATTAGTCTATATTTGTGTACTTTTCTATTACAAAATGTACAATTGCATTGCATGCTGGGAGAAAGTTGCATGCAGGCTCACAGGTCACAGATTATATAAACACTTCCAAGATATCAGTAACCCCACCTCAAGCTCACAACAACATTTATTGGGGTAGGGATGGTGACACTGCAGACAATGGTAATACAGCTTACCCTCAAAAAATGTACGAAACAATAACAGATCGTATACGGGCGTTTAATGGAGTAAATAACACTCAAAATTGTAAACACTTTTCTGTACACCAAGGCTTTTTCATGTCAATTTTAATGTAATATGTTATTGTTTCCCTTTTTGTCATTGTTGTCCCCGGAGTGTTATTACATTTACATTTTACATTTTAAGCATTTAGCAGACGCTCTTAACCAGAGCGACTTACAAGATGTGCATAATACAAGGTAAGAACAATCATAGTTAGCGCACAAGATCGGTGCAGTAAAACAGCAATAGACATCATTGCAGGCGTCTGCGTATCATACCTGTAACACTGGGAAAGAAAAGGTTAGTGGGTTTTTTTCTTTTTAAACAGTAGAACAAGTAAACAGTGGTTACGAAAGATTGACTAGATGGACAGTGTTCAGTGGTAGTGGAGTCTGAAGAGGTGGGTTTTGAGTCTCTTGCGGAAGATTGAAGTGATTCCGCAGTCCTGACCGATTGCGGGAGGTCGTTCCACCAGCGAGGACCAGGACAGAGAAGAGGCGAGACCGCGAGGAGCGGCTGCCAGGCACCCGGAGGGATGGGGCAGTCAGTTTGCCAGCGGAGGCGGAGCGGAGGGGTCTGGGCGGGGTGTAGGGAGTGATGAGTGACTGGAGGTATGGGGAGCAGTACCTCTGGCCGCTTGAAAAGCAAGCACCAGTGACTTGAATCTGATGCGTGCTGCGATGGGGAGCCAGTGCAGAGAGGAGAGTAGAGGGGTGACGTGGGTGAACTTCGGCTGGTTGAACACCAGGCGAGCGGCAGCGTTCTGGACTAGTTGCAGTGGCTTGATGGCACAGGCCGGGAGGCCTGCCAGCAAGGAATTCCAGTAGTCCAGACGTGAGATCACCAGGGCCTGGACCAGGAGTTGAGTGGCCTCTTGGGTGAGGAACAGCCGGATCCTCCGGATGTTGTGAGGGAGAAACGGCAGGTCCGAGTGATCGCTGCAATATGGCTCGAGAAGCACAGCTGGTTGTCCAGGGTTACCCCAAGACTCCTGGCAGACTGGGATGGAGACACTATGGAGCCTTCCACGGTGATTGAGCATCAATCATCGGGGAGCCCTTTGCTGGGAGGAAGAGCAGCTCTGTCTTCCCCAGGTTCAGCTTCAGGTGGTGGGTGGACATCCATGCGGAGATGTCAGCCAGGCATGCAGAGATCCGTGCCGGGACCTGGGTATCAGATGGAGGGAAGGAGAGAAACAGTTGGGTGTCATCAGCATAATCAATCAATCAATCAATCTTTATTTTTGTATAGCGCCATTTACAAACAGGTTTTCACACAGCGCTTCACAATTGGCATTTTCCAGAGAAAACCATTGTAGCCAATGTGGGAGACTGGAAAATTATTCCCTGACCCCTTAAAAGGCGGTCGAGATGAACTCCTGGAAAATTGTGGGATACAGAGAAAAACAACACAAATAGTCCTTGAGGCTCGTGTGGCTTAACAGACCACCGGAAGGGCATTCTAAGTGTAGGAGTGGGGTGGACCTCATCCCTCCAGATACCAGGGCAGGGCGGGGGATGGAACCAGCAGCTAGGGTCTGGGCCAGCGGCATCCGGCTAACACATGGCAGGGTGGGGGTTGACTCTGGGGCAGGTGAGCCCGGGCAGGTGCCACGAAGCCCGGGAGAAAAGAGGAAAGGTGCAATTATGACTATGATAAATATCACACCGGATCAGGGGAAGAGTAGTGATAACACTTTTGCACCAGCAGAAGTAATCTAGGGCAGCATAACTAATTAGGTGAGTGGCACAGGGAGCACGCAGCCATGAGGGCACTCAGAGACCATCCCACCACATCATCAGCAGTCCTGATCATCGGGCGGATCATCACTTATGATTGGTGACAGTAAGGATAGCTCATTGCACCAGAAGGCTCTATTGCTACGCCCCCTCCACATCTGCACCTAATGACTATAAGAGAGACTAAAGAGATGTGTTTTTAACCTAGACTTGAAAATTGAGACCGTGTCTGACTCCTTCACAGAGATGGGTAGACTGTTCCACAGTAAAGGAGCTCTATAGGAGAAAGCTCTGCCACCTGCTGTATTTTTTGATATTCTAGGGACTACCAAATTGCCTGCATCTTGTGAGCGAAGTGAACGTGGGGGATTGTACGGATGAAGTAGATCCGTCAAGTAAGAGGGTGCAAGTCCATGCAACACCTTATAAGTTAAGAGGAGTACCTTATAGTCTACACGATAGTTTATAGGAAGCCAGTGAAGTGACGCTAACACAGGACATATTTCTTTGTTCTAGTCAGGATCCTTGCAGCAGCATTCTGTACGAGTTGTAGGCTCCTGAGTGAGGCATTGGAACAGCCAGACAGTAATGCATTGCAATAATCTAATCTAGATGTAACAAAGGCATGTACCAATTTTTCTGCATCTATTAATGACAGGAAGCCCCTAATTTGGGCAATATTCCTCAGGTGAAAAAAGGCTACTCTGGAAATGTTTTTGATGTGACTATCAAATGAGAGACCAGGATCTATAGTAACACCAAGGTCTTTTACCACCAAACTTGCAGCAACAGAGCAACCATCCAGATTAAGAGATAAATCAGATAACCCTCTTCTGAGGTTTTTGGGCCCCAAGACCAACATCTCTGTTTTATCAGTATTCAACAATAGAAAATGATCTGACATCCAGTCTTTTATGTCTTTAAAACAGGCCTCCAACTGTTCGAATTGTCCTTCACCAGGTTTCATTGATAGGTATAATTGTGTGTAATCTGCGTAGCAGTGAAAATGTACGCCATGTTTACGAATGACATCACCAAGTGGCAACATGTAAAGGGAGAACAATAATGGCCCCAAAACAGAACCTTGAGGGATACCATATTCCACCTTGATGAGAGCAGAGGGCTCATAATTTAACTGCACAAATTGATACCTATCTGATAGGTAGGATTTAAACCAGGAGAGTGCCTGTCCACGCAGTCCAACTAGGTTTTCAAGTCTGCTCAGAAGAGTTTGGTGGTCTATTGTGTCAAACGCAGCACTTAAGTCCAAAAGCACAAGAATAGAGACGCATCCACAGTCAGCTGATATCAGTAAGGCATTGACAACTTTAATAAGAGCAGTCTCAGTGCTATAGTGTTGCCTAAATCCTGACTGAAAAGTTTAATAGATGTCATTTGATGTCAGGAACGAAGTCAGTCTCTGAGCTACAGCTTTCTCTAGAATTTTTGAGAGAAAAGAAAGATTAGAAATTGGCCTATAGTTACTGAGATTTTCTGGGTCAAGGTTTGGTTTCTTTAAAAGTGGCTTAATTACTGCCACTTTTTGAGAATTTGGCATATAGCCTGATGAAAGAGACAGATTAATAATGTCTAGCATGGATTGCCCCATAACTGGAAGAAGTTCTTTAACAAGTTTTGTTGGGATTGGGTCTAATTGACAAGTAGATGGTTTGGAGGACATAACCAATTTAGAAAATTCAGTCCACTCCAGAGCGCTAAAAAACTCAAGAGTAGCCATAGGACCCCTGTCCTGGTAAGCCTGTGCTTTCTGATCAGTGTCCGCTACAGCAGAAGGTGCCATTTTAGTAATTTCATCTCTAATTTTCTCAATCTTCTCAGAGAAAAAGTTCATGAAATCATTACTATTATAGGCTGCTGGAGGCTTAGCATTGGTTTCAGTCTGGTTCTTTGTCAGTTTGGCCACTGTATCAAAAATAAATTTTGGATTATTCTTATTATGCTCAATCAGATCAGACAAATAGGTTGACCTTGCGGAGGAGAGAGCATATTTGTACTGTACCAGACTGTCTTTCCAGGCAGAATAAAATACTTCTAATTTAGTGGATCGCCACTTACGTTCCAACTTGCGAGGGCACAACAGCATCAAGAGTGTTGCGCAGGGTGTAATTTAGATTGTCCGTCAGCTGATCAATAGATTGTAGACTAGTGGGATCCTGATTAACAGTAAATGATTCTTAGAACAGGCTGACAAAGTTAGGTATGGTAGAGGAATTTAGGGAGCGACTAAAGTAGAACACTGGTTTTGATCTAATAGCAGTGGTAGCATGAATTTCAAACGTAACATGGAAATGGTCAGAGAGCACAGGATTATGAGGAGAGACAACTAGATTGCTAATGCTAATACCATAGGATAAAGCTAAGTCCAGTGTATGTTGATGACAATGAGTCGGCCCAGACACATTTTGGACAAAACCAACGGAGTCAAGAATAGAAGCAAAAGCCTTCACTAGAGAATCATTTCCATTATCAACATGAATATTAAAGTCGCCTATAATCACAACTTTATCTGCCATAACTGCTAGGTTTGATAAAAAATCAGAAAACTCTGAGAGGAAAACAGCATAGGGTCCAGGGGGTCTGTAGATAGTAGCTAGTATAAAGGATGAAGTAAATACAGATATATTATCTACATTAGTCTGTATGGAGCCCAGGGAAAGCACTTCAAATGAAGGGAATGTGTTTAAAGATTTCTTAGTAAGGCGTAGTCTAGTGTCAAAAATAACAGCCACGCCGCCACCTCTGCCTGACTGTCGAGGGTTGTGACAACCAGAGTATCCATAACAGTGAAGGAAAAGCTATGAGCAGAAATAACAGAGCCAAGTGACTTGGTGTACAGAGAAAATAGGATGGGGCCTAGCACCGAGCCCTGCGGGACTCCGGTAGAGAGGGTGTGGGGAGAGGAGAGGGATCCTCTCCAGGCCATCTGGTAGGACCGGTCAGCCAGGTAGGACTCAAACCATGTCAACGCAGATCCAGAGATTCCCATCTCGACGAGAGATGAGAGCAGGATCCGGTGGTCCACGGTGTCGAATGCCGCCGACATGTCGAGGAGGAGGAGGACGGAGCTAAGGGATCGGGACTTAGCCCTGTGAAGAGCCTCAGTGACCGCAAGGAGAGCAGTCTCTGTGGAGTGGCCTGCTCTGAACCCAGATTGGTTGGGATCAAGCAGGTCGTTCTGTAAGAGATGAGCAGACAGTTGATTATAGACAGCCCGCTCTAATGTTTTGGAAAGGAATGGGAGGAGAGAGACAGGTCGGTAGTTAGAGATGACAGCAGGATTCAGAGAGGGTTTGTTGAGGAGGGGGACAACATAAACGCATTTGAGGGAGGAAGGGACAGAGCCAGAGGAAAGAGAGGAGTTAATGACATTGGAGACAAAGGGGAGGATGTCCATAGCAATGGACTGGAAGAGGGGGGAAGGAATGGGATCAAGAGGGCAGGTGGTGGGACGGTGGGAGAGAACAAGTTGAAGGATGTCTGAGTCAAGGAGGGGCGAGAAGGAAGACATTCATTACACCATCCAAAGCATGAGCTCATTTAATCTAGTTTGTTACTCCAGAATATATATGTATGCAGTTTCTCTGCTGTACAAGGTTGTTGTGCACATCATTCTTCTGACTCTCCATTCCTCTGTTTCTCATTTCAGAGTAATAGTGCTCCCACAATTAGTAACAGCTCCTTCGCTGGCAGTGTAGGGAACTATGGGTAATTAGGCCTTTTTTCAACCTGTTTTACCAAACCATCTTGGCTTCCGCCTCGTTCTCTGCACTTGGGTTCACTCAGTCCACCTCCTAACATGGTCAAGGTGGCCTGTTGTTGAACACTGCCGAGGAACGGAAAATGAGAGGGGGGACTTTTGTGTTGATCCGCTGATCCCCGCTTACGTCCTTTTGTGGTGTTGAATCAGTATCTGTGTCTGCAAGCAGAGAAGATTTCTATAACACAACCCAATTGAGCTTCTGGGCCTCGGGCAGCCGTTTAAATAACACCAGCTATGTGAGAAGTACAGAAGAGTTTCGCTCTGCTGGCCAAGAGCATTCCGCAAGCACTCAGGACAAAATCAGTGTGTTTTCGATTCGCTTGCAACCTGTGAACACACAATGAGACGTGCAGGGTTTTATGGAGTATACCATGCCTTGCATGGGCTCCAGAAGCCTTGCTTTTGTTGTAAATGAAAACACCCGTCAACTGAGAGCAGAAGGATACAAGCCAGGTAATTGCAATTCAGATTAAGCTATTTGAAATCAATCAAACACAAACAGCTTGAGGACTAAAATTGGTCCCAAAACCAGTTGCCCAAGAATGGGGCAATAAAGATTTGATTTATTTAATTCAATTGGCCAGACTTAGTCAGTGGGTTGTGAGTGGTGACATTACACTAAATAGCTTTTTTTACTTGATAAATTAATTTAGCTTCATTGGATGTGTGGGGGGCAGTGAGGGCTACAATGTGGAAACAAGAGTGAGAAGACAAAAAAAGGTAGAATCATCAAGACATGATTCTGAGTGGGACACGAGGGCAGGTTTAAGACAGTCACTTTCAAGATGCATTGAGAAAGCAGGCCATAAAATCACCAGGTCAGGTACAGGATCACAAACGTACAGGGTAGCTACAGAAGACCACACAACTCCTGGTCCAGGCCCTGGTGATCTCATGTCTGGACTACTGCAATTCCCTGCTGGCAGACCTACCGACCTGTGCCATCAAGCCACTGCAACTGGTCCAGAATGCTGCCGCTCGTCTGGTGTTCAACCAGCCAAAGATCACCCACATCACCCCTCTACTCTCCTCTCTACACTGGCTCCCCATCGCAGCACACATCAGATTCAAATCACTGGTGCTTGCTTTTCAAGCGACTAGAGGTACTGCTCCCCCATACCTCCAGTCACTCATCACTCCCTACACCCCAGCCAGACCCCTCCGCTCCGCCTCCTATGGCAAACTGAATGCCCCATCCCTCTGGGCGCCTTGCAGCCGCTCCTTGCGGTCTCGTGTCTTCTCTGTCCTGACCCCTCGCTGGTGGAACGACCTTCCGCAATCAGTCAGGACCAGGGAATCACTTGCGATCTTCCGCAAGAGACTCAAAACCCACCTTTTCAGACTCCACTACCACTGAACTCTGTACATCTAGCTAGTTGTCATCACCACTGCCTACTTGCTCTACACTGTATACCCCTGCTTACTCCACTTAATAAAAAAAATTAATTTAAAAAACCGATCCTTTTCCTTCCCAGGGTTACAGGTATGGTACGCAGCTACCTGCAATGATGTCTATCGCTGTATTACTGCACTAATCTCTTGCACGTACTATGATTGTTCCTACCATGTATTTATGCACATCTTGTAAGTCGCTCTGGATAAGAGCGTCTGCTAAATGCTTAAAATGGAAAAAATGGAAAATGTAGAAGACCCCCACCAAAAAAACACTGCACAAATAAGGAATTCCCAAATATTACCCTATGGTGATTCCATACTCATTCAAGCACACAATCACTGAATACACCTGTAGCTAGTTTGCCCATGCATATTCATACCCAGGTGACTGGCAAAGGCTTGTTTATGATTGTCTATTATTTGAATGTAAAAAACAAAATAGGAAAAAGGAAATATTCACAAACACAACTGTACTCTACCACCCCCATTTCTCTTGTAACATGACTATGAGCACAGATAAGAGGCTACAATGGGTTTACACAGTAAGTAACAACACAAAATCACAACATCAGTGGTAAAAATGGTGCCACAACCCCATGCGAGTTGGGACACACGAGAGACAACTTTAACACAGTAAATTAAAAAAACATAAATATCACTGCATAGTTCAAAATAACAAAGATTTCGCTTTACTAAACAGCTGATGATAGAGAAAACAGCACAGCGGTACAGGCCCCCGTGTCTGCCAAATTGCACAAGTTTCACAGAGGAATAATCACACACCCCATGTCATCAATTAAGGTGTTCATTGATCCTCCGACACCCAAAACAGAAAGAGAGCATAATGAATTATCATTTCATTTCATTTAACCTTTATTTAGCCTCGAAGATCAGCTGAGGTGCGAACCTCATTTACAGTGATGTCGAGTACAAAAATCATTCCAGAAACAATTACTATAAAAAAAATAAAAGAACAAATACTATAATAAATATAAGATAAAAGATACAACATAAAATTCAGATAAAACAAGTACATACAGAAGTAAAATGATTTAGAAGTAATACTTTAAAATGACTAAGGGAAACTAAAGAATCCAGTTTAAAAGACATTTGGAGAGAGTTCCAGGCATCAGAAGCATAAAATGAAAACGCAGATTTACCCAGCTCAGTCCGAACTGTTGGGATGTCTAATGAAAGCCAGTCACAGGACCGAGTGTGATAATGGCCGGAGGACAGGACAAGCATTGAGGTAATATAAGATGGAAGTTTGCCTAGAAGGGCCTTATAGATGAAAATATACATATGCTTGTCCCGTCTCTGAGAGAGGGAAGACCATCCAACATTAGCATACAGAATACAATGATGAGTCCTATAGGGATCTCCAGTAATAAACCTGATGGCAGAATGGTAAACAGCATCCAGAGACTTAAGAGTGGAAGCAGAGGCTTGCCTATAGATCACATCACCATACTCTAATACAGACATGAAAACAGCATCAACAACTCTTTTTCTACAAAGCAAAGGAAAACTAGATTTATTTCTGTACAGAAAACCAATTTTTTGCCTAAGTTTATTGACAAGCTTATCTATGTGGGTCCTAAAAGTGAGTTTCTCATCTATCCAAATACCGAGATATTTATAGACTGAGACTCTCTCAATGAGAGATCCATGATAAGTAAAAATACGGAAGTCTGAGCTACTATTAGTTCTATTAGTATCACTCAAAACAATCATAGGGAGATGATTAGGGAAAGACATAAATTGGCACACTAAATATATAACAATCTAATACCTTAAGACAATGCAGAATATGTGTAATAATATGAAAAAAATGTTTTTCTTATGCTTTTCATTTTAAAAGTCCACAAACACTCCCACCACAGATGTATAGATCCATAGAATGAGCAAGATACAGTAGAGTTAGCGGCTTACAGGGAGCAGGTATAGCCAATGATTCTATAGACGAACCAGCTGGCCAGCTCCTGTGCTCCTTCCTGTGTTCCTCTCTCTACTTCCTGACTACAGGAGGTTCCGACTGATAACAGGCATGTCTGGTGCTACAGTCAGATCCAGAATTATTGGCACCCTTGATGAAAATGAGCAAGAAAGGCTATGAGCTATATTTTAGCTATATATTTAGCAAGTTTTACATGTTTGTTCTATGGCTCAGCATCCATTGTTCCTGAACTGCATGATGTTGTTCCTTCATTGAGTCTATTTTTACGTCGATGATGTCGAATGAAAGTGACCAATACCCTTGGTACATGTTTTAAATAGTCTCAAACTGTTAAAACTCTATTTTCTCATTGTAATCTTTGAATGATGTTTCTTGTAGTACCTGGTCATGTTTACAGTTTTTTTTCTTAGGTCTGCTGCCTTAGTCCCTGGCCTGTCTTGGTCCAGTCCCACTTGTAAAACAGGTTTTAGTCTTCATGTAAGTTTGTAAAATGTGAAAGTATAATTAAGGTTCATGATGATGCACGGTGGTGCAGTGGATAGCACGGTGCACGATGGTGCAGTGAATAGCACTGTCGCCTCACAGCAAGAAGGTCTCGGGTTTGAATCCAGGCCGGGGGCCTTTCTGTGTGGAGTTTGCATGTTCTCCCCGTGTCCGCGTGGGTTTCCTCCGGGTACTCCGGTTTCTTCCCACAGTCCAAAGACATGCACGTTAGGCTAATTGGAGAGTCTAAATTGCCCGTAGGTATGAGTGTGTGAGTGAATGGTGTATGTAGTGCCCTGCGATGGATTGGCGACCTGTCCAGGGTGTATTCCTGCCTCTCGCCCCAATGCATGCTGGGATAGGCTCTAGCCCCCCCGCGACCCTAACTAGGAATAACCGGCTGAAGATGAGATGAGATGAGATGATCAAAATGAGTGGATAACCACCATAAGATATTTAGTTGGACATCCAAAACAAACACCTTGTCAATCCAAAGGCTGGTTAGAATTGTTTTGGCTCACCCAAATCCAGCTAGCCAAATAACATTTTGAAAACTTTATTTAGATTGTGGAAAGTTGTGAAAACCTTGCGTTCTCGTGATTTTGTTCAGTCGCAAACACGTCTTTAAAATGTTTTCCTGAGCTCTGGACCTCTTTACAAAATGAGATGTGGTTCAGGCATGGTGAAAAAAATTATAATGCAAAAACATTACAAAGCCTTACACAATCTCGAAAAATAATATATTTGGTTGTTGATTAAAAGATTTTAAAAAGATAATGCATCGGTCAAGATAATGGTTGAGGTACTCGTGTGAATTTCCCATATTTTTCAGCTATTGCCAACGATTATGTCTCACATTTTTGGAGGTTTCATTTCCAGACTTTTCTCACTGGAAAATAATCTAATCATACTTACATAAAGATCATGTATGATGATTGTGTATATAACCAGTAAATAATATAATAATAATAATAATAATAATAATAATAATAATAATAACAATATATGCCATTTAGCAGACGCTTTTATCCAAAGCGACTTACAGCAATGAATGCATAATTTATATATATATATGGTGCCCCATTTGTAAGGAACATGCATAAAAACATTGCTAAAGCATTGAAAGCACCCAGGAGTACAGTGGGCTCCATCATTGTGAAATGGAATAAGTTTGGAACCACCACAACTCTTCTTAGAGCTGGCCGTCTGGCCAAACTCAGTAACCGGGCAAGAAGGGCCATGGTCAGGGAGGTGACCAAGAACCAAATGGCCACTCTAAGAGAGCTTCAGAGTTCCTCTGCAGCGATAGGATAACCTGGTAGAAGGACACATATCTCTGCAGCACTCCATCAATCAGACCTTGATGGAGCCCACTGTACTCCTGGGTGCTTTCAATGCTTTAGCAATGTTTTTATACCCTTCCCCAGATCTATGCCTCAACACAATTCTATCTCGGAGGTCTATGGAGAGTTCCTAGGACTTCATAGCTTAGTTTTTACTCTGACATGCACTGTCAACTGTGGGACCTTATATAGACAGGTATGTGCCTTTCCAAATCATGTCCAATCAATTGAATTTACCACAGGTGGACTACAATGAAGTTCTAGAAACATCTCAAGGATGATCAGTGGAAACAGGATGCACCTGAGCTCAATTTTGAGTGTCATAGCAAACGGCGTAAATACTTATGTACATGTGATATTTTCGTTTTTAATTTTTAATACATTTGCAAAGATTTCTAAAAAACCTTTTTCACTTTGTCATTATGGGGTATTGTGTGTAGAATTCTGAGAAAAAAATGAATTTAATCCATTTTGGAATAAAGCTGTAACATAACAAAATGTGGAAAAAGTGAAGCAATGTGAATACTTTCCGGATGCACTGTATATATATATATATATATTGTGGTCTCCCCAGGGGTTGGGCGACACTCACGGACCTTGCAGAGGGCGTAGGCAAGTGCAAGAACACAGAGGCAGTATTCAAAACCAAAATGATAATTTATTAAACTACTACTTACAAACATAAAAAAAAGGGTGGGGTCTTCAGGGGAATACAAACACACACAAAGTCCGCAATCCTTATCGTTGTCAATGTCCAATCCAATTCCGTTATCCAAGTCAGTTCCGCAATCCAGTCCGTAGTCAAAATCCCAAAGCAATCCAATTCCAAACACGCACAAAAACACACTCCAACACTCTTTCCAAATCCTGGCTGGTCAGAAGACTTCACAGGTATTCACTCTCCAAACAAACACAGCAACTCCTTCCCAAACACGTTCCTACTCCTCTCCCAGTGTGATGGGAATCAGCCCTTTAAATAGGCCTCAAAACGGCTTTCAGCTGGTCGTTAGTCCCATCACTTTCACTTGGCTCAGGTGTGACTGTGGCCTGCTGGTAAATGTAGTGTTTCTTGGCTCCCATGTGTTGTAGGCCAGGCAGCCATTTTCTTGTGCAGCCCATTGGGCTGCCACAATATATATACTGTATATATATACACTACCGGTCAAAAAAACAGCCCCATTTTTCCAGTTTTTACTGAAATTTAAGCAGTTAAAGTCCAGTGAATAACTGGAAAATGGTACAAGGTAAGCGGTAAACTGCTAGAGGTTAAAAAAAAGAGAGTTTAGGTTACCAAAAACTGAAAAATTATTTAAATTTTAAGAGTTATACAAAAAGGCCCTTTTCAGGGAACAACAACAGCTGTTCTGCAGCAATGGAAGTAAATTAAGCCTTGCAAACAATTCCTACAGGTGTCCCAACTTTTGTTGATTACTTACAAACCCTCTGTCTGTATAAAAGCAGCCTCTGAACATAAGAACATAAAAATACATAAATACCTAGGCTCGTCATGTCCTATTCTAAAGAGTATCTAGTAGGCCTACTGCATCTAGCCTGGACTTGCATAGCCCAAGTGTTTCTGCCTCTACTACCCGACCTGGCAAGCTGTTCCAGGCATTGACAACTCTCTGTGTAAAGAAAAACTTCCTAATATCTGAGAAAAACTTAATATCTCAGGATCCTCTGAACGATCCCAGCATCTTCTCCAACAAACAGGCCTCACAGAGGAATGCATTCTGACTGAGATTCTCACTTGAGGCTACGGGTGCAATTCAACAAGGCAGCACCCTGCTGCTAGATTCACAGCTAACCGCAACCAAACTAAAATATAAATAAAACGGAATAGAACGTTTTCTCCCCCAAAGACGACCTGGAGGATTTCGAAAAATACATTGACGAGCATTACAACGAACTGTTCACAATGACAACTCCAAATTCGAAACGCTTTTGCAACTCATCCACCGACACAGAAGACCTGACTGCCGACAATACCGAGGTTAGTGTCTTACTATCAATCAATTCCAAACTTTCATCACTCGATGCTAGAATAGCACTCATTGAAGTTCTCCATAAGGAATTCCAAGGCTTAAGAAATAGTCTGGAATTCAGCCAGGAGGAGATTTCATCACTCGTAAAAGAAAATCAAACATTACAAACCACCGTTAAAACACTTACCAACCAGATGACAACTGTTGCAAACAAAGAAATGAAAGAGACTATTCTGGATATACAGTCACGTAGCATGCATGACAACCAGATTTTTTCAGGAATTCCAGAAAACGTATCCGATGACCCCGAAAAACTCATTAAAGAATTCATACAAACATCCCTGAAACTAAAGCCAGAGACAATTAATAAATAACATTTCACCGTATACACCGCTTAGGAGGAAAAAACGCCAACAACAAACGCCCCAGGCCCATCATCGCCAAGTTCGAACATTACAAACATAAAGAACTTGTTAAAAGCAAGGGAAGGGAGCTGAAAGGAACAACCTATGGTATCAATGACCAGTTTCCACAGGAGATTCAAGAGAGCACGCTGTTATCACAGTAGATAAACTACTGTATATGTTGATGGACAGTTATACCGTGACAACGGTGTCACCCCCTGGCTGTTCTAAATGATATGTAAAAAGCGTCAGCCCACTATGTAATGCTGTGTACAATGAGCAAAACAGACTGCACCCTGTAGCAAAGATCACCCTGTGCTAACCCACAATGTGCCCTAACTTAAATCATGTTCTCATTTGTTTGTTTCTCTGCCATGTCATGTCTCATATCATTAACTAACTCAAATCCACACAAATGCTCTCAATAAAATTAGTAAATTGGAACATCCGTGGTACTGGCTCACAGGCAAAGAAAACAACAATTTAAAATAACTTAATCAAGTTAAAGGCTGACATACTGTATGTTTATTACAAGAAAGCCACTTATCAGAACATTAGAAATTAAGTATACTCAGCAACCTACAATTCAAAGAAAAGAGGCGTCACAAAAATACCATTGCTGACCCTGAAGGGTGGTACATTATTATCAACGCCTCCATCAATAACAATAACATTATCATTGCAAGCATATACGGCCCCAATAATGATGATCCCTCCTTCTTCCACACATTTTTCTCATCATTAACTGATCTCACAAATTCAACAATCATCATTGGAGGTGACTTTAATACAGTCATCAATCCAGCTCTATCCAGGTCAAGCATCTCAGGTAATCCCAGAAATTGGCACTCTACAGAAACCCTCAAACAATATATGAGTGATTTTGGTCTTGGTGATAGTTGGCGACTGAAAAACGTATCAACAAGGGAATACTCATATTTCTCACCCCTTCACCAATCATTCTCTCGCATTGACTTCTTTCTTACCGGCAATTCAATTATATCTGATATATCTGATACCATAATTCACTCCATCATAATCAGTGATCATGCCCCTGTTTCCTTTCAGTTAAATACTAAACATTTCAAACAACCTCCCACCAGATGGCGATTCAATGTATCTCTGCTTAAAGATGCTGATTTTGACACATTCTTTATAAAAGAGTGGGCATCCTTCTTGGAAATAAACGATTCTCCGGAAATCTCATCCACATTACTCTGGGAAATGGCCAAAGTAGTACTGAGGGAGAAAATCATTGCATACTTATCACATAATTAAAAAAAGGAACAGGAACTTGAAAATAATCTGGAACAAAAAAATCAAACAACTGAATGACTCCTATGCTAATAATCCCACAGAACAAATTCAGATCACATTTCAATTAAATGATATCATAAATTAAAAAACACAATTTCTGATAGAGAGACTAAGGCATGACAATGTTGATCATAATAACAATAAATTATTGCTGTGATAAAGAATTCAGCAGGGAGGGCCATGCAGTCACCTCAAGACATAAACAACACCTTCCGGGCATTCTATAAATTATACACCTTTGTCCATGAAACAAATTCAACAGACATTGACTCCTTCCTGAATAATATAGACCTCCCAAAACTTAGCAAAGAACAAGCAGATGAATTGAATACACCATTAGCACCCAATGAATTTCAAAAAGCACTTTATCAGATGCAAAACAACAAAGCTCAAGGACCTGATGGCTTCCCTGCTGAATTCTTTAAACACTTCTGGCAAACAATATCACCACTGTTTATCAAAATGACACTTTAAATAAAACACAACTCAAAAATCCCACCATACAGCCCTCATCTCAGAATTACTGAAACCTGACAAAGACGCAACCGTATGCTCCAGCTACCGCCTCCTATCACTTATCAACACAGACAAAAAAATTATCAGCAAAGCACTAGCTACCAGAATGGAAGCCGTAAACCCACTCCTAATCCATCCTGATCAAACAGGATTAATTAAAGGAAGACACTTATCAAACAATATGCGCCGCCTATTCAATCTAATGAACATATAAAAACAAAATAATATGAAAATAATAATTGCATCATTGGATGCAGAAAAGGAATTTGATAAACTGGAAATATTTATTTGCAACATTACACGAATTTGGTTTTGGAGAATCGTTTATTCATTGGATAAGGGTACTATACAACTCACCAATGGCTACAGTGACTACTAATTTGTTTGTGGATTGTTACAGTTTTGTGTAAGGTCCCCAAATAAATCCCTCTTGTTTTCTAATTTTCTGTTGTATGGTGATTTTGTTATCGTTCTTTGGCTGTGTGGAAACCCCACCCCTGATGCTCCACAATATTTACAGTAAATACAAACATATAAGAACATAAGAATACATAATGATGAGAATGGGCCGTTCAGCCCACATCTAGGCTCGTCATGTCCAAATCTAAAGAGTATCTAGTACTACATCTAGCCTGGACTTGAATAGCCCAAGTGTTTATGTCTCTACTACCTGGTAAGCTGTTCCAGGCATTGGCAACTCTCTGTGTAAAGAAAAACTGAAATATCTGTGTGGAATTTGCCATTAACTAATATCCACCTGTGGACTCTTGTTCTGTTAACTGAATTTATCTTTAAAAAACATTGGTAGTTCACTTGTTAATCCCTTTTAGGAATTGGAAAACCTCCCCCCTAAATCTCTGTTTGCTAAAATTAAATAGATTGAGTGCCTTAAATCTATCCTCATAACTTTTACCTTTCATCACCAGATACCAATTTAGTTGCCCTTCTTCTAAATTTTTCCAGAGCTCTAGCTTTCTTGTAGTGTGGTGCCCAGAACTGCACACAGTACTCTAAGCGAGGTCTGACAAAAGCATTATATGACATTAATATACCCTACTTTGATTTATACTCAATACTTTTTGCTATGTATCCCAGCAAATATATCTCTGGATCTGCGTTGACATGGTTTGAGTCCTACCTGGCTGACCTGTCCTACCAGGTGGCCTGGAGAGGATCCCTCTCCTCTCCCCACACCCTCTCTACCGGAGTCCCGCAGGGCTCGGTGCTAGGCCCCATCCTATTCTCTCTGTACACCAAGTCACTTGGCTCTGTTATCTCTGCTCATGGTTTTTCCTATCACTGTTATGCCGATGACACTCAACTCTTTCTCTCCTTCTCTCCATCTGATACCCAGGTCCTGGCACGGATCTCTGCATGCCTGGCTGACATCTCCGCATTGATGTCCACACACCACCTGAAGCTGAACCTGGGGAAGACAGAGCTGCTCTTCCTCCCTGCGAAGGGCTCCCCGACAATTGATGCGTCAATCACCGTGGAAGGCTCCATAGTGTCTCCATCCCAGTCTGCCAGGAGCCTTGGAGTGACCCTGGACAACCAGCTGTGCTTCTCGAGCCATATTGCAGCGATCACTTGGACCTGCTGTTTCTCCATCCACAACATCCGGAGGATCCGACCGTTCCTCACCCAAGAGGCCACTCAACTCCTGGTCCAGGCCCTGGTGATCTCACGTCTCGACTACTGCAATTCCTTGCTGGCAGGCCTTCCGGCCTGTGCCATCAAGCCACTGCAACTAGTCCAGAACGCCGCCACTCGCCTGGTGTTCAACCAGCCGAAGTTCACCCATGTCACCCCTCTACTCTCCTCTCTGCACTGGCTCCCCATCGCAGCACGCATCAGATTCAAGTCACTGGTGCTTGCTTTTCAAGCGGCCTGAGGTACTGCTCCCCCATACCTCCAGTCACTCATCACTCCCTACACCCCTCCCAGACCCCTCTGCTCCGCCTCCTCTGGCAAACTGACTGCCCCATCCCTCCAGGCGCCTGGCAGCCGCTCCTCGCGGTCTCGCCTCTTCTCTGTCCTGATCCCTCGCTGGTGGAACGACCTTCCACAATCGGTCAGGACCGCGGAATCACTTGCAATCTTCCGCAAGAGACTCAAAACCCACCTCTTCAGACTCCACTGCCACTGAACACTGTCCATCTAGCTAATCTGTCGTCACCACTGTTTACTTGTTCTACACTATTTTTTTTTTAAACAACAAAAAAAACCACACTAACCTTTTCTTTCCCAGTGTTACAGGTATGATGCGCAGACACCTGCAATGATGTCTATTGCTGTATTACTGCACTAATCTTGTGCGCTAACTATGATTGTTCTTACCATGCATTAATGCACATCTTGTAAGTTGCTCTGGATAAGAGCGTCTGCTAAATGCTTAAAAATGTAATCACATCAAGGGCAAGAGGCGGACCCTCTTTCAGAGCACCCTCTCGCTCTCTTTCACGATTACACCGAGGGAGAGAGACGGACACTCTTAGTGCGCCCTCTGTCTCTCTTTCCCACACACAGGAAGCACTCTGCTCAGTCACTTTTGACAAACGCACACAGAACTCAACATAGATTCCACACAGACTCTGCCTCCCAGAAGCTTGGATTACAGACACACTCCACCATGCCCGACAGAGTCACATCAAACACCAACACTCACAAACAACATGCCCACATGAACACCCACCAACAAGTCTACAATACACACATGAATGACAAGACAAAGACTAACTGCTCCAAAGGCCTCCACAACAGGGAAAACAAAGGCAACCCTGCCACTCCCATGTTGCCAAGACCGACGCCCCACAGTTTCATTTTCGGATTTCTTCTTGTAGCCCTTTTTGTTTTCATTTTAAGAGCACAAATTACACCTTGTATACCTTGGTTTTCTGTCAAGGAGAATTGATATGGTTATTTCTCAGTGCTCTGTTGATTTGTACAACAAAGGGGATGTGTTGTTTTTAATTTAACATTCCATTATACCAATCAAGCACTGAAGCAAACGTCTTGAAAAGATGAAACTAGCAGTATGCTAGTGAACAATTGCTAACGTTATATGAACAGAAACGTATAAATAAAGACTATAATTATAAGTTCTATAATTTACAAGCAATAACCTAATATGATTGGCTGACTAACGTAGCTAGTTTCTAACAGTGTTATTGAGCTCTGTTTAGTTTTGCAGACCCGTCAATGTTGTTGGAAGATGTGCAATTGTCATAACAGCACTTCACAGGCGGGCTGCTGGTCTCTGCCATTTGGAAATAATAGCAATGAAAGGAGCTACTGTTAATTTTCATATAGCAAGTTAAAGATGTAGCCTCACTGGAAGAATGTATATTCATTATGTGCTTAACAACAGGTCAATATAGTCGCATTCTGGGCACAGATATCAGCCAAGTGATAATATGCTCCACAGGGCATGATAGCAACTGCAACTTATCATTTTTACGTAGGGACAATGAAACACAGTGAAGGAATGAGGATTACTGCAGCTGGGATTAGCATATGACACATTATACATAAAGGTATTGTTTTCTGGGAAAAGAGCTTAGTACTGTAAGCCCTAAGTTAAACAACCTTGAGAGACGGAAAATAAGTACATCGTTCAGGAACGTTTAGAACTGACGATTGCTTGTGGAAAGCTGTTAAATTGGACAGAGCATCTTGCTGTGGCAGGGAGCTGATTCCCTACAACAAGGCCTTTGTGCATCTTGGAGAGGCTTACTCAAGTAGTCATCATAATTATTTCAAATGGTCGCGTGGGAGAGGTCTTGTTTCAGGGTGGTCGCTGCTCCGTAGAGAGTGGGGGTGGGTGGGGGGCGGGGGGGGGCGGGATTTGGAGCTCCGGTCAAAGCTGAGGATTCTTGCCCTGCTGATTAGATATGTTTTTAAAGAGGCAAAGTAGTCCTTGTGGTTTGTGAAGTGTTGAAGGCAGCAGTCTTTTCAACCAGGATAGCCACCTGAAGCCATTCATGTAGCAGACACTGCTCCATAGACAGTGTGAATGCTATACTGTACATACACCGTGGCAGGACTGTTCATTTAGTGGCCTGCTGGTCAAATGTAGCCCAATTAGTGCTTTCTATCAACCAGAGAACAATCGTGAATACATGTTTAAAAAAAATAATATATATATATACGTATATATATATATATATATATATATATATATATTTATTTTTTGACGAGCCCAGAATCTTTTGATGGAAAACTGTCACGGTTTTACCTTGTTCGGCCTCTGGAGGCGCGTGATCATGTGATGGTCTTTTCCCTTGTTTGCTTGAGGAATCATTGTCATTTCCGCCGTCCTTATATGGTCTTGTGTCGGTGAGTTTTTCTGATCACTTTCAGCTGAGGGTTATCAGTGTTAATTCCGCCTCTTATTTAAGGTCTCTGTTTCCCTCATGCAAACGCTTCTATGTAAACTAATTGTTAAGCTCTAGCCGGTATTCTGAACTAAGGTTTAGCTTTGCCACTCTGTGGTTCTCTCAGTTAAAGAGAGAAGGTTCTACTTCTTTATCTTGACTTAAAGGTTTAGCGTCACCACTCTGTGGTAGCCTTTTAGGGAGAATTATCATCTCCAACCTAAAGGCGATTCAATGTATCTCTGCTTAAAGATGCTGATTTTGACACATTCTTTATAAAAGAGTGGGCATCCTTCTTGGAAATAAACGATTCTCCGGAAATCTCATCCACATTACTCTGGGAAATGGCCAAAGTAGTACTGAGGGAGAAAATCATTGCATACTTATCACATAATTAAAAAAAGGAACAGGAACTTGAAAATAATCTGGAACAAAAAAATCAAACAACTGAATGACTCCTATGCTAATAATCCCACAGAACAAATTCAGATCACATTTCAATTAAATGATATCATAAATTAAAAAACACAATTTCTGATAGAGAGACTAAGGCATGACAATGTTGATCATAATAACAATAAATTATTGCTGTGATAAAGAATTCAGCAGGGAGGGCCATGCAGTCACCTCAAGACATAAACAACACCTTCCGGGCATTCTATAAATTATACACCTTTGTCCATGAAACAAATTCAACAGACATTGACTCCTTCCTGAATAATATAGACCTCCCAAAACTTAGCAAAGAACAAGCAGATGAATTGAATACACCATTAGCACCCAATGAATTTCAAAAAGCACTTTATCAGATGCAAAACAACAAAGCTCAAGGACCTGATGGCTTCCCTGCTGAATTCTTTAAACACTTCTGGCAAACAATATCACCACTGTTTATCAAAATGACACTTTAAATAAAACACAACTCAAAAATCCCACCATACAGCCCTCATCTCAGAATTACTGAAACCTGACAAAGACGCAACCGTATGCTCCAGCTACCGCCTCCTATCACTTATCAACACAGACAAAAAAATTATCAGCAAAGCACTAGCTACCAGAATGGAAGCCGTAAACCCACTCCTAATCCATCCTGATCAAACAGGATTAATTAAAGGAAGACACTTATCAAACAATATGCGCCGCCTATTCAATCTAATGAACATATAAAAACAAAATAATATGAAAATAATAATTGCATCATTGGATGCAGAAAAGGAATTTGATAAACTGGAAATATTTATTTGCAACATTACACGAATTTGGTTTTGGAGAATCGTTTATTCATTGGATAAGGGTACTATACAACTCACCAATGGCTACAGTGACTACTAATTTGTTTGTGGATTGTTACAGTTTTGTGTAAGGTCCCCAAATAAATCCCTCTTGTTTTCTAATTTTCTGTTGTATGGTGATTTTGTTATCGTTCTTTGGCTGTGTGGAAACCCCACCCCCTGATGCTGCCACAATATTTACAGTAAATACAAACATATAAGAACATAAGAATACATAATGACGAGAATGGGCCGTTCAGCCCACATCTAGGCTCGTCATGTCCAAATCTAAAGAGTATCTAGTACTACATCTAGCCTGGACTTGAATAGCCCAAGTGTTTATGTCTCTACTACCTGGTAAGCTGTTCCAGGCATTGGCAACTCTCTGTGTAAAGAAAAACTGAAATATCTGTGTGGAATTTGCCATTAACTAATATCCACCTGTGGACTCTTGTTCTGTTAACTGAATTTATCTTTAAAAAACATTGGTAGTTCACTTGTTAATCCCTTTTAGGAATTGGAAAACCTCCCCCCTAAATCTCTGTTTGCTAAGATTAAATAGATTGAGTGCCTTAAATCTATCCTCATAACTTTTACCTTTCATCACCAGATACCAATTTAGTTGCCCTTCTTCTAAATTTTTCCAGAGCTCTAGCTTTCTTGTAGTGTGGTGCCCAGAACTGCACACAGTACTCTAAGCGAGGTCTGACAAAAGCATTATATGACATTAATATACCCTACTTTGATTTATACTCAATACTTTTTGCTATGTATCCCAGCAAATATATCTCTGGATCTGCGTTGACATGGTTTGAGTCCTACCTGGCTGACCTGTCCTACCAGGTGGCCTGGAGAGGATCCCTCTCCTCTCCCCACACCCTCTCTACCGGTGTCCTGCAGGGCTCGGTGCTAGGCCCCATCCTATTCTCTCTGTACACCAAGTCACTTGGCTCTGTTATCTCTGCTCATGGTTTTTCCTATCACTGTTATGCCGATGACACTCAACTCTTTCTCTCCTTCTCTCCATCTGATACCCAGGTCCTGGCACGGATCTCTGCATGCCTGGCTGACATCTCCGCATTGATGTCCACACACCACCTGAAGCTGAACCTGGGGAAGACAGAGCTGCTCTTCCTCCCTGCGAAGGGCTCCCCGACAATTGATGCGTCAATCACCGTGGAAGGCTCCATAGTGTCTCCATCCCAGTCTGCCAGGAGCCTTGGAGTGACCCTGGACAACCAGCTGTGCTTCTCGAGCCATATTGCAGCGATCACTTGGACCTGCTGTTTCTCCATCCACAACATCCGGAGGATCCGACCGTTCCTCACCCAAGAGGCCACTCAACTCCTGGTCCAGGCCCTGGTGATCTCACGTCTCGACTACTGCAATTCCTTGCTGGCAGGCCTTCCGGCCTGTGCCATCAAGCCACTGCAACTAGTCCAGAACGCCGCCACTCGCCTGGTGTTCAACCAGCCGAAGTTCACCCATGTCACCCCTCTACTCTCCTCTCTGCACTGGCTCCCCATCGCAGCACGCATCAGATTCAAGTCACTGGTGCTTGCTTTTCAAGCGGCCTGAGGTACTGCTCCCCATACCTCCAGTCACTCATCACTCCCTACACCCCTCCCAGACCCCTCTGCTCCGCCTCCTCTGGCAAACTGACTGCCCCATCCCTCCAGGCGCCTGGCAGCCGCTCCTCGCGGTCTCGCCTCTTCTCTGTCCTGATCCCTCGCTGGTGGAACGACCTTCCACAATCGGTCAGGACCGCGGAATCACTTGCAATCTTCCGCAAGAGACTCAAAACCCACCTCTTCAGACTCCACTGCCACTGAACACTGTCCATCTAGCTAATCTGTCGTCACCACTGTTTACTTGTTCTACACTATTTTTTTTTTTAAACAACAAAAAAAACCACACTAACCTTTTCTTTCCCAGTGTTACAGGTATGATGCGCAGACACCTGCAATGATGTCTATTGCTGTATTACTGCACTAATCTTGTGCGCTAACTATGATTGTTCTTACCATGCATTAATGCACATCTTGTAAGTTGCTCTGGATAAGAGCGTCTGCTAAATGCTTAAAAATGTAATCACATCAAGGGCAAGAGGCGGACCCTCTTTCAGAGCACCCTCTCGCTCTCTTTCACGATTACACCGAGGGAGAGAGACGGACACTCTTAGTGCGCCCTCTGTCTCTCTTTCCCACACACAGGAAGCACTCTGCTCAGTCACTTTTGACAAACGCACACAGAACTCAACATAGATTCCACACAGACTCTGCCTCCCAGAAGCTTGGATTACAGACACACTCCACCATGCCCGACAGAGTCACATCAAACACCAACACTCACAAACAACATGCCCACATGAACACCCACCAACAAGTCTACAATACACACATGAATGACAAGACAAAGACTAACTGCTCCAAAGGCCTCCACAACAGGGAAAAACAAAGGCAACCCTGCCACTCCCATGTTGCCAAGACCGACGCCCTCCACAGTTTCATTTTCGGATTTCTTCTTGTAGCCCTTTTTGTTTTCATTTTAAGAGCACAAATTACACCTTGTATACCTTGGTTTTCTGTCAAGGAGAATTGATATGGTTATTTCTCAGTGCTCTGTTGATTTGTACAACAAAGGGGATGTGTTGTTTTTAATTTAACATTCCATTATACCAATCAAGCACTGAAGCAAACGTCTTGAAAAGATGAAACTAGCAGTATGCTAGTGAACAATTGCTAACGTTATATGAACAGAAACGTATAAATAAAGACTATAATTATAAGTTCTATAATTTACAAGCAATAACCTAATATGATTGGCTGACTAACGTAGCTAGTTTCTAACAGTGTTATTGAGCTCTGTTTAGTTTTGCAGACCCGTCAATGTTGTTGGAAGATGTGCAATTGTCATAACAGCACTTCACAGGCGGGCTGCTGGTCTCTGCCATTTTGGAAATAATAGCAATGAAAGGAGCTACTGTTAATTTTCATATAGCAAGTTAAAGATGTAGCCTCACTGGAAGAATGTATATTCATTATGTGCTTAACAACAGGTCAATATAGTCGCATTCTGGGCACAGATATCAGCCAAGTGATAATATGCTCCACAGGGCATGATAGCAACTGCAACTTATCATTTTTACGTAGGGACAATGAAACACAGTGAAGGAATGAGGATTACTGCAGCTGGGATTAGCATATGACACATTATACATAAAGGTATTGTTTTCTGGGAAAAGAGCTTAGTACTGTAAGCCCCTAAGTTAAACAACCTTGAGAGACGGAAAATAAGTACATCGTTCAGGGAACGTTTAGAACTGACGATTGCTTGTGGAAAGCTGTTAAATTGGACAGAGCATCTTGCTGTGGCAGGGAGCTGATTCCCTACAACAAGGCCTTTGTGCATCTTGGAGAGGCTTACTCAAGTAGTCATCATAATTATTTCAAATGGTCGCGTGGGAGAGGTCTTGTTTCAGGGTGGTCGCTGCTCCGTAGAGAGTGGGGGGGGGGGGGGGGGGGGGGCGGGATTTGGAGCTCCGGTCAAAGCTGAGGATTCTTGCCCTGCTGATTAGATATGTTTTTAAAGAGGCAAAGTAGTCCTTGTGGTTTGTGAAGTGTTGAAGGCAGCAGTCTTTTCAACCAGGATAGCCACCTGAAGCCATTCATGTAGCAGACACTGCTCCATAGACAGTGTGAATGCTATACTGTACATACACCGTGGCAGGACTGTTCATTTAGTGGCCTGCTGGTCAAATGTAGCCCAATTAGTGCTTTCTATCAACCAGAGAACAATCGTGAATACATGTTTAAAAAAAATAATATATATATATACGTATATATATATATATATATATATATATTTATTTTTTTGACGAGCCCAGAATCTTTTGATGGAAAACTGTCACGGTTTTACCTTGTTCGGCCTCTGGAGGGCGCGTGATCATGTGATGGTCTTTTCCCTTGTTTGCTTGAGGAATCATTGTCATTTCCGCCGTCCTTATATGGTCTTGTGTCGGTGAGTTTTTCTGATCACTTTCAGCTGAGGGTTATCAGTGTTAATTCCGCCTCTTATTTAAGGTCTCTGTTTCCCTCATGCAAACGCTTCTATGTAAACTAATTGTTAAGCTCTAGCCGGTATTCTGAACTAAGGTTTAGCTTTGCCACTCTGTGGTTCTCTCAGTTAAAGAGAGAAGGTTCTACTTCTTTATCTTGACTTAAAGGTTTAGCGTCACCACTCTGTGGTAGCCTTTTAGGGAGAATTATCATCTCCAACCTAAAGCTCGCCACTTTGGTGGTTTTTCCTTTCGAGATTTATTATTTGTTTATTTGGCTAAAGTTCCCCGGAGCTAAAGTCTCTAAAGGCATTTATTTTCTTACCTCTTCGCTGAAGAGTTCTCGCCCTTATTGGGTTGTTTTCTGTTGATTTATTTCCCATGGACCTTTTGTGCCCAGAGTTTCTTTTTTTTTTTTTTCATTTTCTCCCCGCTCCCTAATCTGTTCACAGACTTAGTGGCTGATCGCTCGTGTTAAGATTTTAGAAACTTGTGATATCTGCATGTGGCTCTTCCACCTTCGATCCCCACTACAGAAAACAAATCAACTAAGCACAACCCCCCCGCCCCCCACCCCTTAACAATTTGCTGGTCTGAGGACTCTGTGTTCTAAATCCTAGAGACGCCCCTGCACATCCCTAAATGGTTTTATAAATCAGAAAGGAAACGGTGAATGCTTGGGCTACCTGCACTTTTGGTTTTTAAAGTCTTGCCCCCATGAAAAAGTAATTGAATAGCCATTGTGTGAAAGGATTTTTCGGTTGTTAAGAATTGTGAAATAATAACTACATTACTTATTTAGCTTAGCAGATGTGTGTTGTCAAGGCAAACTCAGCAGATTACATCTCACTAAATTAGCCACAATCTGTGTGGCTTAATTTCCAATGGCACAATTACAATACAGTAGTGCACCTAACTGCCCTGGCTGGGCTTTGAACTCATCTCACTCACCACTCACAGTACAACCATTGCAATTACAATATTTATCATCACAATTATGATGATATTTGTCCTGATTATTAGGAACACTACTGCATGGACAATAGTATGCTGCATTCCATTAGAGAAGATACAACATGAGGAATGAAAGAGTGACTCAATGTCATCACTTTAATGACTTTTCATTTCAAGGGCATTCATTCATATTTCATGGCAATTAAAAGACAGCTAATATTCTGCCTCCAATATAAATTTGATCACAGTTTTTAAAAAAAGAGTGCTTCCCAAACACTTGCTTTAAAATCTTGATCTTGCTCTACAGCAGTGATATGCTAGCATGCAACAGCAACGATGAAAATTCAAACAGACACATTTTATCAATGATAGCATGTTCATTATAGATTACTTTTCCTTTATTATTGCTGTTACTGTTATCCTTTTCCTCTCTTTTGCAAAATGCATTGTGGTATAGGTAAGAGAAGAAAGGTGAAAGAGACATGGGTTAAATAACCAATAACAGTACTGAAGAGTGCTGTATGGAAGATAAGTGTTAATAGCCTTCAATTTATCAAAGAATCTGAGAAAATTATACTTTGGATTCTGTGGTTGGGGGTTGGAGGCCAGTAATTTTGTGGGTTTAAAATATATTCCATTAGATACACTTGCTTTCTTTTCTTCCTCTGATATGACCCTCGTAGTTTTATTTTGGTACCAGATGAGCCATGAGCCAAGTACACTGATCTATCCTTCAGTAGCACGGGGCAGCCTCAGGTCAGAGAGGAGCGTAACAGTACTTTACTGCTGGCCATAAAAATGATTTATGAGGAAATTGCCATGATTAGAACTGAACTGAGATGACACAGGCACACACGGAGTGTCCTGTGATTATCCTAGGAAGGAAATTAGTTTGCTAATTTGTAAAGGACAAGAATAATTAAGGCTTGAAGAACAAGGCAGTTGTTTAAGTGCAGTTAATGGGGAAGCAAGGAAGGCAAAATAACACACTTCACACCTTGGCACTGAGAGAGCACGTGCGTGAGCGCATGTCTGATAGTGATGGCACTGAACTACACAGAGAGAGGAGAGAGCAGGGAATCGGTGGGATAGGATACTAAAGGTCAATTTCATTCTGGGTAAATATTTTTAAATTAGATGCAATTTATTTGGGTGGAATCCTAAGCTTTTTCTAAATATTTATGAAAATTAGCCAGCTAACTCCCTAATGCCTTTTACTTCTTGACATACAGCCCAGGATTACTGAGTTAACTGCCAACTTTGAAAAAAATATTCTGGAAAACTTGTTTTTTGGCATGCCCATGGTAACCATGGCAACACATTTGGGATCATAAACCTTCTCCATACAGAGGCGCGGGAAGATGTTTTGACTTGGGGTGCTGAAATCCGAAAGGAAAAAATATAACATTATAATAATGCAACGAGGGTTGAATAGTATAGTTTTGAATAGTAGTTGCACTGACCAATTTCTTTATCCACTGCTTTTATACAGACATAGCAACAAACACAGTCGGTTTCTTTGCAACCACTTCCACCTATCAAATCAACCTGGCTTAAAGGAAAGTGAAAATATTTTCGTGCCGATGTAAGTTGCACCATTGAAAGGCATCACCAAAAAAATGGTTTCTACTTTCGAATAGAATTACTGTAGTTTTATGAGTAAAGCAGAAAAAAACGGAAAACCTTTTTGAGGTAACTTACATCACTGGTATTATGATTTTTAACAGCCAACTATTTCAAGCACAATTTTGACACTAACTCCTGCAACGACTCATTGACAAATGGGTCGGAATCACCATTGAAAGGCCTCCGAATCCTTGATGTGCTGTGTTGGGTGCCACATAGGACCATATGAGTGGGGTGATTAAAGGCCAGTTTACATCAAAGATTCGCAACGAGATGAGACCGTTTTAGAATGTTGCAGAGAAAAGTTGCAGCAGTGTAAATTACCCCGTCTCTGGTTGTCGCAAGTCGGCTGTTGGCGGCTGATGGCGTCTCTTGAAATTCATCCTGTCAAGTGTTTAGTTTTAGAACATAGCATACACCGGGGCCATTGTTACATTTCTCCAACCAATCAGCACATAGTATAGTACACAAATATATGGTGGAGTTGTGGACTGGTGAGATAAGATTGAATGATTAATCTATTTGAAGAACAAACCCTGTCTATAGGACACCAGCTCTTCTAGACCAGTGGTTCTCAAACCTTTCAGCCCGCGACCCCCAAAATAACATTGGTAGAGACTTGCGACCCCCACCATCACCCGAGGTGCTTTCCGACAATCTTGAGAAGCATGCAAACGCTTGGGTGGGCCTGCTGCCTTTTGGAGCAAAACAAGTCCACTCTCAGTTTGATGTTGGAGACGACCACTCGGAGATCATCCTCCACGCTGTTGTCGGTATTTGTTGTTTATAGGTAAATCCAAAATGAATCAGTACATCCGTCGCAGCCTTGGATAGCTCAGGGTAGATGGCTTTTTAATATTAATTTCATGAATTGCTTCAGGGTGACTGTTGTCAATCTCGATATCTGTTGTGTCCTTGTTTTTATGAATTAACCACCGTTCCATTTTGCAGATTAACGTTAGCTATCTTGCAAAAATAAATTATGCACACACAAGGCAGTTTGTAGGCTAGTAAGTTTAGTGTTATGCTGTAAATGTACAGTAACTGTCATGTCGTAAAATGTACTACAGGTCAGATGAGGCTACTGGGGAAATGTTTGATAACATTAATACTGTCACGTCTCGTGTTCGTGTTTCCCATAACTAAGCGTTTGTAGTTTGTTCCATGTTTTCCTAGCTGTCTGGTCCGTGTTTTTACTTTCGCTTACCTGGTCCAGTCTTGTCAGTGTATTATCTGTTTCACCTGTTTCTCGTTATGTCTGATGTGGTTAGCTGTTCGTTTCCCATGTTCATTTCCTGATTGTCTCGTTATTGTATTATTGTTTCCACTTAATTCCTCATGTGTCTGATTGCAGTCAGCTGCATTCATGTTTATTCCTGATTGTTTCTTGTTAGGTCTAAATGTATTTAAGCTGTGTGTTTTCCCATGTTCGTTGCCAGATTGTCTTGTGCTTTGCGCATGCTTACACTACTCTCCAGCGTTATCGCTGTTTCCCCGCGTTTTGTTTAATCGTGTTTGTGTTCGTGCTTGTGCTCCAGTGTTCGTCTTTATCCCAGTCTCATTCCCGCTCCTCCCTGTGTTCCCTGGACTGCTTTCTCGTTTTCGACCTTCGCCTGTCCACTGACTACGCCTTGCGTGCCCCTGATACCCCTGAAGCCTGGAACGAACTCTGCCTGTCCCCGACCATTCTTTGGATCCCTGCATTGCCCTGATTACCCCTGCCTGACCATTGCCTGTTTACAAAATAAAAGAAGTTTTTGCATTTCTGGGTCCGCGCCTGGTTTTCTGGTACCAGTCCTGACAAATACATTTAGGCGCTACTCATAGTGACAAGTCACTCCGAAGTAACGAATTAATTTCATTCAGAAAAACCTTCTATTCCCCTTATGCTGATCAACCACGTGAGCCTGAAACAGTCAGGACATGCGTTTGCACTGCGCTGGAGAAAACTTGTACAAGCAATGACACTTTTACAAAGCTGGGCACCAAACGGGCGGTGCTCGCCAATATTGGGTAAAAAGAAAGGACTGAAGGCAAGAGTTAAGGCAAGAAGTAGCACATCACGTTAATTTCAAACACTATTATACACAGAGAACTCTTGCAAATAGAGCACTCAATCCAAATTGTCGTAAGAAGCACAGGGGAGGGGGAACGTGGGGGTCACGTCTCTACTGGCAGTCACGGGCTGAAAAGTTTGAGAATCAAAATATTGTAGGCTACGTACTCTGATTGTTACATTGTAGGCTAACACGTGAATTGTAGGTTTGTTTTTTTAATGTTATGCATAAATGAAATTATGGTTAAAAAAAGATTTTTTTCTCACATTCTTGAAATCATCTCACAACCCCCACTTTGAGAACCACTGTTCTAGATGACGGTACTACTCCAGGAATAGACACAATAAATTAATAAAAGGTGATACATCTCCAGTCTCCATTTCACGACATAGGTTTGCATAGGCCCCTTGACTCTGTCGCTGTAGCACACATGGTCGGCTCCAAATCCTTGATCTGCGTGTTTTTTGGCTCTACTGCGTTTAATCAACAATACAGTTGCAGTAAGCAATTCACTGTCACTGCCATCATCCATTTTTGAGAAACAAAATATCCAGCAACCACCAATAAAGCCGATATCAGCACGGAAGTAAAGAGAGTGGTTGTTATGGAAACGGTAAACTGTCTCTGCTTAGTCGCTTTGATGTAAACTGGCTAGTTTTAGAATGTTGCAGATCATACATATTGGGATTCTTCTGCAACTTTTCTCTGCAACGTTCTAAAATGGTTTCGTTGCGAATCTTTGATGTAAACTGGCCTTAAGACAACAAAGTGCTCCATTTAATGGAGTGATTGTGGTCAAATCAAGGTGCTGTGCCTCTGAGGTTGAGGATAGAGGTAATGGCAATGAGGAAGTGATGGCACAGCAGTTGGTGGTGTTTAGTTTTTTTGTTGCAGTTTTTTTGAAGAATTCGCTAATTCGCAAATTGTGAGACATTTTGAAAGCATTTCACAACAGAACAGCTCAATCAATTCATGACATGGAATTGGAAAATGTGTTAATTTTTCTGGTTACTTCTTGATAACTAACTAGCTAACTCACTTGCTTGCATTGCTAGCTACGTTGATACAGATCAGGTGATTAGTTCATCAAATGTTTTTTTCTTATAAACTTTTTTTACTTCTGTTCAGCACCTCCCAAAGCTCCATACAGCACCTACCAAAGTTCACGCCAATTATCACACACAGACACAGACACACAATCATTTTTGTCTTTATTGTAAATAAGATATACTTATACTATATGAGAAAACTGTTCATGACAGCGGGTTGCTGCAGAACTCCCTTTCCGCGCGTATGGCTCCATAGCAGATTGACTAGTTAGTGATGAGAAAAAATATTTACTGATACAACTAAATGCAAAATTGTCATTCAATGCATTTTGATGCTGTCAATATTAATTGATGGAATAAACCAGTAAGTCAAGATGTGGTGCACAACAGTATGTGAAATCAATCAATAAATATACAAATAAGGGAATCCTGCAAGACAGGATATGACAATAATCTGGGAGAACAATATCGTATATATATGTTAAATTCTGTTACTTTGTGTGTGGTATTTATTTTAATTTTTGTAATTGTCAGGAATGGTGTCGGAAAACCAGGCGCGAACCCAAGAATGCAATAATGTTCTTTATTGCAAAAAAAAACAGGCAAAGTTAATACGGGAGCAATCAGGGCAATACAGGAATCCAAAGAGTAGTCGGGGACAGGCAAAGTTCAAGCAGGGGCAAACCAAGCAATTGGGAAATCCAGGGAGTAGTCGGGGACAGGCAAAGTTCATTTCCGGATCCAGCTGTGTCACAGGCAGGCAAGACGTGGTCAATGGGCAGGCGGAGGTCGGTACCAAGAAAGCAGCCCGGGGAACACAGAGAGGAGAGGGGCTGGAACCACAAGGAGCATGAACAGGTGGATAGGGAAACGAAACTGAGACACGAATGAACACGGAAGCATGAACACGGAAGCACATGGAGCTCTTCGAGAGAACAGCCACGGCATGCGGTTGGGCGGCGGAGCAATGGGCATTACGGCTCCTCCCGCTGCTGTCCGGGGAGAGCCAGATAGCAGCTGGCAGTGTGCCGGCCATTGCCGTGGCTGACTACCCGACCCTCCGGGCCACCATCCTGGAGAGAGTGGGGCTAAACCCGGAGGGACACAGGAAAAGACTCTGCGATCTGCGCTTCGCCGACGTCGGGCATCCCTTCGCCTACGCCCAACAGCTCCTCGACTCCTGCCGGCGGTGGCTACAGCCAGAAGTCCGAACAGCGGAGGAAATCGTACAAGAAGTGGCATTAGAGCAGTTCACGTCGGGGCTCCCGAAAGGGACCGCGGACTGGCTCCGATGCCACCAACCCGCCACTCTGGCTGCAGCCGTCCAGCTGGCAGAGAATCACCTGGCGGTCAGTGGGGATACAGGGAGACTTCCCCAGAGAGCTGAAGGGCTGAAAAGCCCATTTTATAGATACCGCCCCAACATCCCGTTTCCCCGTCTTCCCCAGTCCAGTTCCAACCCAATACCCAGCCCCAACCCCAACCCAGGTCTACGCCCCCCTTCCCGAACCCCGTCCGGTCCCCGTTGGCATAACCCCCCCCGAGATCGCACTTTTAATTGTCCTAACCTTTCTGTTCCAGGTCACCTAGGGTCGCCACGGACGGCGGGGCAGGACTGTGGGCAGTGTGGGCGTCCTGGCCACATGCGTGAGGATTGCCCCCTGATGGATGTAAACATCGCCGGACGCCCCGCTGTCCAGCGCTACTCCCCCGAACCAGCAGAGTCGTTTTTGGTACCCGTAAGTATCAAAGGGAAAACAATCCAGGCGCTGTTGTTGTTCTCACAGCCTTGTGCATCAGTGTCTGGTTCAACCCGAGGCATTGGACAGGTTCACAGAGGTGGCGATAAGGTGCGTACACGGTGATGTACACTACTATCCAACCGCCCGGATTGAATTTTATATTGGGGGGAAAAAGCATAGCATGGTGGCAGGGGTTACTCCTCGCACCCCCCTTCCGCTGATTTTGGGACACGATTGGCCGGGTTTTAAGGATATAGTTAGAAAGGAAGCGGACGGCGGACTTCCCCGATTCGCCAGAGTGACTGATTTCTCCCTCGAACAGTCGCAGGACAAAACGCTCAGTCGAGTAGCTGGACAAGTGATTCAAATTGATGGCCAGCTGCTTGACCCAGAGCGGGTGGTGACATACTCCTATTTTTGTATTTTACAAGATAAACTGTATCACGTGTGTCAGGACGTCTATACAGGAGAAGTACTTACACAGTTATTATTGCCCAAAAGCCGTCGGGAAATGGTTTTCCAGGCGGCTCATAGCAATCCCATGGCGGGTCATTTAGGACAGGATAGAACACTATCCCGGATAATGGCTCGATTTTATTGGCCGGGCATTCGAGATAATGTCCGTCGGTGGTGTACGGCGTGCCCCGAATGCCAAAAAGTAAACCCAGCAGCAATCCCAAAAGCTCCATTGCAACCCTTGCCGTTAATAGAGGTCCTGTTCGAAATAATTGGAATGGACCTTATCGGGCCATTTGATTGGAGTGCCAAAGGGTACCAAACTGACAGGCTGGTAGAGCGGTTCAATCAGACATTTAAATCCATGATGCGGAAGTTCTTTCAAACCGATTTGAAGAATTGGGACAAACTAATTGATCCACTGATGTTTGCCGTCAGAGAGGTTCCCCAAGCCTCCACCGGGTTTTCCCCGTTCAAATTATTATATGGGTGACGTCCCAGGGGTATTCTGGATTTGTTAAGAGAAACTTGGGAGGAAAATCCGAGCCCCAGCAAAAATGAAATTCAATACGTCATGGACCTACGAGCAAAGCTGCACTCACTCGGTCAAATGTCAAGAGAACATTTGCTCAAGGCCCAGGAATGACGTCAATATAACAGGGGGACACAATTGCGAAAGTTTCAACCGGGAGATCAAGTCCTAGTGTTACTCCCAACGTCAGCATCTAAACTACTCGCAAAGTGGCAAGGGCCCTTTGAGGTTACACGACGAGTGGGGGATGTTGATTATGAAGTCATTCGCTCGGATAGAGGTGGGTCACGTCAGATATACCACCTAAATTTATTAAAACGGTGGGAGGTTGTAGACCCTGTTTCGTTCGCCATGCCATAAAATCCCCGAGATGAGCTGGGACCGGAAATTCCAATTAAAAGTACGAGACTTCCGGTCCCCATTGGTAGCCATCTTACGCCGGGCCAGCGGGCAGAGGTGTGTAATTTACAGTGCTGTTTTTCTGACGTGTTTTCTCCCTTACCCGGGCGAACTGACTTGATTGAACACCACATTCAGACCCCGCCAGGCACCGTCTGAAAAAAGATCGGAGAGGTGAAACGCCATCAGCCATTGGGAAACATTAGGCTACAGCCAGTCAACGATCGGTTTAAAAAAAAAAAAAGTAAAGACAAAGGGAGAATTATTAATTATTAATTATTAATAATGAAAGGCCATGCCCTGATGAATGCCACGATTATTACCAAGCAATGCAGTGGTTTAATTATTGAGATGGAAAGGCTATTGATCATTTGGATAGAAGACCAAAATCAGTTTAATATGCCTATTAGCCTTTCTTTAGTGCATGAAAAGGCTTGAAGCGTTTCTTGAATGTGTTTTTTACAGTACAGTATTGTATGTACATAGTTGCTTTTATTATTACTGTATTATTATTATTATTAATATTACAGTATTGTTATTATTACAGTAGTATTATGTACTGAATGTTATGTTTAAGATGTTTTATTGTATTTAGAGGTTTTTCTTAAGTGTTTTATATGCACAGAAAGGTACAATAAATACTATACTAAGACAAATATTTGACTAAGTGACGATTAATAAGAACTGTATGTGCATGTTCCGACTTACATACAAATTCAACTTAAAGACAGACGTGAGAACGGATCTTGTCCGTAACCCTGGCCTGTATAGGCCAAATATAATCAAGAAATTGAAATTTTATATAATTGAAATTTTTATAAAAATACATTTAAATACTGTGAGAGAATTCAAATGAAATGTAGAAAAAAATGGAGAAATGAGCAAACTCAATTAAGAGCCAAGAAAATAGTCATTGAATTTTAAATTGAGTCTACCCACATGATACCATAATTTATCAACATCAAGTATTAAATAGATAGGACTGTGAGGGAGCAGTCAAAATGTGTGGGAACTTTTTGCCAATCAAAACTACAATAATGGTCAACAGCCAGGTCATGCTAACGGCTCCAGCAGTTTTGATTGGTTAAAAGACAAAAGTCATCCTTTGAGAGTGCATAAAGAGTGTATACCAATATTGAGAGATGGATAACACAAAGTGTGAGAATGGAAAACAGTTCAGATCAACTGAGAATGGGTGGCCTTCCCAGTCAATTCAATTCAATTCAATAGAACTTTATTTAACCCACATGGGGCAATTTAAAGAGCAAAGCCAATGCTGATGCAAAAACAGAAACAGAAACACAGCAAGACAACATTCAGTAGCTGACACATACATACATCAGTACAGACAACATCAAACATGCAATATGGTTTCAAATACAGATTTTAAAGTGCAACTTGCTTTTAGACCATAATGATGCTAATGGGGGTGATGCTAATGAGGGGGGGTGTTCATTTAAAAGTCTGATTGCTTCTGGAACAAATGTTTTTTTCCTCCTGTTTGTCCTGCAGTGAGGTACCAGAAAGCATTACCCTGATGGGATCAGGGCAAATTCAGGGTGGAGAATGTGGTAAACGTCTTCCAGAATTTTAGTGCATGGATTCTCCCAATTCATGGGGGAAAATTATTTTGGCTCCTCAGACATATTTTTTTGGCAAACATATAAATATATATTACAGATTACCCCAAAACTTGTAGAATTTCTTTCTAAATTAAGATATCGTGGGACAGATTTACTAAGGAAATAGTCACAGCCCAAAAACAGTGCTGTAATTTAACTGTTTTGTGGTCGCATATACCAACAGATTAACGGCCAATTTACCAAGACTGGTTCTAATTACACAATCAAAGAAATGAAACGCCCTCATTCTCATTTTTGCGGTAGGAGACACCCATAAAAAATGACGCACTCTCACATGTCCAGATCACAAAACTTAAATTTATATATCAGGAAAAACAGGTAATGGTGAACGAGGTACAGTCACAAAACAGTGACATGTCAATAACATTATGTATTAGGCACAAGAAAACGAACAGTAGATGATGTAAAGAAAACAAACAGTAGATGATGTAAAGAAAAGGAAAAGTAGATGTAAAGAAAAGATGGCATGACGTTAGGCGGCATTCAAAAGAAAAAAATTCTTACAACATAATGTGGGAAAAATGTGGTCCAGGAAAGAATATTATGACTGATAGAACAATGGTGGAACACAGCAAAATGAGAAAGTAGTGGGGGTAAAAGGAATATTCGTGTCTGAACTTGTGCTGGGAGAAAGCTACAGAGCGCCTGAAGGTAAAACTGTATTCACGATTAATTCTATACCCTACTGACGCACAATAAGATAATTGTTCAAATTCAGAACTGCATTTTTATACTGACTGCTAGCTGATGAGAGATTGGTCAATAGAAATCCTGTGTCCTTTCAATAAAACAAATATAATTTTCATATTATATCTGAAAATATAGTCACAATCCCTTAGTAAATCTGGCCCTAAATTTGTGACGTATCACAACAGCCCTTTGTGATATTTGTGATATTTCCTTTTCCCACTGTGCTCCTATGGAAGCCAGTTTATACTCTCTTCCTGCTCTCTGTCACATGTTTTCATTGTTGTTCACATTGAGTGCTCTGTCACCTTCTCATACCGTACCTTACAATGGCTTTGTTAAGTTCATAGCAAATTGTCTCAGGGCCAAATGTTTTGTCTTTTTTTGAGAGACATCATGTATGTTTCTCTTAATTGTTCTATCTTGTCTCCTGAAAGGCTACGATTGAGCTGAAAGCAGCTGCATCCTTTCTTGAGAACTGGATGTCGCGGCCGGGGCACATGGGAACTGCTAAAAATGAAAACACTGCTCCCACGTGTTGAAAGAACGACAGTTAGGCTTGATCTTTATTCAGCGAGGAAGGTCCAGTCAAACTGCTGAAAAACATTTCCACATCAATGCCGAATCTTCGGGAAGCTGTAAAAAAATAATTGAAAAACTACTAAAAGTACTGGAGTGGTCAAATGTTGTTGTTTTTTCTATTTCGAGAGCAAGTTTCACTAAACCGAGCGCACAAAATGCTATTTCGTGAACACGAGATACTATTTCTTACCTCGTTTTGTGTATATTGTGTGCAATAGTTAATATTAAATATTTATAGAGTAGTTTCCCCCGAAGTACTCTGTCCTCTGTTCAGAGTTTCCACATATCTATTTACCTCCACAGACTTCCCGGTTCAGTCGATTGGGACTCTGTTCTGATTGGATATCGGTGGGGTTTCCTAGAGGGCATACTTGTGAAGTTGCCTGAGCAGATGGAGGGTTTTTTTATGTGCACATTTCGAAGTTGCTAACATATTTTACCATGCTTATAAAAATGTTTCTTTGTGAAACAGAAATTGGGGTAGTTTTTCACCAGGGAACAATTAAATTAACGTTTTCCCAGCTCAGCCCACCATCTAAAAAGGAACAATTACAATAAGCCAGCTACGTGTTTGACACATAGCTGGCTTCTGGTAATTGCTCTTTTTCTTCTTCTAGTTTTTCAAAATTGTGGGCAGGCTTTCTTGCGCATAATATAATCAAAAGGAGAATATTATTTAGAACCCACAAAATATTTAAATCGTGTGCAAAATATACTAAAAATGAGGTGACAAATTGCTTTTCGTGCACACGATACAACATACAGCAAAATGAGGTAACAAATGATACCTTGTGTACACAAAATAGCATTCCGTGCACTCGATTTAGTAAAACGTGCTCTGGAAATAGGAAAAAATGTATAATTTAACCACTCCAAGGCTGTGTTCGAAACCGCTCCCTATTCACTATATAGTGCACTATATAGTGTGTACGCCATTTTGTAGTGTGCGACGAATTCTAAACTGTTAATTTCGTTCACTATATAGTGAACGAGAAAATACTCACAATTGTGATTTGTAGTGAACAGCGAATGTGATAGAGAAATTCTGTTTCTGTTCAAAATAGTTTTTGATCCTCTTCTCACGCTGGCACAAGGTGTGGAGCTGGGCCAAAAGAGATAGGCGGCAAGCTGTCTGTTTCTTAGGACTGTGTTGTAGAGAGCTAGCTAAACCGCCACAGTAGAGGTCAGAGCGTGCCTGCAAAAAAGATTAGACTCGTACGACTCTCTCTCAGAGATTGGAAAAATACTGTCTTGTAACTGGTGTGTGGGCGAGGCTAAAGCATCTGTCTGAGGGTAGCTAATGTGTATAAGAAGTGTTCTCCCCGGAAATGATTTGTTCATTGCCTGGCAGGGAGGCGGTGAATCCCAAATGCATTTGGTTGAATAAACTGTTGAAAATTGGTTGTATGTTCTGTTTTCTCATTTGGTGCAAGTGTTCTCTATTCACTTTGAAAGTCTTCTGAATTTCTTGAACCTAACAGAATGTACCCTACAATTTCTCCCGTGTACCACAATGCAATGCGGTCGTGTCATACCGATGGAGAAGAGGTGAAGAAATTATTGAATACGTTACAGCCTTCTTGAACATTAGCCAACTGACCAGAAAGCCAGTAGGGGCCAGTAGTTTACCTTAAAGCTAGCTAACACGTTAGCTAATAGAAGTTTGTCTATTTACCGGTTGACAACGTCGGTGAATCACCGAAAGATGTCTTGGACGCCTAATGCGAGTTTGAGTTTGCCTCCGTTTATGCCTCAAGAACAAAAGTTGAGCCAACAGCAGTAAAACAGCAACATGAATCATGGTATTCCCCGAAGATGGCGGCGTGTACACATCGCGAGGCCCAGCGTCTACCCAGATTGTGCAAATTTGCAGTTATTTACCTATTAGTTGTAAGTCTGTTTACCCAAAACAGTCTTGCACTAATATCGTACACCCGTGAACATCTTTTGGACCTTGGATTACAGCAATCCCACGACCTTAAAGCCGTTTTTCCGCTCCCTAGCGAGATCGCTCGCACACCCGGGACTTCTACCGCAGTGCGGCCAGCCGGAAGTGCTCCCCGACCGCGCAGGGAACGTAAACAAAGACGGGGTAAGCGGGGAGGTCTAAGGGCTAAGCTAAAGCTAACACCACACCGGCAAGCGCTCCCCAGCTTATTCCTCGCCAATGTTCGCTCTCTGGTGAACAAGATGGATGATCTACGACTGTGGATTATCAACCACCGTTTGATTAAGGACTGCAACGTCATGATATTGACGGAATCCTGGCTCAATAGCGAAATTCCCAACAGTGCTGTTGAGCTAGCAGGACGCGAGCTACACCGAGCGGACAGATCAGCTGACTCGGGCAAATCACGTGGAGGAGGTTTGTGCATTTATGTAAACAAAGCTTGGTGCACAGACAACTCCACTGTTGAGAGTCACTGCTCTGTTAACCTGGAATATCTCGTAGTTAAATGCAGACCTTTTATCAGCCTAGGGAATTTACAGCTACCCTAGTGATTGCAACATACATACCCCCAGATGCTAATGCTAAGGCAGCAATGAAAGAGCTCCATGCTGCCATTAGCAAGTATCAGACAATGCATCCGGAGGCAGCCTTTATCATTGCAGGAGATTTTAATCACTCCAATCTGAAGACTGTGCTCCCCAAGTTTTACCAGCATGTCTCTTGTCCCACAAGAGGCAGCAAAACTTTAGATCACGTTTACACTAACATAAAGGAGGCATACAGAGCTGTTCCCTCCCCCACCTGGGACAGTCTGATCACCTCTCTTTGTTCCTACTACCCAAGTACACCCCACTCATCAAACGGATTAAGCCCCTGACCAGATCTGTGAAGATATGGCCTGAGGGGGCAGACTCTGAGCTACAGCGCCGGCTACAACCCACGGACTGGAGCCTGTTTGCCACCCAGGCCACCACAGACTCCCACACAGACATTCACTCCTACACCTCCTCTGTTTTGGACCATATCAGCTCCAACATCGACAGTGTCACCACCATCAAACGGATTACCACTTTCCCCAATCAGAAGCCGTGGATGAACAGAGAGGTCCGCTTACAGCTGAAAGCACGTGACACCGCTTTTAGAACTGGTGACAAGCGGGCCTACTGCTCAGCCAGGGCTGACCTGAACAGGACTATCAAGCAGGCCAAGCACAGCCACAAGCTCAAGGTTGAGGATCACTTCAACACCAATGATCCCCGACGCATGTGGCAGGGCATCCAGGCCATGACGGATTACAAACCCTCCAACAACTCCCCCCCCGCAACTGACCCCTCCCTCCCTGATGAACTCAATAACTTTTATGCCCGCTTTGATAGAGACAGCCGGGAGACGCCCACCAGGGCTGCTCTCCCTGCTGATCTCCAACCCCTCACTATCTCCCCCACGGATGTGTTCATCGCACTGAGCAGGACTAATGCACGTAAGGCAGCTGGGCCTGATGGCATCCCTGGCCGGGTGCTCAGGAACTGTGCTGAGCAGCTGACGGAGGTGTTCACTGACATTTTCAACCAGTCTCTAGCCCAGGCAACTGTCCCAGCGTGCTTCAAGACCACCTCCATCGTGCCTGTGCCGAAACACTCCTCCGCGACGAGCCACAATGACTTCCGCCCTGTTGCACTCACCTCCACCATCATGAAGTGCTTCGAGAGGCTGGTCCTGGCTCACCTCAAATCTGGCCTCTCACCATCTCTCGACAAACACCAATTTGCCTACCGTGAGAACAGGAGCACGGACGACGCCATCTCTTCCGCGCTACACTCGGCCCTCTCCCACCTGGACGAGAGCAACACTCACGTGCAAATGCTGTTCATCGACTTCAGCTCAGCATTCAACACCATCATCCCATCCAAACTCATCTCCAAGCTTGGTGACCTTGTGGTAACCAAGGACCTGGACATCATCCCCTCCGTCTGCAACTGGATCCTTGACTTCCTGTCCAACAGACCCCAGTCTGTTAGGATAGGCAACCTCACCTCCTCCACCCTAACCCTGAACACCGGTGTTCCACAAGGCTGCGTGCTGAGCCCCCTTCTCTACTCCCTCTTCACCTACGACTGCACTCCTATGCATGATACCAACACCATCATCAAGTTTGCAGACGACACAACGGTGGTGGACCTCATCAAAAACAACGATGAGACGGCCTACAGGGAGGAGATCCAGCACCTGGCGACGTGGTGCGACGACAACAACCTGGCACTGAACACCAAGAAGACCAAGGAGCTCATCGTGGACTTCAGGAAGACTAGGGCTGTCGCTCACGCCCCCGTCCACATCAATGGGGCGGAGGTTGAACGTGTCTCCAGCTTCAAATTCCTGGGTGTCTACATCTCCGAGGACCTCTCCTGGACCTTCAACACCTCATCACTGGTCAAGAAAGCTCACCAGCGTCTCTTCTTTCTGAGGAGACTGAGGAAAGCCCACCTATCTCCTCAGATCCTGGTGAACTTCTACCGGTGTGCCATTGAAAGCATCCTCACCAACTCCATCATGGCCTGGTATGGCAACTGCACTGCCTCTGACCGGAAGACACTGCAGAGGGTGGTGAAAACTGCCCAACGCATCACTGGCTCATCTCTCCCTGCCATCAAGTCCATCCACGACAGACGGTGCCTGAGGAAGGCTCAGAGCATCATCAGAGACTCCTCTCACCCTAACCACGGACTGTTTGCCCTCCTCCCCTCCGGGAGGCGCTACAGGAATCTTCGTTCCAAGTCCAGCAGACTCAGGAACAGCTTCTTCCCCTCCGCTGTCATCTCCCTGAACTCCTCTTCGCCTCCTCACCCCCCTCCAGTGACGGCCCCTCTCCACCTCCCCGTAGTATCCTGACCTAGACTACGGATCACTCCGGATACTCTGACTCTGGATACTATGGTTTACTCTTCATGTAGTAACTCTGTTCACTGACTCTGGATACCCCCCTGACTACCCGCACTAGCTCTGTCATACCTTCATTCTGCACATACCCATGTACAATATTGTAATATAGTCTTGTATAATTCTGTATATTTTTGCTGTACTACCTATACATATATTTATATATTTATACTCACCTGTACTTATCTATACATAACTGCACTAGTCTGTATATAAATTATAGCAACCTAACTACCTTTATAGTAATTATTCAATACTGTGCCTGTTAGCATTATAACTTCTGCTATAGTACTGTATTGTAGCACTTACTGACATGTTTGCACTCTGGTTAGATACTAAACTTCTTTTCGCTGTACTGTACCTGTACTGTACAATGACAATAAATTTGAATCTAATCTAATCTAATCTAATGTTAGCTAACTGCTTTAGCCACCGATCGCTACCGTTATTATCGCTATGGGAGTTGGTGCTAGTTGTGAGCTTGTGAGTTATCCTAACGTTATTTTCTCCACACGAGCTAGTTAGCTCACGACTTCCATAACGGTAGCTATTGGTAGCCAAAGCAGTGGCTAGCAGACAGCACCACAGTTGACAAAACCACACTTGCACATCATTAGAATTTCAACAATTTATTTGGGATTTAACATTCAAAACTGAACATGCAAACCCGATACAACCTGAGTACATTTTCAGTGCTCGGTTTGTTAACGCGATACTGGGCGCATCCGCTTGCGTCACCTGAATATCCGGCACTTTTTTTGACGCAAATGACGTTCAGTTGTAGTATCCGAAAACAGTTTGTCGTTCGCTACATAGTACACTATATAGTAAACACTATATAGGGAGTAGGGAACGAGTGAACGAGTTTCGAACACAGCCCTCGACTCTGTATAAAAGTAACACCTGTTTATTAACACTTTTGTTCTACAGTACCCTCTGTTATTCCAGCAGTATCCAAATGATTCACACCCTTGATGAAGATGAGGAAGGAAGGTTGTATTGAATAAACAATATAGGCAATGAGCTGTATTTAGGGTCTGGAGAAAATTTTGAACATGTGGCCACCTGGGCTGTGGAGCTGAATTTCACCAGTTACCCTCCAGGTGTCCCCATAGGCACTCTGAGTTCAGCAACCATTTGACCATCAGCACAGACACGTGACTAATTATACAATTAGTGACTAATAATGAGGTGTTCGTCAGTGCAAAACAATAAAATTACATGTATGTTGTTAAGGGTAAGTGTGGAGGAAGTGTGACATGAACGCACAAACAAAGTTGAGACGCATTTCTATCGAAGACAGAATAAAACATTATCCTAGTGGTACATTGCATATACTTACTTACTTACTTACTTACACCTATTATCCCGCCTGGGGCATAGGCCGTCAACAAGAGTCCTCCAAGCATCCCGGTCCTGGGCCAACTTCTCCAGCTGTCCCCAAGAGTGGCCCATCCTCTTGACATCTGCCTCCAAGTCTCGACGCCAAGTATTTCGTGGTCTACCTCTATTTCCCTTCCCTTGGGGGTTCCATTTGAGGGATTGTCTTGTGATGTTTAAGGCTGGTTTACGGAGAGTATGACCGATCCATCTCCAACGCCGTTGGAGAATCTCTTCCTCTGCTGGCTGCTGTTTTGTTTGTTCCCATAGGGCTTTGTTGCTGATGGTGTTAGGCCAGCGAACCTGGAGGATTCGTCTCAGGCAGGTGTTAATGAAGGTTTGAATTTTCTTCATAATGGTGGCAGTGGTCCTCCATGTCTCGGCGCCGTATAATAAGACTGACTTCACGTTGGTGTTAAAGATTCTGATCTTGGTTGTAATGGAAAGGTCTCTTGAGTTCCAGATGTTTTTTAGTTGGATAAAAGCTGCTCTGGCTTTGCCAATTCTGGCTTGGACATCGGCGTCTGTTCCTCCTTGCTTGTTGACCATGCTGCCCAAGTAGGTGAAGTCGTCTACGTCCTCCAGTACTTCCCCTTCCAGCATGATGGGTGGTGTGTTCTCAGCATTGACCTTCATGACCTTGCTCTTCCCTCTGTGGATGTTTAGCCCCAGATGGACTGAGTTGTTTGCAATGGTGATGGTCTTTTCCTGCATCTGCTGCTGGGTGTGCGAGAGAACATTGCATATAGGCAGATTTAATTTGTTTTGTACATGACAAATATTACAGCCACTTACATAAAAACACAAACAAATGATAGTCTGAGAAGGACATGGGTGAGGGGAAAATAGTTGTCAAAAAGCCAAAGGGTAGAGAGAAGAGAGAGGCAGTATCGTCGAGCAAGACATCTCTGTCGCACTGTCGACCAAACACACGGCTAATTAGCTCATGTTTAATATGTAATTTGAGTCATCCTGGACTGGCTAACTGTGTGCATGGTGACACCAGGAACAAGCGCACCATGAGGATCAGTAATGTGATCGGGGGCCAGGAGCAAGCGCACCATGAGGATCAGGAACGAGCAGCTCTGTTAGGGGTGGCAGTGGCTCAGTGGTTAGCGACACAGGCTGGCAAGTGGAGGGTTGCTGGTTCAAATCTCAAGAATATCAACAAGAAAAAAAACAAGAACTGGAATCCAGAGGGATGCCAGTTTACTTCCTGGAGTATTGCTGAAGTGCCCTTGAGCAAAGCACTAAACCTCTAACCCTGTGCTTGGACCTCTCTAATGGTGTGTGTGCATCTAGGAGAGGTATGTGAAAAGATACATTCCAATTACCTAGTGTACAGACGTCGCTGCAACATACAACAGCAGCAAATACGGCATCTACATATTTATATCTATGCCCACAACAGTCAGTTTGAAAGCTTTCATAATCCCACTTTCATCTGGTTTGAAACAAAAATACATAAATGTTTAGCAGGTCACTATCTCTCTCACTAATTATTTTCCAATTTGTTTAATTAATTTGTATTGTGGCAGCCGCACGGAGGCATGCCGAGGGGTGGTGATCGAGGGGCGGTACGTTGTGGCACACTGGCTTCACCCTCGCACTTTAACAGGAAGTCCGGGGTGGATGGAACGCACCTGTCGCAACTTTCAACAAAATGCGGAGGAAATAAAAGGTACACCTTTACCTCAAACAAACCGCAAAGTACCGAAAAGGGAAACACGCTGGTGAGTGGAGGAAGAGAGAAAAACATTGAATTGGATTGACTACTTGGCTTGATTTAGGACTGTTTTGATAACCCCGTTTGTGCACCGACTTTTGGATTGACTAAGGAACTGGATTGGCTTAACGACTTTGGACCACGGATAAAGACCACAAGAATGGATCAAGGACTGAACTTACTGGCTTTTTCACCTACCCCTTTTTGTATTTATTCCCTTACAGTTTTTCTCCATTGTATACACACAAAAAATGGAACTATGCACGCAATTCTGAAAACTTGAAGCTCATGTATCAACAACAAGACTCCAGACTGCTAAACTCTAAGCACAATTCTATTGTTTTCACTCAAATAGCAATTCTAAATCACGTTTGCAAAACTCTAAGCACAATTCCATTGTTTTCACTCAAATAGCAATTCTAAATCACATGTTTGCAAAACTCTAAGCACAAATCTCATAATTTAGCACACTTTGTTCACCTGGAAAACACTGGCCTTCAAAATGCCACACCCTAATTACCAATTGGTCTCACTCACTTCTCACCTGTTCAAACTCAATTGGCAAAACACTTCAATCATGTGTCAGAGCATAAAAGAGGCCTCAGGTGACCTCTACTGTGTTGGGGAAAAAATGGAGCAGCATGGAGAACAGAGAGGAAGAGTGAGAGGAGGAGGAGGAGGAGGAAGAGGAAGGCGAAGGCACTGGCACGCCAATATTTCTAATGAAATCCGTGCAACTTTGGTTGACCATGTGCTCAATCATGGCCTAACAATGACCGCAGCGAGTCCAGACGAATTTGAGCCGCTTCATGGTAGCCTCAGCTATCCGGGCATTTAGAGATGAGAATAGGTAAGTAACCACTTCAGTAGTCTTCTATGCTCTCTACAGTAATTACAGTAATGTAACTTTATGGTTTCTACGGATATACAGTGCTTAGAGAAACGTATAGTGTAATGTTGTTTTGTCTTACATTTATGCAATATGTGTACCCTATACTGTATATACTTTTCACAGAATAGAAGGACGACCAGCAAGAGGTGGCAGAGGCCGGAAATTTACAGATGAGCAAGAGACCACCATAATCAAGAGGGAAATTACGTAAAGACAGAGTCATACAAGACAATGTCCTCTTCCCAAACATTGACCAGGTCAGCCTGTCCACAATAAATCGTGTCCTGAAGAAACACCAGCTTCGAATGAAACAGGTATATCACGTACCGTTTGAGCGCAACGCTGACAGAGTGAAGGAGCTACGTTACCAATATGTGCAAGTGAGTACAGCAGGTTACTGTAACTGACCACATCCTTTCTGTTCCTGTATGTAGACTTATAGCTGGTCCTGTATGTAGGCCTATTGTCTGAAATGGTCATTTTCAATTTTTCAGAGAGTGCTTGAACTTGATGCCAGTGCTGCTCCACCTGAATTTTTTATTTTTATTTTTATTTAGCCTTTATTTAACCAGGTCGGTCCCATTGAGACACAATGATCTCTTTTCCAAGGGAAGCCTGGCCAAGACAGCAGCTTTAAAACATTGAGTTTCAACAGTTAAAACAAACAGTGCAAAATTACATAAAACACCAAGTCAAACAACAAAAAAATAAACCAAATATAATCTGATCAAATCAATAGAGCTAGATAATGGGGCTTTCATGAACAAGAACAAGAACGGTATGAGGCCGATTCTATGTTACTCATAACATTTTTGAATGTTCCTAAAGAAATAAGATCCTTCAAGTTCAGGGTGCTCTGCAGTGAATTCCAGGCAGAAGGTGCGAAGTACATGAAAGAGTGCTTGCCGAATTCAGTGCGAACCCTGGGGACACTTAACAGATAACAATCGTTGGAACGTAGGGAGTAAGTGCTCTGGGTTCTCGAAATATAACCACACAAATATTGGGGAGTACACCTAAATGGCTTTATACACAAGAATGTGCCAGTGTGAGAGACGACGTGCAGCCAATGAGGGCCACTCAACTCTGCCATATAGGGTACAATGGTGAGTGAGGGCTTTACAACCTGTAACAAACCTCAGGGCACCATGATACACAGAGTCCAGAGATTGCAGACATTTGGCAGGGGCATGCATATAAAGAAGGTTGCCATAATCCAGTAGGGGAAGAAAGGTGGCACCAACCAACTTCTTCTGGCAGCAAATGTAAAGGATGTTCTGTGGCGATAAAAGAAACCCAGCTTAAGCTTTAATTTCTTGATCAGGTTCTCTATATGAGATTTAAAAGAAATCCGATCATCAATTAAAACACCCAGATACTTGTAGCAAGGCACAAAATCAATCACATTTCCTTGTAGGAGAATACACTGGGAGGGGGCTCAGGTATCTTCCTGCCATTTGAAAAGATCATGCAATTGGTTTTGGAAACGTTTAAAACAAGTTTCAGTTCTACAAGCTGACGTTCCACAGAGTTAAAAGCAGTCTGTAGGTAGCCAAGGGCCTCAGCAAGGGTGGAACCACAACAGTAAATGACAGTATCGTCAGCATAGAAATGGAAATTGGCATCAGGGACATTTCTGCCAAGTACATCCACATAAATAGTAAACAAAATTGGACCCAAAACAGAGCCCTGGGGCACACCAGAGGAGACATTTAACATTGTAGAAGAACTACCATTAAAATGTGTACATTGCATTCTGTCTGACAGATAGTTATCAAACCAACCAACTGCTTGTTTTGACAGACCAATATTCAACAATCTTTGTTTCAGGATGGAATGATCCACAGTGTCAAAGGCCTTGGAGAGGTCAACAAAGAGGGTTGTGCAGAATTTGTTGTTGTCCAGTGACTCTATTAGGTCGTTTGTGACTTTTAAGGAGGCTGTGATGGTACTGTGTTGCTTCCTGAAACCAGATTGATATGGGAGAGAATATTGTTTGTTTGGAGAAAGTCCTTCAACTGATCATTTATCAACCTTTCAAGGACCTTTGACAGAATGCACAACTTCGAGATTGGCCGATAGTTATTCAAACAGGTAGGATCCCCTCCTTTTAAAAGAGGAAGAACATGAGAAACCTTCCAAATCGCAGGAATGCAATTGTTAGTGATGGTAAGGTTGAAAATACATTGGATAGGTTTAGCAATGAAATCAGCAGCTAACTTTAAAAAACGAGGTTCTAACCCATCTGGGCCTGCGGATTTCGTAATATCCAAAGAAAGGAGAGCTCTATGGACTTCTTCCACTGTGAACAATGTAAAAGAAAAAGAATGACCAGCAGGTATGTGACCAGCACCTGTAGCAGAAGGCACTGAACCTGCGGCTGGTGAGTCAATTTGGGGAGAAGAACGAGAGAACAGAGAGCCAGAGGCAATAAAATGCTTATTAAAGCAGTCAAGCATGGAAGCCCTATCAGATATAGTAATGTCATTGTAAACAATGCTGGATGGGAGGTCACTATGATTCTCATGTGCTGAAATGGATTTAATCACCTTCCAAAATGTTTTGGGGTCATTTAAATTTTCCGTTATTGCTGAGAGATAGAAGTTGGATTTGGCTTTTTTGATCAGAAAAGTAAAGCGATTTCTGAGTTGCCTGAAAGTAAGCCAATCAGCCTCGGACCCGGTGTTTCTGGCTGTGGCCCAAGCCAGATTTCTATTTTGCAGAAGGTCAGATAGCTCAGGTGTGAACCAAGGGTTGTCTCTCCCTTTTATTTTATACCTCCTGAAGGGAGCATGTTTATCAACAAGAGAGGAGAAACCTTCATGGAAGAACTCCCATGCAGTCTGTACATCATTACATAATTCAATACGTTCCCAGTCAAAGTCATACAAGTCATGAAAAAATCCCTGTTCAACAAATGCCTTCATGTTACGTTTAGTCACAAATCGGGGTTTAGTTTTAGGAACTTTTGCATTCCTGACTGCAGCAATCACACAGTGGTCACTTATATCATTAGCAAAAATGCCTGCCATGGAGTACTTGTGTGGAGCATTGGTCAAGAACAAGTCGATTAGTGAGGATTTATCTGGAAATTTTAGGTTGGGGTGTGTGGGACTGTCAATAAGCTGTGTATAGTTCATTGAAACACAGACATCTTTGAAAGCATCAGATGAAGGTTTTAACCAATCCCAATTTAAGTCACCAGTCAAAATGACTTCACTATAGTTTAGGTCAGCTAACAGCTGGGTCAAAGAGGTGAGCGTCTCAGCAACAGCTGAGGGTGGTCTATAACAACCCACCACAATTAAAGAAAACCTGGTTGACACCTCAAGATTAATGGCCAGGAACTCAAACTGTTTACAGATTGATTTGGACTGCAATACATTCACAGTGAATTTTGATTTGCAATAAATTGCAACCCCGCCCCCTTTTTGGGACGGTCGGTCCTGAAAACGTTGTATCCCTTAATAGAGATGGCTTTGTCAGAACATGATTTACTAAGCCAGGTTTCAGACAAGACAATGACGTCTGCGTCAGTTGATTTGGCCCAAATGCGGAGCATATCAATCTTTGGGAGCAAGCTACGAATATTCAGATGGATTACACCTAGCCCAGATCTATCCTTAAACTCAGTAGGGGTGTTACATGTAGCAATATCAGGGCCAGGGTTTGGCTGCAAACCAGAAATCAATAGTAAGAGTAACAGTAAGTATCGTTTTCTAATTACATTGTGATTGCTGAGTGGAACCTTTTTAGAGTGTAACATAGTTGCAAATAAAACAAGAGACTTTCCTGAATGGACAAAGTTAGTCTCCAAAACAGAGATGCAAGCAAAACACAACCATTTGTCATAGTTAAAAGAATCCGTGTAAGAGAGAGATGGTGCTTGCACGGTTGGGTCTCTGAACAAAGCAACCATTTGAGAGTTTGGAACAATCGGAGGGGGTACACCTTCCTGGTGTACATAACCCAGGAGAGCTGCTGAAGTCCCAGAGAGTCATCGCAGCAACAAGCAAGGCCAGGGAAAACACATTATCTCTGTATAGACTTCACTCCAGAGGGAGAGAATAGTGCATGAAGGTCAGTGTGTCTAGTGAGGAGGTTACTACACCTGCAGGGCTGGTAGAGGCTAGCAGTTGCAGGGCTGGTCGAAACCAACTACGGCCGGTAGCCTGGAGAAAGCCAGCTAGGCTGCTGAAGGCCGGAGGCCTGGTGGAGGCCGGCTGCTGTAGAGCTGGAGGCTGGTAGCCTGGTGGAGGCCGGCTGCTGTAGAGCTGGAGGCTGGTAGCCTGGTGGAGGTTAGCTGTAGCAGAGCTGGAGGCCGGTAGCCTGGTGGAGGCCGGCTGCTGTAGAGCTGGAGGCTGGTAGCCTGGTGGGGGGTAGCTGTAGCAGAGCTGGAGGCTGGTAGCCTGGTGGAGGTTAGCTGTAGCAGAGCTGGAGGCTGGTAGCCTGGTGGAGGTTAGCTGTAGCAGAGCTGGAGGCTGGTAGCCTGGTGGAGGTTAGCTGTAGCAGAGCTGGAGGCTGGTTGCCTGGTGGAGATTAGCTGTAGCAGAGCTGGAGGCTGGTAGCCTGGTGGAGGTTAGCTGTGGCAGAGCTGGAGGCTGGTAGCCTGGTGGAGGCTGGTAGCCTGGTGGAGGCTGGTAGCCTGGTGGAGGCTGGTAGCCTGGTGGAGGCTAGCTTCTTCAGGGCTAGTGGGGCTGGTGACCAGCTACTGCATAGCTAATGGGGGCTAGCTACTGGATGGCTGGTAGGGGATAGCTGCTGCAGGGCTAGCAGATCCCAAGAATGGCCCAGGCCTCAAACAATTCAATGGCAAACTAGGCCTCAAACAGTCCTGAGAAAACTTATTCAAAAGTATCTCAAAAATAAGTCCCAAATATCTCACAGTGGGGAATCAAAAAGAGCTTGTAAAGCATCCCATATCCAACCCTATGTATGACAAGTAGTGACTTAAAACATTAAAACATAAAAATTCACAGACCTCACAAACAAAGGGATCAGGTAGCTGGTAGGGGATATTTAAACATTAAAATTCACAGACCTCACAAACAAAGGGATCAGATGGCTGGTAGGGGATAGCTGCTGCAGGGCTAGCAGATCCCAAGAATGGCCCAGGCCTCAAACAATTCAATGGCAAACTAGGCCTCAAACAGTCCTGAGACAACTTATTCAAAAGTATCTCAAAAATAAGTCCCAAATATCTCGCAGTGGGGGAATCAAAAAGAGCTTGTAAAGCATCCCATATCCAACCCTATGTATGACAAGTAGTGACTTAAAACATTAAAAACATTAAAATTCACAGACCTCACAAACAAACAAAATTCACAGACCTCACAAACAAAGGGATCAGGTAGCTGCCATCTTCATTGATGCAATACATATTCATTGACGAGGCAGGGTTCAACCTGACCAGGACCAGGCGGCGGGGGAGGAACATAATTGGCAACCGTGCCATCGTCGATGTCCCTGGCCTGCGTGGGGGAAATGTGACTATGTGCGCAGCCATTGGTCACCGTGGGGTCATCCATCACCATGCCCAATTTGGTCCCTACAACACTGCCCGTCTGCTAACCTTCCTTGATGCACTCAACAATATCTTCATCCCCCCACAGGAAGAGGGACCAGACCAAACTCCACCGGGCTGCTCTGGTCCACAACTGGTTCGCTAACAACCCACATTTTTCAGTTCTCTACCTCTCACCATATTCCCCATTTCTAAATCCAATCGAATAATTCTTTTCAGCATGGCGGTGGAAACATTTATGAACTATCTATGAACATTTTACTGTATTTTACAGTAACAAATAAATATTTGCTTTGTTACCTTTTTGTATTTGTGCACTGATTTCAGAGTTTTGCCAAAATAGGTAACATTTGTGTATTCTCAGAACTAACAATATTGAACTATAAGTTTACAGTATGACTCTGGGAAGCAGGGTTGTGAGTTTAGCCCAATTGGAGCTCATTGGATAGACAAATGTGCATTGTATCCTATTCTGATACAATGATTGTGTCAATGCAATATTTATATGATATATTCACAGTATTGTATTACAATATGGCAACAGTCTTTATACTGTACCATAAAATTGCTACCTATTTTGAGAAAAAAAAAAAACCCTAAACCTTAAAGGATAAGAAGGAAACAATTTTATACAATTGAATATGTAACATGGCCTCATGAAGTCAAAACATATATAAACAGTATTTTGATGGTTGTGTTTTAAATTTATTATACCAGTGTTTAATTGATGCTCTGTAAGAGATATTCATATGATAGCTGTGTGTATCGTTTTGGTGGAAAGAATCAGTTTTGAGAAGAGAGAACATGGTTTTGAGTGCAGTGTTTCATTTTGCAAGAGATTTGTGGAGTTTTGCCAAAATGGTTAACTCTTTTCAGTTTTGTGTTTAGAGTTTTGAGAAATTGAGCTATAGTTTCAGAAAACGTGTTTAAACGATTGAGAAAAACTAATAGGGCGCTGGGTCACCACAAGCCACCAGAACAACTTCAATGTGCCTTGGCATCAGTGGCGGGCCGTGCATTTCACACCTAGGCCTTCAATAGTGCTCTGCCCAGTGGCGTAGCGCAGTAACGTAACGCTGCCCAACCTTTCACCGTGAAATGCGGTATAAACGGCGGATGGGGGGGTTAGGGACAGGACATAAAGAGGAAAGCTGAGACCAACATTTTTCACCAAAAATTTATTTGTACACAAAATCCATCCCCTCCTTTCTTTCCTCAAAAAGAGTTCAATTACTCGCTACAGATTATCTATGGCAGTTCCATCGTCTGAAAAAATATCTGAATCACAGACTGATGTTAATTATATTTTGTCCATGAATACTTATTAAATAATATTTTGTCCAAATACTTCTGTCCGCTTCCTTTCATAGCTTTTTCATAGCTTTTTGGTTGCGCTCCTTCCAGGCGTGTATTTTCATATTAAAGCATTTAACCAATCACATTACATCATAGTCAGACACTCTCTGACTATCCAATCAATCAAAGGTGTGAATACGCTGATGTACCTAGGCCTTCTAGAAGGCCTTGGTGTCTCCAACTCAAAATTTGATTGGTTGAAGCAACAGTTTGAGCAACACTTATTTTATGCTACAGGGCCTTCAGAATTGATTGTGAAGGCCTCCAGGCAGATTTATTTGACCGTGGCAACAAATGATGGCTGAAATGTGATTGGTTAAATGCTTTAATATGAAAAAATACACGCCTGACGCAGCGCAACCAGGGGAAAAGCTATGAAAGGAAGCGGACAGACCATTTGGAATTATTTAATAAGTATTCATGGACAAAATATAATTAACATCAGTCTGTGATTCAGATATTTTTTAGGCCAGCAGAGAAGGCCTTGCAGGCCCTGACGGCCCACCACTGCTTGGCATACATCATACAAGTTTCTGGAACTCTATTCGAGGGATGCAACATGTTCTTCCATGAGAAATTCCATCATTTGGTATTTTGTTGATGGTGGTGGAAAATGCCTTCGGGTGCCTTTCCAGAATCTCCCAGAAGTGTTCAATTGGGTTGAGATCTGTTGAATGAGACAGCCACAGCATATAGCTTACATCGTTTTCATGCTCATCAAACCATTCAGAGAACACTCGTGCCCTGTGAATGGGGGCCATTGACATCCCGGAAGAGATCACTCCCATCAGGATAGAAATGTATCCTCCCAATAGGATAAAGGTGACCACTCAGAATGGCTTTGTATTTATTGCCATTTACCTTTCCCACGAAAGTGTTGAGTGGACCCAAACCATGCCAGGAAAGTGTTTCCTATATTTAATCAGTTACCTGTAAATTGCCTTGAATGAGAGTGTCTGACATGCAATTATTATTAGGGATTGATGAAGGCATCTGATTGGTTGTGTTTTAAATTTATTACACCAGTGTTTAATTGATGCTCTGTTTCCTGTTTGCTGTTTGAACGTGACGCGCGCTGTAGTAACTGCTGCTCCAAGTTTTACTGCCCGCATTTTCTGCATTTTTATACTGGTTTAAATACTGGTTTAAATACAAAACTCTTTTCTATTTTTTAATCTTTTTCGGTTACTCCTGTCTAATCAACTTATAAGGTAAGCACAAACGATGGCTGCTTCCTCTCCCCTCCTTTCTTGCTCTGGTTGTAGCATGTATAGTCTTAGCTCTCCTGCCGATGTTACTGTTAATGATAATTTTACATGCCATAAGTGTGAGCTTAATTTAGCGTTGGCGGAGAGGATAGTTGAGTTAGAGGCCTGCATCCGGACTCTCAGAGAGATTAAAGATCATGAGAGTTTTATTCAGTCGTGTGTAGCTACGCCGGATGCACCTGTGAGCGCCTCTCCCATCGCACCAGCAGAAGAGCTGACGCAACACGGCCAGTTTGTCACGGTTCGGCGGGGACATAGTTGTCGGCCTAAGCCGGCCGTACACCACCCAACTCACGTTTCAAATAGATTCTCCCCACTCACACCTATTGAGGAAAAAAGAAAGCTCTTATCATTGGCGATTCCATACTTTCAAACGTGAGAATAGCGTCTCCAGCGACCATAGTCAATTGTATTCCGGGGCTAGAGCTACCGACATTGAATCCAATTTAAAAGCGCTGGCTAAAGTAACGTAGATTTTCCAAAATTGTTATCCACGTCGGCGCTAATGATGTCCGGTTGAGGCAATCGGAGATCACTAAAACAAATTTTGTCTTGTTGTGTAAATTGGCAAACGAGTTGTGTCGGGAAGTAATAGTCTCTGGTCCCCTCCCAGCTCGTAGAAGTGACGAAATCTACAGTAGATTAACGTCGCTAAATCGCTGGCTGACTGAGTGGTGTACATCAAATAGCATAGAGTTTATTAATAATTGGCCTACGTTTTGGGGAGAGCCTGGTTTACTGAAGAGAGACGGACTCCACCCGAGCTGGAGGGGTGCTCTTCTTTTATCTAATAACATAGGCCATAGTCTGAATCGGCGAAATTGACATTCAAGAGCTACAGCCAGGCAGCAGACAGACGGTCTTAAACAATTGTCTGCAAGTTTCCCTGAACTCCCAGTTCCCACATAATTGAGACTGTGTCTGTTCCACGTAGAGAAAACCGTAGTCTATTGAAACTCAAACCCCCCCGTGGGATTTTTTCTAATAATCTGATAAGGATCAACACGAACCATCGTAATGCAAATGCTAAACCTAATTTCGATAGAACTCTCCTTAAAATTGGGTTGCTAAATATAAGATCACTAGCTCCTAAAGCTGCCCTTGTGAACGAACTGATCACTGATTATAAACGTGACATTTTAAGTTTGACGGAGACTTGGCTTAGACCTGATGAGTACATAGCATTAAATGCATCTACCCCAGTTGGATACTCTGGTTGTCACAACCCTCGACAGTCAGGCAGAGGTGGCGGCGTGGCTGTTATTTTTGACACTAGACTACGCCTTACTAAGAAATCTTTAATCACATTCTCTTCATTTGAAGTGCTTTCCCTGGGCTCCATACAGACTAATGTAGATAATAGATCTGTATTTACTTCATCTTTTATACTAGCTACTATCTACAGACCCCCTGGACCCTATGCTGTTTTCCTCTCAGAGTTTTCTGACTTTCTATCAAACCTAGCAGTTATGGCAGATAAAGTTGTGATTATAGGCGACTTTAATATTCATGTTGATAATGGAAATGATTCTCTAGTGAAGGCTTTTGCTTCTATTCTTGACTCCGTTGGTTTTGTCCAAAATGTGTCTGGGCTGACTCATTGTCATCAACATACACTGGACTTAGCTTTATCCTATGGTATTAGCATTAGCAATCTAGTTGTCTCTCCTCATAATCCTGTGCTCTCTGACCATTTCCTTATTACGTTTGAAATTCATGCTACCACTGCTATTAGATCAAAACCAGTGTTCTACTTTAGTCGCTCCCTAAATTCCTCTACCATACCTAACTTTGTCAGCCTGTTCCAAGAATCATTTACTGTTAATCAGGATCCCACTAGTCTACAATCTATTGATCAGCTGACGGACAATCTAAATTACACCCTGCGCAACACTCTTGATGCTGTTGCGCCTCTCAAAAAGAAAAAAACTAGCCAAAAGAAGCTTGCACCATGGTATACTGACCACACACGTGCTCTTAAACAAGCTTCTCGCAAGTTGGAACGTAAGTGGCAATCCACTAAATTAGAAGTATTTTATTCTGCCTGGAAAGACAGTCTGGTACAGTACAAATATGCTCTCTCCTCCGCAAGGTCAACCTATTTGTCTGATCTGATTGAGCATAATAAGAATAATCTAAAATTTATTTTTGATACAGTGGCCAAACTGACAAAGAACCAGACTGAAACCAATGCTAAGCCTGCGGCAGCCTATAATAGTAATGATTTCATGAACTTTTTCTCTGAGAAGATTAGAGATGAAATTACTAAAATGGCACCTTCTGCTGTAGCGGACACTGATCAGAAAGCACAGGCTTACCAGGACAGGGGTCCGATGGCTACTCTTGAGTTTTTTTGCGCTCTGGAGTGGACAGAATTTTCTAAATTGTTAATGTCCTCCAAACCATCTACTTGTCAATTAGACCCAATCCCAACAAAACTTGTTAACCCTCTGAGGTCCGTGCTAAGCTTTTAGATGTTTTTTGATTTTGGCATAGTCTGATATTTATCTCAATTTCATCAATTTAACACACATTTACTCCAAAGTGTTTAATATTTTTATTTGAAGGACAATCACAGCTACATTTGTATGCCATCAATAGTTTGGTCAGTATCATATGCAGCTTGTAAATAGATCTACAAACACACAAGTTAAAAATAGTTAATTTTTCTGCTGTCACAAAAGTTGTGAAAGCACACACTAAACTATAGTGACGAATTGTTTTGCCAATGTGCGTTTGTTCATCAAGGTCTTGGTTATGTAAGGGTGTGAAAATGTTTTAGCACATATGAGATCTAAATAGCTAAAAACCTGTTTTTATCAGAACTGGTCACATTTATTTCAGGCTGTGGGAGGGCTATATGCTAATTTACTGAATATTCATGATCCACACCTGAAAGATCATGGTCAAAGGCCATCAGACAAAGACATCTTGCAGAGTAGCCTACGCATTTCTTGCGACCAACAGAAGCCAGTTTGACAACATCAAAGTCTGGCATTGGGCACAGGCACATGATCAAAAGTTTAAGATATTCATCTTTAAACGTCTGTAGGAAAACGAAAGCAAAATCCGTGTCTACGAAGACACGGAAAGACATAAACAAGACAAAACAAAATAACCAACGATCAGGAACAAACAAAACGTATCCAAAATCTCGAATAAACTAAACGCTGGGAATCTAAACCACAATAAGCACACAAACAAGTTCTCGAGAGGCAAGAAACATTAATCACAATAGGTATTATCAAGCTAAGCTAGATAATGTCCAAGCGCCGAAACAGAATGCCAGCTGGTTAAATATCCTCCCGTTAATTATTCGCAGCAGTCCGCAATGATTCTGATTTTTTCGTATAGCGTCACAAGGCGAATGAATTCATATATTTTCACGAGTATTTGAAAATATGGTAAATCAAATAAATATCAGCATACACCGTCTGTTGCTGGCAGCTCGCATAACCGTAAACACAGACAAGATCCGATATAATGTCGGGACATTGTTTACGCTGCAATTTCACACGAATTCATATAGTATTGAATAAAGTATTTGATAACATGGCAAATCAAATATAGTTACTTACTCTTCGTCAGTTATTGTCTTCGCCGCTTTCCATCGATGCTCTCAAACACTGCAGCGCAGAAAATCTTTCCATCTTGAATAAAATTGTATGTCTGTATAAAATATTGCTTCAAATTGTCGGGACAGTTTGTGTTGTTTACGCCGGCGTTTCACACATGGCCCACACCCCTCCCCACACCTCCCGAAACTCGCACCTAGTTACCATGTCAATAGAAGGGGGCGTTACTAAAAGGTAAAAAACAGAGTAAAAACAAGGTTTACTTTTGGTCTAATTAACCTAATTAAAAAATCCCATTTGATTTGCCAGTGCTCAAATCGGAAAGTCGCGATTCTAAGGTTTTTGTCAATGTTTTTGTCGCGTGTGTATGATAAAATATCGCGAAATTAGAAATAGTAATATACTTGTATTGCTGCTGGGAGCGGCGCCGCTCCCGTCGACCTCAGGGGGTTAAAGAACTTCTTCCTGTTATGGGGCAATCCATGCTAGACATTATTAATCTGTCTCTTTCATCAGGCTATATGCCAAATTCTCAAAAAGTGGCAGTAATTAAGCCACTTTTAAAGAAACCAAACCTTGACCCAGAAAATCTCAGTAACTACAGGCCAATTTCTAATTTTTCTTTTCTCTCAAAAATTCTAGAGAAAGCTGTAGCTCAGAGACTGACTTCGTTCCTGACATCAAATGACATCTATTAAACTTTTCAGTCAGGATTTAGGCAACACTATAGCACTGAGACTGCTCTTATTAAAGTTGTCAATGACTTACTGATATCAGCTGACCGTGGATGTGTCTCTATTCTTGTGCTTTTGGACTTAAGTGCTGCGTTTGACACAATAGACCACCAAACTCTTCTGAGCAGACTTGAAAACCTAGTTGGACTGCGTGGACAGGCACTCTCCTGGTTTAAATCCTACCTATCAGATAGGTATCAATTTGTGCAGTTAAATGATGAGCCCTCTGCTCTCATCAAGGTGGAATATGGTATCCCTCAAGGTTCTGTTTTGGGGCCATTATTGTTCTCCCTTTACATGTTGCCACTTGGTGATGTCATTCGTAAACATGGCGTACATTTTCACTGCTACGCAGATGACACACAATTATAACTATCAATGAAACCTGGTGAAGGACAATTCGAACAGTTGGAGGCCTGTTTTAAAGACATAAAAGACTGGATGTCAGATAATTTTCTATTGTTGAATACTGATAAAACAGGGATGTTGGTCTTGGGGACCAAAAACCTCAGAAGAGGGTTATCTGATTTATCTCTTAATCTGGATGGTTGCTCTGTTGCTGCAAATTTGGTGGTAAAAGACCTTGGTGTTACTATAGATCCTGGTCTCTCATTTGATAGTCACACAAAAACATTTCCAGAGTAGCCTTTTTTTCACCTGAGGAATATTGCCAAAATTAGGGGCTTCCTGTCATTAATAGATGCAGAAAAATTGGTACATGCCTTTGTTACATCTAGATTAGATTATTGCAATGCATTACTGTCTGGCTGTTCCAATGCCTCACTCAGGAGCCTACAACTCGTACAAAATGCTGCTGCAAGGATCCTGACTAGAACAAAGAAATATGAGCACATTAGTCCTGTGTTAGCGTCACTTCACTGGCTTCCTATAAACTATCGTGTAGACTATAAGGTACTCCTCTTAACTTATAAGGTGTTGCATGGACTTGCACCTCTTACTTGACGGATCTACTTCATCCGTACAATCCCCCATGTTCACTTCGCTCACAAGATGCAGGCAACTTGGTAGTCCCTAGAATATCAAAAATACAGCAGGTGGCAGAGCTTTCTCCTATAGAGCTCCTTTACTGTGGAACAGTCTACCCATCTCTGTGAAGGAGTCAGACACGGTCTCAATTTTCAAGACTAGGTTAAAAACACATCTCTTTAGTCTCTCTTATAGTCATTAGGTGCAGATGTGGAGGGGCGTAGCAATAGAGCCTTCTGGTGCAATGAGCTATCCTTACTGTCACCAATCATAAGTGATGATCCGCCCCTATCAGGACTGCTGATGATGTGGTGGGATGGTCTCTGAGTGCCCTCATGGCTGCGTGCTCCCTGTGCCACTCACCTAATTAGTTATGCTGCCCTAGATTACTTCTGCTGGTGCAAAGTGTTATCACTACTCTTCCCCCTGATCCGGTGTGATATTTATCATAGTCATAATTGCACCTTTCCTCTTTTCTCCCGGCCGTGGCACCTGCCCGGAGCTCACCTGCCCCAGAGACAACCCCCACCCCTGCCATGTGTTAGCCGGATACCGCTGGCCCAGACCCTAGCTGCTGGTTCCATCCCCCGCCCTGCCCTGGTATCTGGAGGGATGAGGTCCACCCCACTCCTACACTTAGATTGCCCTTCCGGTGGTCTGTTAAGCCACATAAGCCTCAAGGACTATTTGTGTTGTTTTTCTCTGTATCCCACAATTTTCCAGGAGTTCATCTCGACCGCCTTTTAAGGGGTCAGGGAATAATTTTCCAGTCTCCCACATTGGCTCCAATGGTTTTCTGGTTTTTTTATTCCCTCTGGAAAATGCCAATTTTGAAGCGTTGTGTGACAACCTGTTTGTAAATGGCGCTATACAAAAATAAAGATTGATTGATTGATTGATTGAATCAACCATTGTATTGCTCGCACGTACACTAAATTGGCATGTTTATGCCCATATTGATGAAATAACTGGAACACATAAATGGTTTGTTTATGTCATAATCTTACTATAATATGTTTTAAAACAATCATTGCAAAAAAGAAAACAAAATAAATAAATTAAATAAAACCAACAAAAAAACCTTGCAATAACAACCTAAGTTAAATTGCCTATAGACCTCATTGTGTAGTGTGTGTTAGCACGAACAATACTGCCTACAAATTGTTCTTTTTTAGCCCATGTTACACCAACATGGACCCAGAACATGGCCAGGGCCATTTTTAGCAATGCTCAGTGCCACCTTGGATGAGTTTTGATGAAGTGTGACAGTTGTCCTCTGTGCTACTCCTGGTAGCCCACTGCCCTCCCTATGCCGAGCCCGGACAGGGGGGTCCAGGGGGAGGGTGTGGTGCAGTGCTAAACCAGCAAACAGCCTAATTAAGGCCTCTGCCAGGTCTGCCCTGGGGGAGAGCACTGAATCATCCTCACAGAGAATACAGGGTCACGTCCCGACCAGGAGAAAAGCAATTGACTCTTTGTAGAAACTGACCCCCTTTACCTGTTTCGTTTCTGTAACGGGGGGAAGGAACACCTGGTCTGACACGCTCGACCCCTGTGAAGCCAGAGCCATTTATTCTCCCACTCCAGACAACCCCTTCATTACCACCTTTAGACACCACTTTTTAAAACCTGCTGTCAGGCCTGCCTGGGATGTATATCGGCGAATGAATTAAAATATAAAGAGGGCAAGAGGGCAAGAGGGGGGGGGAGAGAGAGAGAGAGAGAGAGAGAAAAGGACAGAGGGTGGGAAAGAGAGAGAGAGGGAAAGGGAGAAATGAAGGGAGGGAGAGAGAGACAAAAGGAGAGAGGGAGAGAGAGAGAAAGAGAGAGAGAGGAAAATGGAGGAAGAGAGAGAAAATTAGAAGGTGGGAGAAATGGAGGGCGAGAGAGAGCAAGAAAAGGAGAGAGGGTGGAGGAGAGTGAGAGAGGGAGGAAAAGGGAGAAATGGAGGGAGAGAGAGACTTCCCCTTCTCAAATCCTGCAGCATGTTGCCATGATTTATGACTCAAATGTGGCTCAAAGTTCATAAACTTCCCAACCCACTGATAGTTTAAACAAGCTCTGTGATTTATTTCCATCCTGCACTCTGTACTGGTGCTGTTCCAAGTGACGGATATTCCTAGAGTCCTTCGGCTTGAGGTGGGGGCTGCTAATATTCATGTTACTAATACAAAAGGGCTGAGGGTTATTTATCTCTAAACGTGCCAGACATGTTAGTGCCAGAGTCCCTCCGCACTTTGTGCCCCACAACAGTACAGCGTTTAAAGATTTTTAGTTTAACATTCAGCTCATTGATTTTTTTTAGCTGTTTGGGAATGCCAAGGTTGCAAGAAAAAAAAAATCTATTTCTAAGAAGCACGGGCACAGTTCCTGGAAAAGGTGTTAAGAATGAAACAGAGGGCTCAACCATTTCTATGTGATTCCGTTAATTGAGGTGCAAATCAGTGGCATAACAATCAGCAATCAATGTTTACATGATGTGCTTAAAGCAACACAAAATGGTATATGCTGTGCATTCTGAGAACCTTTATGATATTACATGACCTAAAAGCCTTGTATAAATGCTACATGACTTTAGTGAATGAATAACAGAAAGACTACAATATATCAAGAAAAGGTGATATATACCAAGATATAAGCCCTCTCGGTATGACTCTCACTGTGACAGTTGGGGTTGATATCACAGTGACACTTGGGGTTGAAATCACCGTGACAGTGCGCTTTGGTGTTGATATCACAGTGACAGTGAGCTTTGGGGCTGATATGTCTATCTTTACTGTATAATCTTCTTCTCGTGGTACATGCAGCCCGCTCTTCCCGCCGTTGGCTTTGGCACCCATGCGGAAGGAATCAGTAAACAGCTGTCACCACGGCAGCAGCACGGGGGCGCGTGCTACATCACTGTCATCCTCCCATCACCTGAACCCTTCACACGGCCTAGCGCTCCATCCATCCATCAACATTTGCTTGGTGCGCTGCTTGACAAGGGCAAAACCAGCAGATAGGAAATACATCATGTTTATGTTTGAGCATCAGAAAGTCTTTTAGGATGTAGGACCGTTTAGCATATTATTCCACTCTTCAAAATACAAGCACCACATTTTATTTCAAAAATAACAAAGATACTGTATGTACAGTAAGGGAGGACTGTAATAAAGTTTTGATTAGCGGCACAGGATGTCAGTGTGAATAATTTATTAAATATGTTGCCTTTTTGAAGATAAAAGTTTGATTAATGACAAATGCTGAGAGGATGAACGTTTAGTGGGTCTGTGTGCCTTGTGTCCCTCTTCCAGTTGAAGGTGTGAAACAGAAATTATCTGTCATATAAGAGATCGTCAGATGGCCTGCATCTCCCTTAAGCTCTGATTCACTTCCAACTAAGACAATACATGAAAATAAATATAAGGGACTTGAATAAGGGGCTTGAATACAAGGGGTCTGAATTTAAAGGTTTAGATTTGGTTGTAGCAGAACAATGCCCCTTTTTCGGAGGGTTTGTCAGTGACAGCCATTTCCTAACATAAGAAGATTACGGACTGAAATCCCAGGTGGGACAAGGGTGCGGCATCCTTGGGACGCAGGATCATTCAATGTCATAACTCATCATAACGTATGACTTAAGACCCGCAGAGTGACACTGAGGACCAGACCAGATGTCTTCTCAGGGAGTGATGAACACGCTGTCAATGTGAAAGGGTACTGGGAGAAGTGAGCAGGACGGATCCGTAAACAACTTCGGGGGTACCTTCCGAGCGCAGCCTGAGCTGGACGACAACATAAAAACAATGAAGCAGCACGTTTAACACTCGATGCTCGGATTTGACATACAGGGGCCCTGGCTTTCTTGAAAGGTTACGGGCAAACAGAAATGCCAACGGGTATTTGCTATTTTCAACAAATTAAGGCCAGCATTAAGGCTTTATTTTCCACATGGCTCTCATGGATACAGGTGCAAATTGAATGTCATCAAATTCCAAGATATTTGTACAGACTGGAAATTCTCAATTATAAATATATATATATATTCATATATACACACAGGAAGAGGCTATGAGGCCAGTCCATGCTATCTCTTTCTGAGCGGTATGTGGGTGTAGAATGTAGGCAGATGTCTGCCTGTCCTCCACACCCACCCTCCTGTCCCATTGCTGCCACTGTGGCCGCCCTTGCAGCTCTCCTTTGGCTAACCCCTCGCCAGGGCTCCAAACCTGCTGCCCATATGCCCGGCCTCCATGTTCCCCGCCAAGCTGCGAGCCTATGCCAGTGTCTGTGACACCCTCCTGAAACGGTTTACGCACAAGGTCGCACACCAGGACCACAAAAGCACTGGCTATGTGATGTCACATAATCAGAATCAAGGGCCATGCCATCTAGCCAGCCTCCCATCATACCCAAAGTACAGATATAATTTAAAAAAACATTAAAAGGAAGAATTTTCTGTGTGTTACGTAAGACACTTTATGTTGGTTTTTCTTTTTTTTTGGCAGTTGCTTGTGCAGCCTGTACATTGCTTATATTTTCCCACATTATTATTATTGTAGCTGGATATAACTTCAGTTTGAGAAACTTGTTCAGTGGTATACTACTTCATCTTCCTTAGACACTATGGCCCATCACTCAATTTGTCCCAAAGTAACTGGCACTTTGGCAGTGTTTACTTTTATTGCACATTACAACGGTAACTGGTTGTTTTATCTATTGCCATATCTCATGCATTAAATTACAGCCACCAGTCTTATCTTATGTGTGCCTAATGTAGGCTCAATGCCACTGAAGTGAACTGCATGCACAAAAGAAGCAACACATATAAAATATTCTGATATTATTATGATAATAAAATATTCTGATATTATTATGCCTGTGATATTCTGCCAGCTGGGACTTTGGTTGAAAGAGTGGGACTGCATCGTTAGTCTCTTTGAACTCCTTCCATTAATTTTCCTATATTTATATCTATACTGTAATGTCATATATAACAGCAGTAGGTAATGCTGGATCCATTTAGTTGCAAAATAAATGACATTGAAAGTTTTCAAATGAGTGTTACCTTTGCAGATTACGAGAGGAGATTACGAGGGGGAATCTGAGCGGGATTACAGGGATTTAAAGTAATCACACGCCTTAAGACACTCAGCCCTGAGTGCAGAAGACTGCAATCTCCACGCAATCCTTTTCTGTGATGTGCTGAGCCATTCGGTGGGAAGGAAACCCTTCATTTTTAAATGTAAATAAAAGAAGTGTGCGTGCGGCGAAGAACAGCGGCCTGATGGGTACTGGGGCTCGGGACGACGCGGCAAGCTCCCGCACGAGCCACGGCTCCGTGAGGATAACGGGCAGCGCTTTAATCAAACGCATCAGAGAGGCCGGGCTCAGAGATCTGCAGCTCCTTAACGCCAGCAGTCCATCTGTCTTGCGATCCCTCCAATTCCTGCTCAATGCCTTTAATTAGCAGAGGATGTCCATGGCCCCCATCACACAGCCCCTTCCTAAGAAAGGGGGAGGGGGAGGGGCAGAGTGAACTCCATCTGTTTTAGAAAATCGCAGATTAACACAATTTTTGTCTAGCTCAAGGCCGGGAATTTCACTTCCTGGATGTTTCAGCTGTGGGTTATTGATAAGTTAAGTGTGTTCAACAGCCTGCATATGTCGGGGGGGGGCAATCCATGTTTGGCCTCAATGACTTCAGACATTTTAATGACTTAAGAGAGTAAAGTCTGGGGACATAATCTTTCCTCTGTCCTTCCACTGTAGTCACGATTTCTCTTGGAATTCTGCCTGGTTCAAAATGCTTTCCAGCAGTGACTACAACTTAAACCGTACCTTCTCTCCAGGATCAATGATGTTTAATCACTGTATTTTTATTATAAAATATATATATATGAACAAATTCACAAAGTATACCTGCTACAAAATTCAGGATTCTGCCATTTAAGTGAGGCTTTTTGCTAAATAAAGGATTATTTTGCTAAATATTATTAAACAAATGGTGTGAACCTCTGCTAAATATGAAGTGATAGAGATTCATTCATCTGGAGAAAAGTAATCCCTGCAGATCTGATTGCACAAAGATGCTCTTTCATTCGTGAGATCAGTGTTCCAGACACTGCTTACACTAGGGCAGGGGTCACTAACAGGCGGACCGCGGTCCGGGTCCGGACCCAGAAGCCGTCCTATCCGGACCGCGTCCAAAAACCGATAAATTATTGAGAATTACTACATTTTGACGGAGCATTTCAATTTTAACCGGCGCAGCTTTTCTAGCATTTACGGCACTGGTTTATCATTGCACCAGGCGCAAAATTCCGATGGGCGCAAAATGTAAGAAAACGTAAAAAAACAAAACCTTTTTTGCACCACGGACCGGTTCGAGGGGCATTATAAGAGTAGCACCCCGTCGACAGAAAATGAGGCGCCGTTACGTGACCGAGTAAGAGTACACGTATTCGTACCGAACCGTTTGGAACAGGACTTTCGGTTCGGTAAGTGCTGTGAACTGAACAAATGCAATCTTGCTTTAACCACTAACGCACGTGCAGAACTTTTTTTGTGTGCGGAACTTAATTCAAAACGTAATTTTATAGCAGCGGATCTGCGACCATACTCCGTTGTCGAGAACACAGGTTTTAAACGTGTTGAAAGTGATTGAGCCCCACTACGAAGTTCCCTATCATCCGCATTTCAGTACTTTGTTCAGTAAATTATGGCCAATTAGCCACTGTTTACAAATTTCATAATAAATGAAAAGCAATTTTATGGTTTGCATTTCTTTTTTTCCCCACTGCACCGAAAACGTAGCGAACCATGACTTCAAAACCGAGGTACGTACCGAACCGTGATTTTTGTATACCGTTACACCCCTAGCTTACACAGAAGGCCACAACTACTGAGTGTTGAAGAACAAGACCGTAAGAATCTCGACCTGTCGATTGTCACTCTCAGGCCAATGCAAAAGGACTGTACACTTCTAGATCACTATGTACCTAGCAGGCATACTCACCAATGCAAAAAAAGTGTGTGCTCATACGTACACCGATTAGCCACAACATTAAAACCACTGACAGGTGAAGTGAATAACATTGATCATCTCATTACAATGGCACCTGTCAAGGGGTGGGATATATTAGGCAGCAAGTGAACAGTCAGTTCTTGAAGCTGTTGTGTTGGAAGCAGGAAAAATTGACAAGCGTAAGGATCTGAGTGACTTTGACAAGGAGCAAATTGTGATGGCTAGACAACTGGGCCAGAGCATCTCCAAAACGGCAGGTCTTGTGGGGTGTTCCTGGTGTGCAGTGGTTAGTACCTACCGAAAGTGGACAACCAATGAACCGGCGACAGGGTCATGGGCGCCCAAGGCTCATTGATGCGTGTGGGGAGCGAAGGCTAGCCTGTCTGGTCCGATCCCACAGAAGACCTACTATAGCACAAATTGCTGAAAAAGTTAATGCTGGCTATGATAGAAAGGTGTCAGAACACACAGTGCATCGCAGCTTGCTGCGTCTGGGGCTGTGTACCCGCAGACCGGCCAGAGTGCCCATGCTGACCCCTGTCCACCGCCGAAAGTGCCTACAATGGGCACCTGAGCATCAGAACTGGATCGTGGAGCAATGGAAGAAGGTGGGCTGGTCTGATGAATCACGTTTTCTTTTACATCATGTGGATGGCCGGGTGCGTGTGCGTCGTTTACCTGGAGAAGAGATGGCACCAGGATGCACTATGGGAAGAAGGCAAGCCGGCGGAGGCAGTGTGATGCTCTGGGCAATGTTCTGCTGGGAACCTTGGGTCCTGGCATTCATGTGGATGTTACTTTGACACATACCACCTACCTAAACATTGTTGCAGACCAAGTACACCCCTTCATGGCAACAGTATTCCCTGATGGCAGTGGCCTCTTTCAGCAGGGTAATAAGTGGTTCTCTGTGGCTCAGTTGGTAGAGCACAGCATTGGCAACACTTAGGTTGTGGGTTCAATCCCCACTGGGGCCACATATACTGAAAATATACTTTGGATAAAAGCGTCTGCTAAATGGCGTATATTATATAATGTGCCCTGCCACACTGCAAAAATTGTTCAGGAATGGTTTGAGGAACATGACAAAGAGTTCCCCAAATTCCCAAGATCTCAATCCGACCGAGCATCTGTGGGATGTGCTGGACCAACAAGTCCGATCCATGGAGGCATTACCTCGCAACTTACGGGACTTAAAGAATCTGCTGCTAATGTCTTGGTGCCAGATACCACAGGACACCTTCAGAGGTCTTGTAGAGTCCATGCCTCAACGGGCCAGAGCTGTTTTGGTGGCGCGAGGGGGACCTACACAATATTAGGCAGGTGGTTTTAATGTTGTGGCTTTGTAATGTATATTTGTATGCTATTTAGAACCAATATGAAAAGCAGCACAGTAATCATCCATGACATGGATTTATTCACAGTGGGGCATCTTATTCAGCAACTTTTCAGTTTTCTTTGCCCTTAAATGTTTTGTATTTAATATTTTTAAATTAAAAACATAATACAAATGTAATAAATACAAAAAACAACAACATTTGTTTGTGGGAGGCAAGTGTGGTCTTCCATATCAATTAGTTATGATTGAGTTATTATATTTGTATTATAGTATATATCATGCATTTTTATGTATGTGTTTATAGGCAGACAAGTCCAGAAAGACTGTCTGAAAAACATAAAGCAGTACCAAGTCTTTAGCAAAGACTGTTATTTGGGCTGTCTACCTGGCAGGTGCATACACAGGTGTATAAATCATCATTAGTTCCTTGAAAGCTACTGTGAATGAAGCCCAATACGACTGTGGCACAAAAATATCGGACTGCAACTTGTCTTGAAAACCTAAAGATGATTTTTGACTGTGGTTAATTTGTTGAATATATTGAGTTATTATTCCTTTTAAAATTCATTTATCCTCTACTTTGTTTTTCATTTTTAGCTGTTCAAGTATTTACACGAAAACACTTTAAGGGCCCTATTTTGGTGAATTAGGACGGTGTCAGTAATGCAGACGCAAACCAAAGACGGCGGCACTTTAGGGCGTGTCTAACGCAATTTCTGTAATTTTGTGGTTTAGGACAATAGCGCACCTCCGGCGCAGTTGTAAAAGAGGTTGGATTAACTTAATTAATACACCCACATGTATTAAAAATACATGTGAGTGTGGTGGGGGTTTGGTTTCATAATGGCCAATCAGAACACCTATTTTCTATCCCTTTAAATACCAGTGCGTTAACGCTATAGCAAATTGGCAATTTCCTGACATGACAGTTTTGCCCGGCTGCGCCAGGAGCGCTTCTCAAAAGAGGAGAGCGAGGAGGTGCGTAAAAGTTGGCACGCGAATCAGAGGGGGAAAACAAGGCGCACATTAATTTGTTATTTTCCTGATTTGAGTTCATATTTTGAGACCTACATTGTTAAAAGAAAATGTTTTATTTTACCATCTCTTTTTTTCCTTATTTGTAGGCTTTCCAACTTAAAAAAAAAAAGTTTATTTTCTTCTAACTTAATGTAATTGTTAAATGGAAAGCAATAAATAACAAACTCACAACTGCAACTAGGCCTGTTTCATTTATTTTCGTCATGCAGTAGGCCTAGCTTAATTGATTATGCTTGCAAGTTACCCATGGATTGGACGATTTACCTCAACGTGGGGAGAAATTCACAATATTCCCAAAATATTCTCATGTGATTTCAGATAACCTTATGTTCATATGTGTGCATCAATAAAGTCACCAAATTGCACAGAGCGCCAGCGTTTGCGCTAAGAGGTGGTCTAGTTGGACGTTAACGCAAACGCATTATTTGACACCAAACTTGCATAGCGCTGACTATTTTCATAGTCACACCCCCTATTGCGCTGCCCAGCCCATAGTCGCGCAAACGCCTTCATTGCGCACCATGAAATTGCCAAACTCGGCGGAGACGGGAAATATTCTGTTTGCGACAGACGAAACTGGCAATTCGCCTGCGCTAGGGCATAACGCCGCTTAGCGCCGGCACGAAAATAGGACCCAAAATCTTAAATAAACATTCATTCAATTGAGCAACTGTGACCGAATTAATTTTTTTACAGAAAACTATTATAATAAATTGCTATAAACTATTTATAGTTGTTTTTTTTTGGTTTTTTATGGTGTGCATTCTTTTGAAAAGTCCCTTTATATCTGTGTCCCCATCATTGCCTTATCCACACAATTCAATGCATGCCTTTAAACTAAACCTAGACGAGGCATTCCTTTTTTTTCTCCACAAATGGCTCTGCAGTGGAATTATTTTCCAGCTCCCTATTACTATTCTGTGGCACTTCTAAGGGTGTACTCAACAGCTATTTTCTCTTGTTGGAGCTCCACACTGTATCACACCACTCATTTTCATCTCGCACCATCCCTCTGCTTTGTGAGCTCAAAATGGGATGTAAATAAAACAGACGCTCAGCGCCTGAGATCAGCTGATGACTGAACAAACAGCCCTGCCAATCAGGAGGCCAGAAATACACAGGCTTGAGCTCCCTGATGGACATTTGGTCAAAAAGGATTAGAGATGTCATTCAAATGTAACTGTCCCGATGGGGAGTGCAAAATCAAGCTACATGTTCATATGTATGATAATCAGACATGCCACAGTGCTCGCACTGCTTTCTAATTAGATGTGGGTCTTGCTGTTTCCTCATCCTCAAAATCCTCATCCCCAGATCATTCCTCAAAATCATGGGATAGTGTACATTCTAAGAGTGATTTCACACCTTGCAAGTTGAATCTTGGAATATTGACTTGCACATGTAAATATTCTGAAGTAGACTGGACTGGGAAATGGCAGCGAGAGCACTCTCTTCACAAATATACAAAAGTTGCATTTTTAGAAGCTCACATAAATGTTATTTAAAGATACACTATTTAAGCAGTTCAAGTCCAGTGAATAACCTGAAATGGTACAAAGGTAAGCGGTAAACTGCCATAGGTCGAAAATAAATAGCTTAGGTTACCAAAAACTGTCAGTGAGTAGTTTCCTACACCATCCAAAAGCACTTGAAAACTGGAGGAAACTCTGACAGGAAGAGGTCTGGCAGACCCAAAGCCACAACAAACTCAGAAGACAAGTTTCTGAGAGTCAACAGCTTGCGTGATAGGCGGCTCACAGGACAACAGCTTCAAGCTCAGCTTAACACTGGTCGAAGTAAGGAAGTCTCAGTTTCAACTGTGAAGAGAAGACTTCGAGCTGCAGGTTTGACAGGTCGAGTGGCAGTAAGAAAGCTATTGCTAAGATGGCAAAATAAGAAAAAGAGGCTTGCCTGGGCCATGAAGCACTGCCAGTGAACTACTGAAAACTGGAAGGTCTTATGGACTGATGAAATCTTGAAAGGTTTTTGTAGGCTGTCGATTAGGCGTGTGTGACACCAACTGTCAAACATGGAGGAGAAAGCGTGATGGTCTGGGGCTCTTTTGCTGGATTCAGTGACTTGCACAGTGACTTGTAACCCATTACTTGTTACCTGAAATGTACATTATTTTTCAGTTTTTGGTAACCTAAACTTTTTTTAAATTGTTTTACCTCTGGCAGTTTACCGCTTACCTTTGTACCATTTCAGGTTATTCACTGGACTTGAACTGCTTAAATTTCAGTAAAAACTGGAAAATGGGGGTGTTCTAAAACTTTTGACCAGTAGTGTATAGCTTGAACACGAGCTCTTTGGATTCTTTTTTGATTGAAATGTGTGTGGTTTTCTACATTCCCCGAGTGAAAGTCCTTCAATAGGGGTCATCACAAGTCTGCTGATGAATAAAAGGGCCCAGTTGGGTGTAGTAATAGAGGAATATAATTTTCCTGAAACAGAACAGAATTAGCAGTAAGAAGGAAACTTTTAAAATGAAACTCAGGATCTCAGGCCAATAGATCACAGAGAGAAGGCTGTCACACAGATCACACAAAGATCGTAACGGAAGTAGGCCTTTGATATGCTTTCATTTTTCAACCTGATTTGGGCTGGTTGAATATACTTTTGGTTGAAAATCTATTCATGCCTTGACTGAAATGAACATCAGTGGACAATGTTACTAAACAGAATTAATTGTATTTGATAATATTTTGTATGATAAAATACTGTTCTGCTATTATTTTAAAAAGTCAGTGCATCTTCCTTTATCTTTAACTCCTTAAATAAATCTTGGTTTACACCTGTCCTTTCTTATTCATGTTCGTATTGTGATTATTAATATTAACTCTCTTTAATTAGATTTATGGTAGGTATATGTTATAGCCAGTTTTTTCCCCACCCTGAACAAAAATTAATGTTTGTCTCGTCAACACTTTTTGCACTGTCGTGCACTTACAGACATACACAAACACACACATGGGCGAATGCACAAACGCACAGAATCACACACTCATGCGCAAAGACAAACACTTTTCTGGCACCCGGTCGTGGTAAACAGGAGGGTAGCTTAAGGATCATTTGCATATGTGCTAAGCACTCGAGTGCAGAATGAAATGTGTTAACACTGAGCTGGTGAGATAAAGTGAAGGGGGAAGTAGATGAGGGCGGCCTGGTCAAAGTCAAACATGGCCCAAATCTGCCCCCCCGGATCTGTCCCCCCGTTCGCCTCAGGATCTGTCTGTATGCCCTGCGCTCACCCTCACCCACTCTTTCCAAAACAGACGTAGCTTATTGATTAACGGCCGACTGCACTCAAAAGTCGAAAATGTCAGCGAGTGTCTTCTGCGCCGGTGTCACTCCTCGCTCAAACAATAGTTCCGGCTGAGCGGCAGGGTCGCATGCCAAGTGCTCCTGACAATAGGAGGTCGTGTGGCCACTCCCCGGCAGCCGACAGATAAGTGTACATGTACATAAGAACAAGGGGAAGTGGAGATTTAGGGGGTGGCAGGGCACAATGCAGGCTAATAATAGCCAATCACATGGGTGCAGGAGTCACCTCAGACGAGTCCTTTTTAGAGGAGGTGAACCAAAGTGGCAAGAACTGAGGACGGTTTGACCTTTAGCTCTCTGACACCTACAAATGGGACACCTTGCCTCAGGGGCAATGCACTTGTGATGCAATTGGCATTGACACGCTAGACCCTACGTCCCTGAAACGACCTTCAGATTTCAATATCATCGATTACTGCGAGAAGCAGAAGGCTTCTGCCCCAAACTCCACCCTGCCTAATTAGGAGCGCTCTTTAATCAAGGGTGCGATTTGCTCTCGCACCCCAATCTGCCGACTTGCACTGTCGTCCATCCTGCCGGGATCGGTAGAAACCTTAAATCTTTTAAAGTGGGCCGGGACAGGGAGGTCTGAGCTGCTAAGGAAAGAGAAAAGGTTCACTTTTCATCAAATCCAATAATATAACAATATAAGAATTATGCATATCTGTGTCTGTATAATGTGTCATAATCATATCAGTTTATGTGTGTGATGAAGGTTTGTGTGTTAAGTATTGTGTTATACATTAAGAAAGCTGAAGCTCAATGAAATTGCTGCCATACTAACACACAAGAGTACGATGTTCCACTTTCACTGCTCACCATCAAATTAAATACAGGTGGGCCGGAGACTGTGTGTGTAACAGGGCATTCTGCACACATTATATAATGCATACACACACACACACACACACACGCACATACGCGCACACGCAAACGCACACACCAGCACACGCACACGCACATGCACACACACGCAAACGCACGCATGTGCACACACACACAGGCGCAAACGTGCACACGCACACACACACACATGCACACACGCAAACACATGTGCACACACACACACACACACACACTTTTTCCTGCATTCTTTTTTTCCCTGTGTGTGTGTGTGTTTGCGTGCGTGCGTGCGTGTGTGTGTGCGTGTGTGCGCGTGTGTAAGTAAGTATGTCATTTGACCTTGGTCATTGCTGAAGAGGCCTAGTTTCTTGCCAAACCAATCAATAAGCTAAACAGGCAGAAGATGAGTATTTAGAACATGGGAAGCTAAATTCAAACAGAGATTACAGGCTATCTGCCATGCCCAGAGCACTCTTCTGAGCAAATATTTTATTAGTACATTTTTCATGCCAAATTGTATATTAAAAAAAATTTGCAAAAATTCTGAAAGATAGCTCCCACACTGGGCAGTGTGCTGACTGTGCTGTAGCCATAGGACATGGTGGGTGTATGAGATCACTAGGGAAAGAACACTGTCTTGGGATTGGTCAGAGGGAAGGCCAGACATAAGAATAAATGGAGTATCCTATTTAAAAATGACCCTTTATTTGCTGTGCTGTGACAGATTCCAGCGCTAAGACGATGGCACACAATCTCAGACTCTGTTACATATCCTCCATTACTACAGTCACCTCCTTTTATCACAGTTCCAATAATGGGGAATTCAAGGATTCTTTACTTTTGTATCTTGTCCACATTTTTCATTCATTTAAAAAAATAACTGAACTCAATATTACCTAAAGAAAGAAACGCAGATACACCACTTTTGCTGTGTGATTTAGCAAAGAGCGACCGGTCCCACAGTCCTATGGAACGCAGCACTGTGAAAGGGTCGCACACAGAGGTGAGGGAGAGACCGTGTGAGGGGTCAAAACAATAAGTCACCTGAGGCAATATATTAATAATATAAAAAAGTGTTTTGCCAGAAATGGTGGAATGAAGCCCCCAAACTAAATATTTAAAGGCAGAATATATTTTTTTCATCAGTGAAACTACGTTATTTGATTTAATTGAGTCCAATGCTAATGTATTCAGAGACAACGGTACCATCACTAACAACAAAGACCTGCATAAATATTTAGAAAAGATGAATCAAAGGTTAACCATGACATGGAAAAATAAATAAATAAAAACAAATGCTAATACATTTCCCGTGCCAAATTCCTGCCACACAAAGCTCACATTTCCTCAGTGAAGTTTTTCCTGTCAATTTCAATGCTCGAGTGTTTTGAAACTGTAGAAATAACATCATATTCCTTTGTTCCAAAGATGAGAATGGCTTCTCATTTGCATCGCCGTGCAGTGGTCACTCTGAGCAGCTGAACGGGGGGAGTTCAGTGTTGTAAAAAGTGATTTTGTCCAAATCTACATTCCGTACAGTAATACAACGCTCATAAAGTAAAGATTGTGACATGTTATTGTGTTGAACTTCTGAAAACCAAGTACATCAAAATGTTTGTATTGAGGTGATTGTGTTTAATTCATACATACATTCATTCATTCATTACGAGGACAGCTGAAAATAATTTGAAAGTAGCAACAGTGTATTTTCTCATGGTGAAATTTCTTAATGCTACACTATGGAGATGTGAATATGAAGTAAACATGCACTGCAGCCCAGAACAGAGTATCCCAAACAAACACATTTAGCATGAAATGGCAGGTATTTCTATGACTGTGTGACCAATCAGATGCAGCCCATGGTGCCAATCACTCAGTGAGTCTGGATTCAGTGCACATTTATCCTTAAGTTTGACGTAAACAAAGTGATTGTTAGTGCTTTTCCCTGCAAACGCAGTCTGACGAGTTCACCATAATCCACTCAACGTGATTCAGCCCTGCAACAAGCCCCACTACACACTATTTATTTAAGTTTACAAGAGCAAATGCCTAATCATTAAATAGTAATTAAACAGTGTTATGTATGCACTCCAGCACATTTCCTTGGGTTAGGAGTGTGTCACTTGACACATTGGCACATTCAACATTTTAAAATGTTGTTTTTTTTTAACAAATAAAAAACGGACCCATTGACATATTCCATCAGATGAGATAAAATTGCTTTACCTTAAGTGTTTTTTCTTAATGATGGGGTGAATTTCATAAGAAGCACTTATAATGAGCACACATATACAACACAGACAATGAGCTATATTTTATGCTCAAACATATGGGAAAACTATATTATTTTATTCTAATACAATTATTCATTTTTTTCTTTTCTTGTTATTGAATAACACTATTTTTTTGAAAAATGTAGGTATCAAAGTTATTAGCACCCCTTCTTTTAAATAAAACCAAATAAAATTGTATCTGCAATAATATGCTACTTATTTAAGTTAATAAGTTAAGAAACGTATTAACTTAAATAAGTTAATATTACTTACCACTACCACTGACTCTGTACATTTTTAGAAATTGTCATAACCACTGCTTTCATGTTTAATACTGCATTTTGTAATATGTATCTATGATGATGACTGTCCAAAAACAAATGTCACTGGTATGGCATGCAGCTGCCAACAATGATGCCTATTACTGTATCACTACACTGATCTCCTGCATGGACTATAATCGATCTTACCATATATTAATGCACATCTTGTAAGTCGTTCTGGATAAGACTGTCTGCTAAATGCCAAAATGTAAATGAAATGTAATAGGAAGGAACTGTATTGTGGCCTTCCACAACTTCCTGTTTCACTAGGGTATAAAGATGAGGTAATACACATGTAAAATCCCTTTGTCATCCATCAACATAGAGAAAGTCTGTCAAATCAAAAGAAACAGATGGTTGTTGATGTATACATGTCAGTTAATGGTTACAAAAAATACCTAAATGGTTAAACATGGCACTAACCACTGAAACTAAAAATGTCAAACATCCAGAACAATTTAAAACATGCCAGGAAGAGGATGCAAGTGCATGTTTTCCCAACGCACAGTGAGCAAGGCAACGAAGAACCACTGCAGTCTTTAGTTGCTTCTTGGTGTCACAAAGTCTAAAAATCAACCATGCAAAAAGCCCTTACTGAGAGAAACCAACAAATTCAACCGTCTGGAGTTTGTCAAACTTCACTCAAACTATGACTAGAACTGGGTGCTATAGTCAGATGAGACCAAAATGTAACATTTTGGCAATGTACAGTCTTTAGCCTTTAGTCTTTAGTCTTTGTTTACATTAATTATGTTCATTTTACCTTACCATATAATGCACATAAATTACTTCCTTTGAGATATGTGCAATATTGACTGTATTTTGTATTTCATTGATGCAGTTTTTTTGCACAGTATTTTTTGTTATTTTTGTTTCTGATTTTATCCCATTTTCTCCCAATTTGGTAGCCAATTAGACCTGCTATTTTTATGTCAATCCCCCCCTAGTAATGTGAGTTCGCTGCCGAAGTCCTGCGGCTGGTAGTGACGAAGGCGAAGTAACGCCTCTTCCGAGACGGCACTCGCCAAGCCGTCGACCATAACCCGGTACTACAGGGCAGGGCTGGACTGGCTATATAGTCTACCGGGCCGATTCCCGGTGGGCCGGTCTAGTTTTGGGCCGGTAGGGCCGGTATAATTATTATTTTTAATTAAAAATATATAAATATATATATATATATATATTTTTGTCATCTAACGGCCAACAAAAAATGGACAGCGGCCCATTGGTTCATTTTCTATACTGACACTGGGCGGCCCAATCACATGCTTTTTTTGCCATCGAACGGCCGCCCCAAAATGGACAGCGGCCCATTGGTTCATTTTCTATACTGACACTGGGCCGGCCCAATCACATGCTTAAGCCCAACCCCTCCCTCTGGTATGCTCAACCCTGACCCCTCCTCCCTGTTGTCAATCGCGTCATGACATGTCTTGTCAGTTGAGAAATGGATCAACAAAAGCGCAAAGGAGGTGCCCAGAAAATCAGAGAGAAAAAAGTAAAAAAGTTGGCAGAGGAGGCCTCGAAATGTAGGAAAATAACACACATGTTCTCTGGAACTGCTGCTAGTAGCAGTAACGTTAGTCAGCAGCAGCGTGAAAAGTCTGACAGTGACACAGACACAGAGTCAGAACTTCTGACAGTGGAGGATATAACGTTAGCTAAAGAGGTAAGCTAAGCAGTCACTCGGTCAGTCAGTCACTCTGTCTCACTAAGCAACGTTACGTTAGCATAATTTTTTGGGTCAGGTCTTATGAATGTTAGGGAGCACAGAATGGCAATTTCATTGTTTACAAACAAATGCATAATGCGTGCGCACACTGGTGGCCGTTAGAACACACTGGCAAAGTTTGCTCCAAACTGAGTCTCTTGTTGCCATAACAACAGTTACTGCAACATTTTCGCGATAGTACAAAACGTTACACTGGTGAATGAATAAAGCTAGCTAACTAACCAACACCACTGTCAACATGGTTGAATTCATCCACATATCCATAATATAATTATTAGTTGATGTATTTTTCGTAATGTAATCAGCTAGCCAACATCAAGCTAGCCAACCTGAGCTAGTAAGGTCTCACTCCACTTGTGCTTGGTCAGCTGTCATAAAAGCTAGTTTCTGACGTCTGTTTTCTGCCACCAGTATGCGCATGCATCTTATTATGACATAAACTTCTGAAATTGGTCTATTGCTAACTCTAGATGAGCCTAGTAGTAGTAGTAGTTGTTGTTGTAGTAAACTAGCTCTGTTATTTTGAATATGGCTATCATTTTTTAAATGTGGCTACTGGCTATCATCATGCTACTACTGTAGTGATTTTGTAGAATTGTGGTGCCATATTTGGAAAATTCTTTTCCATTGACCTGTGTATTAAAAAGGGCTTCGCCTTCTCTGTGAAGAAGCCCTTTGAAACAAGTGTGATATAGGGGGCTATATCTATATAAATAAACAAATTGAACTTGAGAATTTTTGACCGATTGTGATGGGCCGGTCTGAGCCAAATGGCAGGGCCTATTTTTTGTCCCAGTCCAGCCCTGCTACAGGGCCACTCTTATGTGCAGCAAATGTCATGTTGGCTTCCCTCCCTGGGGCGGATATTCAATCGCCGCCCCCGGTGGAGCTTCCAGCCAGAGCTGACTTTGACTTTTCTGTTGCCTACATGACTGTTATTATTGATATACACCTTCCTTGAGACTGGAGATGAAAATTAGTTTTTAGCTATAACCGTGCATCAGATTTCAACTATTGCAATTTATGTTTTATTTGTACATGGTCCCTGAAAAATGTATCAAATAAGTATATATATATATTTACTGTATATATATATACATTCATCCATAATGTATGAGCACATTACTCCAGTGTTAGCATCACTACATTGGCTTCCTATTAAATATCGGGCTGATTATAAAGTACTGTTGCTAACTTTTAAAGCAATAAACGGACTTGCACCTTTATATCTGACCGAAATGATTGCCCCCTATAAGCCGACACGACTGCTTCGTTCACAAGAAGCCAGCCATCTATTACTCCCTAGAATTTTGAAAAGCACAGCTGGTGGTAGAGCCTTCTCTTTTAGAGCTCCTCTGTTGTGGAACGGTTTGCCAAGGCATGTTAGGGATTTGGACACAGTTTCAATTTTTAAGTGTAGATTAAAAACATATCTTTTCAGCCTAGCCTACTGCCAAAGATAGTCTAGGTGGAGAGATGGAGAAGGCCGTGCCCTAGTGTCTTATTGAGTGAGAAACTTTCCATACTGTCACCTCCTCAATGTGTTACCACCACTGTTATGCTGGTTATCCTTGATCAGGTGTGGATGGTTTGGAACTCTCATGTCTGCGTGTTTTCTCTGTCCCTCTCCTAATAGGTATGCTTCCATAGCTTACACCTGTTGGGGCTATCTGTATATTTCCTATGCTTGTGGTCCCCTGCTCTTACATAATGCTACTGGCTATAGCACTGCTTTTTTTTCTGACTGCATGTTCTCTTCTCTGCCTCGGCCTCTGACTCGGGGGCACCTGCCCCCGAGCCCTAGATCCTGCGAGAAGTGTGAGCTGCCCCCAGTTCCTGGATCTGGACCCTCTCCGCGTGGTTTACCCCCCCCGCTGACTACCTGAAGTCTTCAGCCCTGAGCCACCTTGGACTGACCATAACATGGTCTTTTTTGGACATACCCTGTGCCGGCCAGAAGAGGATGGGCTCACCCCCCTTTTTAGTCTGGTTCCTCCCAAGGAGTTTTTCCTTGCCACTGTTGCCTCTAGGCTTGCTTTTGGGGGGGTCTAGGCCTGGGTTCCCCCTCTGTTAAGCGTTTTGTGGCAATTCTATTGTGAAAAGCGCTATACAAATAAACTTGATTTGATTTGATTTGATAATAATATATTTTACTTATATTTTGGATATTAACCCATTAAGACCTGGAGTGACGTTTAGGTCGCATCGATTTTGCGATTAATGAAATGCGCTGTGATTCGCTGAAATAGACGTGGGGAAATGAAGTGCACGTTGGTGTCGGCTTTTTTTTTTTGAAATTTTTCCAGAAAACCCTCAGGTTTTAAGAGGTTGTGTAGAATAATTGCTTAGGTTTTAATAGGCGTTTTTAGCAGGCATTTTAGGTCTGAATGGGTTATCAGCATTCAGCCAATGTAAAACACTGAGATTACAGTTTAGTTAATGCCTTGTTTCAAATTACATTATGAATGTATTGAAGGGTTTACCATGAGGGGCTGTTTCTGCTATTCCTCAGTTAAACAGCATAAGCATTTTTGCTTTGCTTTTAAATATCCCTCCTGAGATTGAGCAAAGAAAAAAAAAGCATACACTGTTTGTAACACTGTTGGTAACCTTCTAGAAGGGGTGAGATTATTCAATACCCAATACATTGTTTTATTAATTCAAGCAATAATTCATTACTGTGGAAAAGTAAGTTGACTGTAACGTTAAAAAGTGGAATTTTGAGCAAGAATTTGAAGGCCGCAAACCTCCCATACCTGAGCACAATATTTAGATGTTGATTGTACAGTATTGTAGCTTGTATTTCATATTGTTCATTTGTCATTCTAGAGCTTAGATGTGTAGGGCTTTATCATGAGTCTCTAATATGGGGATTCTTTTTATAGTGTCTTTTTACTATAAAACATATAAATATCAGAAAACAAACATAGATGCAATACAAAAAAATGATATGGGACTTGACAATGGTTACGCTTGATATCTGAAAACTATACTTCAGATAGAACCCTGCAATTCAAAGCCCTTGAATGGTGGGGTCATTTAGTATTTACATTTCGTTTTTTGTCTTTATGGAGTGGCTTGCTTGCCATTGAAGTCCTCAAAACGTGAGACATGTGACACGTGACCCCCACGAGGATCCTGCTCACATGTCATTTCCTCCTAGCATATGGGCATCTTCACTTCCAAGAGGACCCACTCCACCAGGTGAACATCTGTTACTTATTGTCCATATGGAAGAAGCAGCCGCATATGCCTCCACCATGACTGGACTGCAACATGACTTTAACCCCTTTCATACTGAAAAGCTGGCCTGGATTCACTCAACAGTTTTCCTAACAATTCTGACAATTACTGTCGATGAAACACAACAACAGTTCGCGTTCGCCAAAATTGCCAAGGACTGTGAAATCCTAATTGCAATTTGATTGTAAAAAAACAGTTTACTCAATAATTGCTTTTTGTATGGCCCTGAAAGTAAATTACAATAATATCAAATTATACAATATGATTATGATCATTTGAGTTTTCAGCTTTTATGCAAATGTAAACTTTTAGTCATCATAAAGCACTACTCTTTCTGGGCTGTACATACATTGTAACACAGTAGCTACAAGCCAACCTAATCCAAGGACAGTTTAGCCAGTAAATTCGACACTCCGATGACAGGTTGCATAAAAAAACCTCAGTTAGTGCTCAGATGGTAAGGCAGCAGTGGACAAAGCCGTCCAGTGCTCTGGAATCACAAAGAGCCTTCAACATGCTTACAGTTAATTATCTGTGATTAAATGCTTGTTTGTGGCATTGCCAGGACAAATTCTACTCAAGTGGGGGCCTTATGCTTAATAAGTCATCCAATCCATGTCCCACATGCCGACCTGTCAATGAATCAGGGTTACAGTAATCTTATGCAAGTCCTGAAAGGGTTTAATCAAGCTGATAGAAGCCATATGTTCCTGGGAGAGCAATGCTGACACCTCTTCAGTGAATATGTGGACACAACTTAAGTGCTAAGAATTGTGATTAGGTGTCAAATCTGCCAAGATGCTGTCCTGTCTGTCTACCCTTGGTATTTTATAATAATTTTTTCCCCATTTCCTGGAAAAGCTTGGTCAAAACAGTGCGTCAAACCCCCCTCCCCCCCAATTCTTTTATTTCTTTCACTTCTGCAACACCACATGTAACAAAAAGCCCTGCACAAATTGAAGCAAACAATTTGACAGTTGCACACCAGTGGAGGTTTTCTATAAGGCAACAGGTGAAGCAGTGCTTCACCTAAAAACAAACAGACATATCACATAACACACATATCACATAAAACATATTTTCTAAGTATCATCACAAAGACTATTTCCTCTGTGAATCAAGCCAAAAAAGTATCACTTAAAAAAAAATGTATTATGCAAAACAGCACCACCCTCAGGTTATTAAAAGGTACTTCAGTGAAGCAGAAACTTCTCTGCTTCAGTAAGCTAATTCAACTCAATGTAACGCAATGTAGTACTTTATACGTCGTTGATTGGACAATTATGGTTTATGATGCATTTTAAAGCCCACTCAGTGTAGCACTGCTTCACCTAGTCTTTCCAATGATGCGCGATCTTTGCGTGTTCACGACAGGAAGATCTAAACCATTCACCATTCATCTCCTATCAAGCTGGTGCAGCGAGAGGGCTCAGTAAATCACAAGTCACCACTTTTTGGGGATTGCAGTGCTGTTTTTGATCTATACAAATGTGGAGAAACCATAGTGCAAGGTAGCAGCGCTGAGCAATACTAAAGAATGTGTGGTTGTATTTTTTAGCTGCAGACCCAACGCCAGGTAGGTAGTTAGGTATGTAGAGTACACAGAAAAACAAGAGGAGAAAACTATTTGTTGTGAAAAAAAAGCCTTGTTGAAACCTGTACAAACAAATACGACTATTATATTTAAAGGAGCGCATATCCTAACATCGAAAGACAATTAACAGTACTATGCTACATAACATTTAAGTTAGAAATCATGTTGTGTTGTAGCTAAAGTTATTACATTACACTGCAAGATAGTTAACGTTAATTGAGAGCTGAGGCCAATTAATTTCATGATTCTTTAATAAATACCAAAATGCAACTAATGTTTACGTTATTGTTTGCTTGCTATCTATCAACTCAACTTCACTCCCCCAATAAAATAATTTGACCAGTAACTTGATAAGAAGAGAGGTTGTTATGTCAGTTACATGTTTTTTTAATAAAAGCTCATGGACATAATATGCTGGGTTTATCTGCTAAATAATATGTTATTCATACACATATAAAGACAGCGAGTGCTGTTTTAAAAAGGGTGGGAGGGGTTGCTTGGGTGGTTGCTTCACCAAAAATTCTGGTCAGCAGCTGCCACTGATGCACACACACATGTACATGCTTTCTTGGCAAAACAGGAATCAGCAAGCTTTCTCAAATATGGATTTTCATTTACAGTCATTAGTCTGCTGGTCCTGATATTATATGTACTCCATATCAATCACAGCTATCAACAGTGTTTGAAATAATGTTTCTTAAATGATAGTAGCATGACTGGGATGTCTTTTTAATATGCTTTTCAAAAGCTAGAATTAAGCTGGAAAAAATTCTGGCACATCCAGTTTTTACAATCTGAGAGACAATCAAGCAGAGCAGATACTCTGCTTGCATCACCCGTTTTTGTCTGACATACACTTGCACTTGCGCATGATCTGCATGACAATGAAAGAAGATTTCACGCTTCCAAATAATATGGCCAAGAGGCAGAACAAGATAAAATGAGAACAAGATAAAATGAGAACAAGATGGGTCCTACTATCAATCCCTGGGGGACTCCACAGGTAATAGAAGCAATGGAGGACACATACTCAACAGTTACCACTGAAAAGATCACGTGACCAAATATACTACCCCTGGTATGTACCTCCAGCCTGGCCCTAGTCCCTGACCCACAGCCAGTAGACCCAACTCTACAGTCAATGGATGTACACACAGCTGCCTGATCCTCACACCACACCACGTTGTCACCCTGTCACGCCACCCCATGTCTCCCCACCCAGTCCTTTATATAAACCTTATGCAGAGTACCCCAGAGACACAGCCTTAACACAGGACTGTCTAGTGAAGGTGGTTTACTCAGAGATAAACACAGTCATCCTCAGTTGAGACAATGTCTCACTGGGCCCTCCATGGCTGATCCTGTTCGCGACACCAAATAATGTGGTTTTCAAGATCCCCCAGATGTCCCGGGACTCAGAGATGAGATGGCTACGACAGGCTTGAACAACAGATGCTTATTAGTCAATATGTACACAGGGAGAGCCATTCAAGGCCAAACCCAAAAATGCTCTAAACACACACATCCATTACCCCACCCCCCTCCCCCATTCACCCTTCAGGTGACATGATACATTCACCTGTTACCTTCCCAACATCAGCTCAGCTCATAGTCGACCACGCCCATGTGATCATCTCGATTGTCCAATGAGGCGCTCTGAGGCCATTACCTGACCCTGAGCCCCTCCCACATTGATAACTCAATGTGTTTGTGTGTGTGTGTGGGCATGTGTGTGTTTGTGTGAGTGTGTGTGTGTCTGTGTGTGTGTGTGTGTGTGTGTGTGTGTGTGTGAGTGTGTGTGTGTGTGTGTGTGTGTGTGTGTGTGTGTGTGTGTGTGTGTGTGTGTGTGTGTGTGTGAGCAAGTTCAATTAATTATATGAGTGTGCAGAATAATAGGACAGAATATAACAGAATCAAATCATCAGAGGTAGGTGTTGTCCCATAACGTTTGACACATCCAGTTCACCACTTCATTGTCAACACGTGCACTCAGGTCTCAGATAACTAATATAGTTTATCTGTTAGAGTGCGCATTCATTAATTTCATTTAGGTAGACATTAATAAGAGTATTTATAATCCAGTCTATTATAAATATTTTGGAATCCTTTAAAAAAAAAATACAATTAGTTAGATATAACCAAAAATCAAGCTGCTGTGGGAGATTTTCTTGATTTCTTTTCTGTGAGTTTGAATCTCCAGCAGAGCCTTGTAGAGGCATTCTACAAAAATCTCCTATATTTCTGTATAAAACCCTATATTTCTATATAAAACCCTATATTTCTATAGAAACTCTATTTCTATTTAAAAAACTATATTTCCATATAAAACTCCTATATTTCTGCATAAAACCCACTATATAAAACACTTCATTTCTATAAAAACTCCTACATTTATATATAAAACCCTACATTTATATATAAAAACTCCTATATTTATATTCAAAATTAATATGAAAACCCAATACTTCTACATAAAACCCAACACTACTGGTCAAAAGTTTTAGAACACCCCCATTTTCCAGTTTTTACTTAAATGTAAGCAGTTCAAGTCCAGTGAATAACCTGAAATGGTACAAAGGTACAAAGGTTTTACCAAAAACTGAAAAATAATGTCAATATTTTCGCAGTGAGTAGTTTCCTACACCATCAGAAGGCACTTGAAAACTGGAGGAAACTGACAGGAAGAGGTCTGGCAGACCCAAAGCCACAACAAAATCAGAAGACAAGTTTCTGAGAGTCAACAGCTTGAGTAAACAGAAATGTACATTATTTTTCAGTTTTTGGTAAACTAAACTTTTTTTTTTTAACCTGTGGCAGTTTACCGCTTACCTTTGTACCTTTTCAGGTTATTCACTGGACTTGAACTGCTTAAATTTCAGTAAAAACTGGAAAATGGGGGTGTTTTCCATAGTGGATATTTTCATAAAAAAACTATATTTCTACATACAATTCCTATATTTCTATATAAAACCCCACATTTCAATAAAAACTCCTATATTTATATATAAACCCCTATATATCTATATAAAACACTTAATTTCTATAAAAACGTTTATATTTCTATATAAACCCTATATCTCTATATTTTGCATCAGTTTCCCAAACCATTTTTGATCAGCTGTACACCCCAAGGATCATGATCTGTGGTACCTGCTCTAAAAATCTAAAAATCATAACCGAAAAAACATGTTTCTTTGGTTATGATTTATGTAACCTGGGGAAGACAGATCCTCCCAGCGAAGAGCTCCCGGATGATTGATGCTGCAAGCACCGTGGAAGGCTCCATAGTGTCTCCATCCATGTCTGCCAGGAGTCTTGGAGTGACTCTGGACAACCAGCTGTGCTTCTCGGGCCACATTGCAGCGATCACTCGGACCTGCCTCCACAACATCCGGAGGATCCGACCATTCCTTACCGAAGAGGCCACACAACTCCTGGTCCAGGCCCTGGTGATCTCAACGTCTGGACTACTGCAATTCCTTGCTGGCAGGCCTACCAGCCTGTGCCATCAAGCCACTGCAACTTCTTCTTCTTCTTCTTTCGTATATCATCAGATGGCCAGCTCAGTGTCGTGCAGCCACGCCCTCGTCTCCGGTCCTACGTCGAAAAGGCCAGCTTCTGAGGGTGGGCTGTATAGGGGGCAGCCGGTGATTATGTGCTCGGCAGTCTGTTCAGGCTCGCCACACTCGCATGCCGCACTATCCGATAGGCCCCACATCTTCAGAGATGACTGCAACTAATGAAGAAGAAGAAGAAGAAATTATTATTATTAAGGTGATTATGTGCTCGGCAGTCTGTTCAGGCTCGCCACACTCGCATGCTGCACTATCCGATAGGCCCCACATCTTCAGAGATGACTGCAACTAATGAATGAAGAAGAAGAAGAAGAAGAAGAAACAAAATTTTAGCAAGTGTGGCTTGGGATGGAAGGGAGTGAGGGAGCGGGAGAGGAATAGTAGAAACAGTAGTTTGAAATGTCTATGTTTTAATGCTAGAAGTATAAAAAATAAATTTATATTTTATATTATATTTATATTTATATTATAATGACTGCAACTAATCTAGAATGCTGCCGCACGTCTGGTGTTCAATCAACCAAAGTTCACCCACATCACCCCTCTACTCTCCTCTCTGCACTGGCTCCCCATCGCAGCACGCATCAGATTCAAGTCACTGGTGCTTGCTTTTCAAGCCGCTAGAGGTACTGCTCCCCCACACCTCCAGACACTCATCACACCCTACACCCCAGCCAGACCACTCCGCTCTGCCTCCTCTGGCAAACTGGGCGCCTTGCAGCCGCTCCTCGTGGTCTCGCCTCTTCTCTGTCCTGACCCCTCGGTGGTGGAACGACCTTCCACAATCGGTCAGGACCGCGGAATCACTTGCGATCTCCCGCAAAAGACTCAAAACCCACCTTTTCAGACTCCACTACCACTGAATTCTGTACATCTAGCTCATTGTTATCACCACTGCCTACTTGCTCAACACTATGTATCCCTGCTTACTCCTCATTAAAAAAACAAAAAAACGATTACTAGACTTTTCCTTCCCAGTGTTACAGGTATGGTACACAGCTGCTTGCAATGATGTTTATCGCTGTATTACTGCACTGATCTCTTGTGCAAACTATGATTGTTCCTACCATGTATTAATGCACATCTTGTAAGTCGCTCTGGATAAGAGCGTCTGCTAAATGCTTAAAATGTAAATGTAAATGTATGTACATATTGTTAAAACAGGATATCATATTAGTTAATATTATATTTACATGACACTTCCCTTGATGTGCTGTTTGGCCATGCTCTGCTCACCACCGGCCTGGATTTCATGAAAATGTAACACAATTTGACAATTAAACACATGTATTTGTATTTGCCCATGTATTTGTATTCTTCTCAAGCAGTGTGGTGATCAAATCTACCATGCCATCATTGTGTTTGCAGTGAAAAAACTGGCATTCAGTCATCAAAAGCTGATTCTGTGGAGCACAGGCTGTGGTTTAATTGGAGCGTGGTGTGTGACAGGCCTTACAGGGAGGCCCACACTGTCCCATTTAGACCAGCCACCCAACTCCTGGCCTCCCACCCACCACCCGGACAACAGCTGGTGAGGAACCGGCTCTTCAACCAGGAAACAAGTGACAAGCAAAGGTGAAAAAGTCTCAACTTCCCCCATTGGCCTCTTCCTCCCCAGTCCACCCATCTTCTGTATTTTCCTTGAGTGTGACTTTTTAAAGGTCATTAAAATGCATTTACTGGTTTTTGGGAATCACAAAAATAAAGAACAAAGGCTACATTTTTAATGTAGAGTAAACAGGGTTTGGAGGGTTACTTTGTAAATGTAATTAGTGCCTGAATACTGATTACACGGCTCTGAAAGTAATCCGATACGAATACAGTTACATGTCTCAAAAAAGTAACGTATTCAGATTACTTTTAGAATACTTTTGGATTACTTACTTTTTCCATCACAGATGGGTATGTTTTGGGGTACAGGAAACATTGGGAAGCTGTTATATAGCCAAAGGTGGTGCTACTTAGTACTAAAAGGGTGCTCAAACTTTTGCACATGCCATGTTCACTTTTTTATTTTATCAGTAATACATTTAAATAGTTATTATGCATTACACTTTGAAAAAGGATGTCATGTTCAACTTTCCACTGTGTTGAGGTCAGGTCAGCTTCTGTTCATTTAATAATAAATACTAATACATTTGAGATGTCAATTTAACTAAATATATGCAACATTGTATCTGCATTTTTTGTTGTAGTCATCATCATTAACATGTTATGGAATTAGAATGGACAGATTAAAAATTAATCATAATAAAAAGCAAAGGGATATTGAAAGGCAAGTTCTTTTACTGTTTTGATGGCTCATCATGAGCATAACTCAAACACAGCATCTGAAACAATGTAATAACTTTTGAAACTTTTTTGGCACTGGAATAACAGTGACTTGTAAGGGATATGGCTTAGAAAAGTGCCAGTGTTGGCGGGCTGTGTCGCGGCGAATGCTCGGCAGTGCATAACGTAATTGACGTATAGTAGGGTACAATTGTCTACCAAATTGGGAGAAAACTGGGAAAAATAAAATGTCATCGTTTCAACAATAAAGAAAGCAGTATAAAATTAGCAGAGCAGTTAATGCGATGCCTCAAACCGTAGGCTAAGGTCAGGTAACAGCAAATTACTGCAGAACTGTGTTCATTAAACTGAAGGTTAGCTAACGTCGACTTACTCCAAGTGCTTTTTAAGATTCGAAGTCGAGTCCTTTGATGCCGACAGTATCTTTATTCCTGGAAGACACAAGGTACACTGGACCGACAGATTTTTCCCATGTTCTTCTTTAAACTGGAAATTGTGTCGATAACGCCACGAACTAAAAGCTGACTTTTCTTCCATATTGTCCCTATCAATGTTTGTCTGAGTGTGGGCGCGCGCTTTTTTTTAAACGCATTTTTTTTAACGCAGTTTTTTGGTTCTGTGCAGCGGCTGTAGTTTTCGTGAGCTGTGTGATGATAATGTAGGCGTGATAATTTCATGCTGTAGCTTTAGTAATTAATATTAGCTCATTAATGTTTGTAAGGAAAACTTTCCACCAAGAATTCCAATAAGTATTCCAAAATGTATTCACTTCAGGTTAATTAAAGTAACTGTATTCAGATTACTCGTTTTTCAAATGTAACGCGAGCTGAATACAGTTACTTGATTTTTGTATTCTGATTACGTAACGCCGTTACATGTATTCCGTTACAACCCAACCCTGAGAGTAAATCTGTAAATCGAGAGTGTAAGTTTGAGTTTAGATAAAAGGTAAAATATTATATTATTAATTATAAAAGGGTTTTAAAAACGTCAGTCCTAGACAGGAAGAGGATTTCATTGCAGACATTAAGCATGTTATTGCCTAAGCATAAAATGCACATTAGGGGCTTTAAAAAAGGCATGAATACTGGCAGAAACAAACCAAAAAAATGCATTCTCCTTGTAGAAGTGCTGGACATGGACAGATGTTTCTGTGTCACTTCAGCCAAAGCTGTTTAAATTGTGGTATTAGTTTCAACAATCGGACGCATTTCAAAAGCTTTTGTGCCTCAAGAGTGCGGGGGGGGAAAAAACACAATAAGAGAGACTAACACTTCGGCTAAGTGTGCTGAGAGTGAAGCGGAAGCCACTGTGGTAAACCATGTAAAGCATGCAGTAAACCATGTAAACTGTGCACGCTTTCAAGCTGAAAATGGCACTCATTGAGCGACATGCTTTTATACGCATCCACAACATTACCCCCCCCATTGTACATTTTTAATTTGCAAGCAGAATGACTTGCAGTGCTGTTTTGTCACTTTGGTAAGGATTAAAATCAAAAGTTGTGAGAGATAAGCCAAGGGATTGCGTCTCTTCACTAAGGGAGCAATGTTCCAGAGCCTTCCAGGACACTCCCTGTGTTGCACATGGCCCTGCTGGCTGGTGCTGAGTGCGCATGCACCACACGTTGCTCCTCTGCTTTAACTCAATTACAGCTGGACCACACAATAGAGCAGCAGCCTCTGGGTACAATGGGAAAAACATTTGAAATAAGTGTTTTTGTTTTTTTTATGTACAGTAACATAACATTTACATTTTAGGCATTTAGGCAGATGCTCTTATCCAGAGAGACTTGTAACAACTGCATTTAAAATGGCAAGGATAATCACAGCTAGAGAGAGAGAGATCAGTACAGCAACAATACAATATATAACATACGTTCATCGCCGCAAATTTAGCCTATTATACATTATTATTATTATTATTATTATTATTCATATAATAATAATATCGGTCTGTGACAGTACTATGGCAAAGGCAGTTTTCTCAGTGCTTTGCTTTGGCTATGTACGAGATGACATAACATATTAGACGGACATTGGGTGCTGATGAAGCATAATCACACAACCTCCAGCTCAAAGGAAATCCCTGTGTTCCAAAGGCTCTTTTGATGCAAGAACAAGCCAGTAGCTCCTGAAATATTTAAATTTGGCATCTGTACATTATGATAATTTTAGAGCAATACTGCAAATAATCACATGCAATGCAGTCTTCTTGTAGGAATAGACACGCACACACACACAGACGCATACACATGCACGCACATAAGCACACACATGCACGCACATATGCAGACACACACACACACACACACACACACACACACACGTATAATACTCATCCATTTTATTGGTTTTATAACAAACATGTCAGTCTTTACAACAATACTACATAATGAATAACAAACAAATGTCTTTAAGTACATTTGTGGTTTGAACAAGTTACACATTTTCCTCCCTGAAGGAATATAATTAATAATAATAATCCACCAAACAACTTTTGATTACATGTTTTATAGAGAAAAAACAACAACAACCCCCATATTAATATAATATGGTGGGATACACGTTTGATTGGATCTAACCTGACAAACTGAAGACACGGTGAGGCGCATTACTAAAATGAATAAGTGAGACGATTGAGCAGTTTCCCTGTAGAAGTGAGCCGTAATGACGGCGCTCTGTTTTCCTGTAGAAGTGAGCCATAATGGTGGCGCTCTGTTTCCCTGTATAAGTGGGCCATAATGGCGGTGCTCTCTGTCTCCCCCCCGAATGGACCAGCAGATGAAGAGACCGCAGACTCAGCGAATAGGCCAGCTCGACCTGAAAGACAAACCTTCTCCTCGAGGACACAGCTGCCTGTGAAGGTGCGCCGGGAACACCTGTTGCATTGTTTCCCAAGCTCGCAAACCTTAACACAGCAAAGATGGGGAACGGTCACCTCGACCAATGGAGGTCCCCTCTCACCCTCTCTCTTCCTCGGCCTCCTCCTGGCCACGGTGATCCTGTCCTGTTTGTCTGAAACGTAAAGTCCCACTACTGTTGGCAGTATTGTTTGTTTCATCTACTGGCATGGTTTACATGGTTTCAAAAAAAGTATTTGGGGGAAGGGGGAGAGTCGAGTAGAACAAGCGCTTACGTGGTCCACATGATGGATCGTTTGCCTTGGGAGACCCTTCAAAGAGAAATGTGACACTCACTTCGGACCTGTGCGTTCTTAGGTCTCACATCCTAAAGGTCACATGGGGAGCTTGTGAGAGAGCTGCTCAACATTTCCCAGCCTTTGAACCCACGAGGCCGACGAACACCGCCTCTCATCTGTGCCACCCATTCTTCACGTGAAGATTAATACTGGCCTTATCCAGGGTTCTGTCATTGGTGGCCTGATAAATCTTTAAGAAGCTGGACTGTCAGGGACGTAGTTGATGAAAATATAAATATACTAATGTGAATATACACACTTTCTTGGGGAACCTGAGAATTACTTTAGATGGTTGAGTATAGCATATAATATCAGTATAATAATATATAATGTGTCTGTAAAATTAACTTACCTATGCAACTATTATTTGTTCTGTCTGTACCATTGTGTGCATCATCTGTACTGAGGGAACAAAGAAGCTTTTTGATGTAAAACAGACAAAACATGATCTAATCAAATCTAGATAATCTGGAATGTATCTTTCTCAAAGGTTTTGGTGGTATTTTGCTTGGTTTAAAAGGTTCTACATCCATCATGTAAACTGTGCTTGTTCTCTCAGTTCAAGTGCCCTCTTGCTGGAAACTGCCTTTAGGGGAACTGTGTGGATCGTGACAGTGGCACGTCTGTTGGCTCTCCTTGACAGGCACAACAGTCTGCTGCAGATGCACTCTTTCTTCCATTTCCCAGTCCAGTGTTGCCCTAATCTTGATTTGGTTAATTACAGTAGCATTTATTTAAAGTAAAAGTAATTATTGGACTACATCCAATATCCAATATCTTCCCAAAACCTGTTTCTTGTGTAAGCAGGTGTTGATGCCCTGAGTCGACAGCTTACATCAGACTGCGCTGTCACTCATGTTTACTTGCGCCACTGGACTTTGGAGTCCTGCCATGATGCCAGTCCAATGCCTCTGGCATCACTGATGACAGTACCGCTTCTTCTCCTGAAACACAAAGGGACAAAGAGGCGAATGAACTCAAGCTAGGATAAACAGCTAGCTGTTAGCTTTATAATATTCACTCACTTGATCTGGACTTAGAGAGAGAAGAGTGGGGATAATGAAAGAGTGGGGAAGCTTTGTTTTCACGGGTAATTCATCTCCTTATAACGAAGATGCAGAGGCACGTCAAATTGAGATGTCGTTCACAATATCTGTATTTAGGATCAATATTAAACGCTGAACATTTTCACACAGTGCAGAGAACAAATGAGATTCTAAAATCAGATGTTACCAAGAGCCATTATTATTATTATTATTATTATTAGTAGTAGTAGTAGTAGTAGTAGTAGTAGTAGTAGTAGTAGTAATAATAATTATGTATTTTATGTATTTTATTTGTGCTCAAAGTGCTTAACAAGGCATCACAGAGGCAAATGAAATCGAAAAAAACAAAATAAGAAATGAATTGCAATAATAACAATATGGATAAAAAGATTATAAAGCAAACTTATAAAGCAACATCGACATGTCAGTTAAGTAGCAGGTCACTGTACCGAACATCCAGAGACTTCGTTTGAACAGAGACATGTTAAATCGCTTCCTGATGGAAATGGCGGGGAGGGTGAAAAACAGCCCACACATTCCTTTGGATACAGCTGTGATCCTGCACCTGCCCCTGACCTGTGACCCCAGATGGAAACATGGTTTCATCTCATGTGTCTCCAAACAGGAAATCTTGGAAGAACATTTTAAAAGGGAAATTATTATTATTATTTTAATGTTTCGCCCATCTGTTTTTCTTTTGGAAATCTGTACTTTGAGGATTGTTTGTTAGTTGTTCCTAATAGCAGTAGGGGAATCAAACATATCAAATATATCAATTGTGTTATTTTAAAAAGTTTAATTAAATATATTTGATTAAAATATATATATTTTTATATATTCTTTTATAATACATTAAATAATACTTATTATTAATTTGATCTATAATAATTATATTATACTAGATTATCATCATAACATGTCTAATAATTCAATGCCCCATGTGGTACTTTTAAATGTGTTCAATATTTTAACCTCATTGTTAATAAGTCACCTAAAGGAAATTAAATAGTTGAAGAATCAGACACTTGTATTAGTTGAGAGTGGAGTTATGAAATTAATATTTGGATTTGGACAACACCATTCACGATTCATATTTCTCACCAATCTACATGTAGTCTTTTATATAATTCAAATCAACCTTGCTATTTGTAACATTTACACATTAGACTGTGATTATTTGTATGTCACTGTCTTAAAAATGACTTCCTCTTGAAAATAACCGCACTAAAGCAAGGAAAACCTTTTGGTGAAAATAAATTAACTTCTTTCACTTTGATGTAGAGTCCGTTTTGTACAGGTGATGCTTTCATTTCCAAGTCTTGCATAGAACAAAACATTTATAAAATGTACTGTATTGTTTGGAATTTCTCCTTGAAGGTAATGGGTAATGAATGTAATTTAGCAATTAAATTCAAGCAATTAAACTCAAGGTAGCCAAGCTCATGTCTTTATAAGACCACAAAACAGGGTAGGACTCACAAAAGGTCGATACATTTCTCAAAAGATAAATAAGCAGGGTAAGAGCTGAAAGTCTGAGCTACGCTCCCATACACAGACCTTACATCGTGGTTTACGTCGCGGGTATTTATGATGGTACAGTTCTACTGTAGCTCCATTTCCTGTGCTCGCCAACCTTGAACTAATATATATTTTGTTACGTTTCTATCGTACATTTCTTTATGGCCAGTACCAGGAATGTATGTCATGTAAATGAGGAGATTACATATCTATCACTCTCTTTGTGGTGAGCCTCGGTCAAGAATGGTCATTATAAACACGTAAACATTACAGATGATGAGGAACGAGGAATCCTATTTATTCCTTTTAGTGAACATGTTTCGGAAATGTAAAACTGACCAAAAAGTCTTGAAAGGTTCCACAGGGTGAAAATAATTGTGATTATTTGCATACCCATGGAGTTTAATTTCTATGTACAGTAAGTCCACTACATCCTGATCTTAGCTGGATTGTTAGAGTATGACACTTTAGGGTCCATGAAGTGGTGTGTCCCTCCACAAAAATACTGTTCTATGAAAGTCCTTCCACCAGTCAATCGAGTGTTAAAGACCATGTGACACCACTCTATTTGCCATTAAGGGACCTGTTTGTACTTTCTTATTACAATTGTCCAGTACATAAAGCAGAAATGATATCATGTCTGAGCTGAGAGGATGTTAAGAATGTAATACTGTGGTGGGTAGGAGTGGAGCCGTGTTGGTCCCTGCTGTGAAAACACCGTGACTTTGAGTTGTTATATAAGGAATGAAACATTTTAAACAGGCCTGCTTGAGCTACACACGAAGGACCCTGAGGGGGGGGGGGGGTGGTGGTGGGGGTGGGGGTGGGTCCACTCTTACAGTGCTGTTCCCTTTAACACCAAAGAGCAGGTGCCCTTGTTACTATGTTTGCCTCCACTGGTCACTTAGAGAAACCAGCAGATGTGGCCACCGGCCATCTTAGAGGCTACGTTTACACTGCAGGTCTTGATGCCCAGTTCAGATTTTTTTACTTTTAAAAGTGACCTATATCCGATACCTGTGTTTACACGGTTTACACTTGAAACAACCTGCATGCGTACACTAGGGTTTGGTTACCAATAAGGAAGTAAAAAACAACCACAAATCTGCGATATGGCACAGCAATATCGCCATCTGTAATGAATGCAAACAAGACACAAATAATAATTCAAGCTATCGCATTCCGAAGCATCTTTAGAGGTCCGCAACAAGTTAATCTTTCACTTCTGGTTGTGCACGTGAAACGTTACACGCCATTCAAATGCGAAAAAGTATAAGATTGTCGCATTTTGAATGACGTGCGAATTGCAATAACAGGGAAATTCCAATCTGTGCGCTTAGATGACAGTCGCAGATATCAGATTCCAATCGGATTTATTTCCACATATGAATGAGGCCCAAAACGGATCTGAAAATATCCAATTCCATGTCCTTTTTTTGTGTTTACACGTTCATATTACATATCCGATGTGTGCCACATGTGAGCAAGAAATCAGAATTAGGTCACTTTTATGGTGTAAATGTAGCCTATGAGCTCCCCAAGCTTCCTTCAAATGAGAGTATGCATGGACTGTGAGCACGTGTGAAAAAAGAGAAGAGTTTCTCTTCATATATTTACGCTTTGTTTAAAGAAATATTCATAACCAAATGTGTCATTCATGGTCTGTTCCTATTAAATCAATAGTAACGATTGAACGCTGATGTTTTTAACCAATGGAGCCTAATGATTACAGAAGTGACATGTTGCTAAAGTGTGCCAAGCTAACAATAATCCCATACAAGTATAATGTCAATATGTTGGTAATTCTCAACAAAGATTATGCCCTGGATTAAATCAACATGTGGCCTTAATTTACACCTTACGAATGCTCGAATGTGTTTTGGGTTTTTTCTTCCCAAACATTTTGGTGAGTTCATTTTGTTCATTGCTGGACTCGCCAAACTGTGTCGATGAAGATAAAAAATGAACACGTTTAATTGTGAGTCAAAATTAAGGATAAATGTTGATTGAATTCAGGCCAATGAGTAGAGATCAGCAAAAGGCATTGAAGGTAGGGCAGTTTGAAGGTAGATAGCTAATGGATCATAAAAATACCGTATGTGAATTTTAAACTAAGCACACTTTGTAAACTACATGTTTATGGGTGCTACCCTAAATGACAGAACTTTTATTTGAGAGCAGTTTGCAGGTGTACATTTACCATGACATAATTGTGTGATAGAATCATTATTATGTGCTTGAAAGTATAATGTCGGTGGTGGTAATTATGGTTATGCTTATTTTTGTGTAAGGATTTCAGAGCAAGCGAAAGCCAAGAATAAAGGAGCCATGGTGTTCACCTCCTTTGGATTCCCACACATTTTATCAGTCTTCAGAATCATCTTTGTTTGATCAAAGCATGCTATCCAGTACTCTGCTTGTATCCACAATGGGCCTCATGCAATAACATTTTCGTATTTTTATTGTATCTTTCTCGTATTTTTTTTCATGAGGTGGCTTCTACGAGTGTTCCACATCAGATTCAGCAAACGCTTGTAACTTCAGAAAACTGTCATAAATGACAACGTAAACATGCTGAATGCCACGTCTTCTTAGATAAGTGCGCATTCATGTGATTTGTGAATTAGCATAATTAACGCCCCAATAATGCTATATAAGGTTAGGCGTCCTTATATACTGTAGCTCTATTTAAATAGGAAAGTCATTCATAACAATGTCACCGAAAAAAAACAAGAAGAAAAACTTTACGAGCTCGGAGATTGAAAATTTAGCTATCTGAAAAAAGTTACCGAAAGCACTATTTAAGAGCGTCAACAGTGGAATTAAGTCTGTTAAAACCAAGGAGTGGGAAAAAATTACTTGTGCAGTTAACGCAGTATCATCTGTTGCCCGTAGCATCACAGAAATACATAAAAAATTGTGTGATATGAAATTCTCAAAGAAACGTCTCGCAAAAGCAAGGCGATCCATGACTGCAACGGGAGGGGGTCAGGAGGAAGTCTCCATTACCCACACCGACGAGCGAATATGAGATGTTTATATTGATATTGTAGTATTATATCATAGCCTCAATAGCCACAATTGAAACGAATGATAATGATGTAATTATATTAATGAATTATGAATGATATTATCCTACAATTTGAAAAGAAAACAGTCAAATATAGGCCTACAATTGTCAAACAGGATACTCTCAAAATGATTATACATTATGAATTCTATAATTTATCGTATAATTTATATATTCAAACTCAACAGTTTTAGTAACGAAATAGACACAATCCATTAGTCAAAAACACAGTTGATTTGCTTTGGAGAATGGCAAACAAATTATACGTATGACTCGTATGACAGCTCTGGACCACTTGTAAATCTTGTTCGTACCTAAGAGAAAATTCTAAATACGAGAAAATTGGTGAATGCGTCAAATTCTCGTAACTCAGAACGAATTTGTGCGTAAAAGTGGTTCTTGCATCTGGCCCATTGAGTGTATTACATGCACAATGTATGTCACGTGAGGAAAATAAATCCTGTGGCACGGAGTCAAATGCTAGTATTTAGTGGTATATTTTTAGAGGGAGAATAGTGTATGTTTCCTGTGTTAAAGATCTTTCAAAATAACTGCCTGGAAAATACTCTTCCACACATAAAATCACTGACTTGGTGTTTGGAGTTCACACAAGGTCTATTTATCGTGGCTCTTATGTCCGATGCAAAATATCACAACAGATGTAGAGAGAGAAGAGCGTCATGGAGGCACAGAGGATCATAGTTCAGAGAGGTCTGACAAGCAGTTTGGCCTCACAATCGGGCCAGGTGGACAAAAAAGCCCCTATTACCAGACACTTCTGTCTTTCTCTCGTACAAACAGCCCCTTCCGTTTAGGGTGACCCAGACACCAGCTCCACAACAGGCAATAGCTTTCTTGGAATTCTGAGATACCACACTATAAACAAAAACAGGCCCAGTGTAATGATAAAGGGTAACTCATGTTCACAACATTAACAACAAATACACCAGGAGAAGGTAGAAGAGTGGACTCACTGGACCTCCAGTTTGGAGTCTGGGCCAGTAGCGGTAGAATGTCACCTAGCCTTATGATTCATACAGTTGTCATGTGACCTTCTTTGCAGATCAAAGATAAGGGGAGGTTGTTTTCGACATCGTCGGACTTACAGTAAAGGGCTTTCTTCAAACATCCACATAGAATGGAGCAAAACAAAGGCGAGAGACTTGCAGAGACAATTCGCAAAGGAAGCAGGAAGCTCTGTGGCGGTGAAGTACGTGTGGCACAAAGGCTGGAGTCTGGAGGATGTGTTTGTATGAACGCTGATTGTGTCAGCACTATTGGCAAGAACATTTCCTTACAGGTGAACTCTTAAATGGAGACTGACAGATATATGTTTCCTGCTATTTTATAAAGCAGCCAGGCCTGAAGCAGGACCCAGCTTGCCCGTCTCACCCACGTCTCCACTTGGCCCGGCCGTTTGTGTCTGAGGAAGGTGACCTAACTCCTGACGCACTGCCCATTCTGCGACGGGACTGCCTCTCTCTCCTTTACTGTTTTTCCATTTTAAAATCAAGGAAGGGTCATGTTTATGACTAACTGTGTTTCAAATGCAGTTTTGGTTGGCAAGATATTGGGAGGTCATTATTATCATGGTGAAATGCAAGGGGATTATTGAAGGTATGGTGAATGTCAACCTCTTGCTGAAAGCGGGCTCATTTAAGTAATGATTGAGAAAACTTAATGGATTAAAATAATGAAAATTGTGGAAAGGAAATTTGAAGATGTCAAAACTGTTGTTTACATATCCATGACATCAGTTTTGTTGCTAAGTAAATAGAGCCTCACTTTAAAATGTATACATATGATTTCATTTCATAAGTAAATCATGAAAAATGGACAAGGAAACATGAATCTATATAATGTATGATTTATTAGTGAATGATGGATGTGATGACTATGTTTTGTTTTGTTTTTTTGGGGGGGGGGAGTTTGACAGACAGCCCTAACTACGTCAATGGCTCGGGAAAAAATACTAAATCTTTACAATTAAGTTCATGTCTGTTCACACATCACACATTGCCAAAGCACTCGGCACAATCTGAAAAAAGCTCCCCTCTTTTCCTTTGGAAAATCACAGAAGATAATATCAGATGTCTCTCCCAAGCGTTTCCTTTGGCAAAGCTGCACGAGATTAAAAAGGTAAAAACCACAGTGGCTGTAAACAACTCAAAATAGGACAGGTGTGAAAGAGACATAATGTGACATGAATATGTGGCACTATATGTTTGCCATTGGTTGTGTTTTGATTGTCTTTATGCCTCCCCTGGGTCTAGAGTATGGGTTAATCTTCCATAAGTGAACACATTTCTTGTTTACTTTCCTTCTCTTTCCTTCCTTTTTTCCCCATTATTTTTTGTAAAGATATTTTGGAAGAAGGTCATTAAACTTTCTGACCCCCCCCACACACACACAGTTTTCCCCTTAATAAATTGCTTGTTGTTCTCTGTCCATCAGAGTACAGGCATAAGGTCTTTAGAATTAAAACAATCAATGAACATTTTTATATACTTAAAATAAAGTTGACAGTTTATTACTGCAGCACTGCAGTATCAAACCATTTTAAGACAACACCTTTTGTCATGGAGATGGTTTTGTATGGAGTCCAATTAGTGACAGAAGTATTCATCAAAAAGCATATGCAAAAATAATATCTGTAAGCAAAGGTAGAGTGATATGCACTGAGATCAAAAGTAAAAGAAATTCAAATGTAAAAATGACATTCAAACATTTAAAAAGTTAATTTTAAATCGTTAATTTGATGTTTTCAAGCAATGGTCACGTTTCTTTGATCACATTTGTTTGATGTCGCTGTCGATTCCCCTCTTTGCGTTTACAGGGTTCTCTCCCTCTCTCAAAGTTTCTTTTGGCACTGTTTTTACATAGAGGTGGGGTCAGAGAAGGGAGGCATGTCTATGAATAGAGATGAAACAGTGATTGGACAGTTTAACGCTATGCAAATCTTTCACCATGGTGGAGTGCTTAGCCCATCAGAAGTAGAATAATTTGCAATCCTTATATTTATTATGATTATCAAGTTAATGCAGCACTGACAGGTGTCTTATATGGTTATCTCACTAGCTAGTTAATATATTCAAGCTGAATTTACTTATTTTACCTGTTAAGTAATGTATAGTGTGCATATCTTGAATGGCATTGTGGTACCTAACACAGCCATGTAGCTAGTTAAAGGTAGCCAGCTAGATAGCATTACACCATCTGGACAGCAGTGCACTGCCTGGACAGGCCAACCAGGGAGCAACAGTTAATGTATTGTAACATGCAAAAATGTAGTGTATGTGCTGTTATGACATGCAGTACACTAGCTAGCTAAGTCCACAGCTTGAATATTATGTTAGCCCAGTCAGTTACCATTCAAGGAAAACAATTACGTTACAGGGCCAATAGCTACCAACTGCTATGTAAAGGTAGCTGCCAAAATAAAGGAAACATTAGCATAAAGTGTCTTAATAGGGTGTTGGGCCACCATAAGTTGCCAGCACAGTAAAACTATTGGAGGGATGCAATACCATTCTTCCATGAGAAATTCCATCATTTGGTGTTTTGTTGATAATGGTAGAAAATGCTGTATCAGAATCTCCCATAAGTTTTCAATTGGGTTAAGATCTGGTGACTGAGATGACCGTGGAATGTGATTTATAACATTTTCATGATCATCAAACCATTCAGTGATGCTGCCCTGTGGAATGGTTATTGTCATCCTGGAAGAGACCACTCCCATCAAGATAGTATTTATTGGTGTTTACCCTGCCCTCTAAGAGGTTGAGTGGACCTAAACCATGCCAGGAAAATGCACCCCACACCATAAAAGAGCCGCCAGAACCATTCAGTTACTCAAGGGTTTCCTTTATTTTGTCAGTTACCTGTATATTTTAAATGGGGCTGAAGTGGACTTCTTATCAGAGCTAAGTTACTTATTTGTGCAATGCTGTTTGATTCATGAATTCAGTTTTTTTGTTTTACGTTTAAAGGATCCAATCATGTTGCTACATTCATTTAAACTGTATGGTTAATATTTCTAAAATGAGTCATCCCAGTTTAAGACCAGAAATCTGTGGGGTCAGGCCAGAAAGTTAGAACACAGCCTCTTTAAAAAAAATGAAAAGTATAATTCGGCTGGAATGTTAAGCCCTCTAGTTTCATTGTCAAAGCGCAATGTGCAGACAGTAGAACTGATCCAGAACAGAGGAACATTAAGGCGTGTCCTTTTTTATTCTGGTAATTTCATGACAAAAGATAGCACATGCGTGGTGTAGTTGTAGAAGAAGTAAATTATAAATAAATTACCTGGGCCTCCCAGTGAGGGACTGGACAAGGACCCAGGTGCAGACCAGGATATGGCAGGGAAGGAACGTTTATTGATCCAAGTTCAAAGCCGGTAGTCAGAGTCAGAGAAGGTACAAAAGCAAAATCCAAAGAGTAGTATAGGGCAGTCCAAAGATCAAAACCAAATAAGCAGATCGGCAAACAAAACAGAATCAGCAGGCAAAAACTCGGAGTCAAACAAAAGGGGTGTCTCGGAAATCACAAAAATCTCAGGCTTACAAACAATCAGCACTGGGAAATTTCTGGAAAAAATTTGTTTGATGTCAACGTTCTGACATCAAACAAGTCTAAACAAGGAACTTAAATACAAACGGGGAAGACAACACAAGAGGAATCAGGTGTGACTGGGAGGGGAGAAGGGCAAGAACACAGGTGAGAACAATTAGGATCACTAATACAATAAGGGGAGACAAAAGACACAGACTGGGAAGCACATAGACACAATGTAAATAAACGACCTGGAAGAGCAGGTAGACACGTGCACAGTTCAGAGGGGAGGAGCGCATAGGTAGAAAACGCGTGCAGAAAATGAGATAGGAGAGAAACGCACAGGGATAGGAAAACGAAAGAGAGAATGATAGCAGTAGATAGAAACGCAAGATAATTAGTAATTAGTAAATGTTAGTAACGTAATCAAAATCCCTAATGTTAGTAGATTAGTACTATATACACCTAACTAATATGTACTGATAGAAAGAAAGAAAGGAGGAAGTAAACGAGATAGAAAATAAAGCAGAAACCCGTATAGCCGAAATCACCCGAATTGTGCAACAACAAAGACAAGGAGTGGATTACCGAATAACAAGTGTGCTGTCCCCCAGGGTTGGGCGACACTCACGGACCTTGCAGAGGGCGTAGGCAAGTTCAAGAACACAGAGGCAGTATTCAAAAGCAAAATGATAATTTATTAAACTACTACTTACAAACATAAAACAAAGGGTGGGGTCTTCAAGGGAATACAAACACATAAAGTCCACAAATCCTATCTTGTCGTCAATGTCCAAATCCAATCCAAAATTCAGGTCCAAGTCCGCAATCCAGTCCGTAGTCAAAATCCAAAGCAATCCAATTTTCCAAACAAACAAACACACTCCAACACTCTTTCCAAATCCTGGCTGGTCAAACGACTTCACAGGTATTCACTCTCTCTTCAAACAAACACAGAAACTCCTTCCAAAACACATTCCTACTCCTCTCCCAGTGTAGTGGGAATCAGCCCTTTAAATAGGCCTTGAAATGGCCTTCAGCTGGTCGTTAGTCCCGTTGCCTTCACTTGGCTCAGGTGTGACTGTGGCCTGCTGGGAAATGTAGTGTTTCCTGGCTCCCATGTGTTGTAGGCCAGGCAGCCATTTTGTTGTGCAGCCCCTTGGGCTGCCACACAAGGAACACAGACAGATGGGGAAACTGACATGAATGATAAGATAATACTGAGAAAATAATAAAATACAAAAACAAGCAGAACAGAAAATTGCAAAACATAACACTCCCGGGTGGTCTAGTGGTTACAATGTTCGATGCTGACCACTGCGAAAGGGTTCGATTCCACCGGCCGCGCCAGAGTCAGCTCTGGCCGGGAGTGCCACCGGGGGTGGCAATTGGCTGGCCGCCCCAGGGAGGGGGGAGGAAAGCCAACAGGGAGTTCGCTGCGCACAGGAGTGGCTCTTTAGTACTGGAGTTACGGTCGACAGCCTAGCGAGTGTCGTCTCGGAGGAGACTATACTTTGCCTTTGTGACTACCGGTCACAGGGCTACGGCAGTGAACTCACTATATGAGGGGGGATTGACATGAAAAGTAGAGGGTATAATTGGTTACTAAATGGGATCAATTCAAAAACAAAATAAAATAAAATATATAATTTTGTTTTATAATGTATAACTGTGGCTGTGGTGAGGGTTTGGCTCATAATGGCAAATCAGATAATCAGCTGTTTTCCCTTTTATACCTTTTCCATAGCGAACTGGCTATTTCATAATTTCCCTCCTCTAGTCCCATCTCTGCTGTGTAATCGTTTCCAGCCTCTACAATCGCTCAAGGCATTGCCCTGTGCATTGTTCACCCCCTCTGTCAGGACCCTGCAGTTCCGTCCTCCAACATCAAGAAGTCGATGGAGGACTTTCTGAAGCTACTTGTTTTTTGTTCCAAAATTTTTTTTTTACGATTTTACCCCGTTTTTCTCCCAGTATGGTAGCCAATTACTCCCGCTGTGCTTAGTTCAATCCCCTCCCTCGTAGTTCACTGCCATAGTCCTGTGACTGGCAGTGACAATGGCGAAGCGCTGCCTCATCTGAGACAGCACTCGTCGTGCTGTCGACTGTAATTCTGGCACCCCAGAACCACTCCTGTGTGCAGTGAACTGTGTCGGCTTCCCTCCCCCCTCCCTGGGGCGGACAGCCAATTGCCGCCCCGGTGGCACTCCCGGCCAGAGCCGACTCTGGCGCGACGGGGAATCGAACCCCGGTCGCCATGGCCAGCATCGGACGTTGAAGCCACTAGACCATGCGGGAGGCCCGCTGAAGCTACTTGTTAAGCAATCAACGCATTCCAATCTCAAGTAATCATTAAATTATCACAAATGAGGTGCGTATTGCAGCGTAGTAGATTCGTTTGCAGTTGGCGCTGCACACATCCACACGTAATCATACTGATTGATTTGGAAATAGGCTACTGCTTTCAATTGTGAAAATATGTCTGTTGACACTTATATAGAAATAAACTGATATGAGTGGGCATTTTTTAACTTATAAAAACAATTTAAAACAAAAGGAAAATTGTTTTTTTTTACTTTTTTTTTTAATCAGTTAAGGGAGCACAATATTTTATATTTTGGTGTTGAATTTAATCATTGTCAGATAATGTGTTGTTTCCTCTTTCACGACTTGTCGTAGAGGTGTAAAAACCTGTCTATAAGAGGGAACTCCCCACTCTGAAACAATGTCAATTTGTTGACTTGTGCACTTGCACCAACACTCAGATTGGCACTTTATTGTATAATTTGTCTTGTATAATTGGCAATGTTCATTTGAGTAATTGCCACTAATTACTGAAAATAGAGTGCCTACAGAAAGGAACTGCAGCTTCTTGAGAGAGGTGGTAAAAAAATGCCCTTACCTATAGTACACCGGACAATTACGTAGCCTAAATTTTATTGTAGTGAACGTTTAATATTTAACGCAACAGAAACCAGTGCGCATACATAAATGCTTATATTTAAAAAATATATATGTATCTTACTAAATTGCACAGGTGTAGAGACAGTCTCTCTCTCATTCAAGTGCACTGAACCAAAGGTTAACCCCCGAGCCAATCAGAGAGCAGGAGGATGTAACCTGAGTAGAAATGGCACAGACACCACAATTCCCAATCATTAGCCAAAGGTAAGCCACAATTACCAATTACCAAGTTAACCACAAATGATCAGTTCTTGCTAGTCTGGTTTGATGTATTTCCAGTGCTACACTCAAATACGGCCTTATGTCTACAATTTGCATGAATATAGTTAACATTTTTGGTTACACATTTCTTCAAACTGAATAGCTTTTTCTTTACGACCATACCATCAATAACTCACCCCCCCCCACACACACACGCACACCCGCACACACCCCACACACACACACACACACACACACACACACACACATAAACACACACACTTCACCCCAACAATTCAGACAGGTGCATTCTGTGACTGAGACTGATCGATAAGTACAGATCTCAGAATGCTAGAGAACATGGGTTCCACACCCTGAAGAGTTGTAAGCATGTGCACTTATAACCCAAATAAAAGCTCAGCTGAACTCAGCATTCAGCGCCTGATGGATTTTCAGCCCAGACTCCATTTCCTTCTCCACATCGTGTCAATATGCCAGTGGGGAGGCTGAAGCACCAGAGAATTGATTACTGAGGCCGCCAGCTCACACTGATAGCATGACATTGGGAAAGGCCACTGGCTTATTAGAGGAGAAGCCTTTTCTAGAGTTATGCATTTAGTTAAAGGGGGTTTTAATGCCATCAGATCAGATACACACACAACATGTGCCTGGAACTAGGCTCCCGACTGATATGACTGTCAACCAAGGCTCCCGACTGATGTGCATGGCATGATATGACTGTCAACCAAATCTTATATTTTATTGTTTATATATCATATTTTCAATTTACCGAATGTAACTTGTAAGCTGTATGTAGACTGTGGCCACACTGTTTGTGACTGAAGACAAAAATCATATGTACTGTGATTTGGTAATGTAGTTGCCCTGAGATTTTGATTTTGAAGATTTAGGTAAATGCATGTTTCTGTCCCTCCCTCAGTACAAGTGAAGGACACTTTGACATTGGCGTTGACAATGAAAAGCATCATTAACACTGTAGGAGTCATCAGCAGGGCCCGGCTCCCCGCTTTAAAAGCATGGATCCAGGGATGCTTAGGGTGGCCATACGTCTCGCATTATGCCGGACAGTCCGGTGTTCAAGCGATCTGCCCTCCATCCGGACACCCATTTAATATGACATTCTTACGTACACTATGGGTGTGAGCGGCAAGCCACACGATTTTTGTTGAAGTGCTATCGGAGATTGTTCGGTGCTATCGTAGCCAGCCCTGCAAAATGCTGAAATGGAAGACTTCATACAACCCAGAGTGGTCAAAAGAGCACAGATTTATTTCTAAAAGCAGAAAAGACGATTATCATACCTTCTGTACAATGTGTCGGTGTGAGGTGGAAATGGAAGCGGACAAAGCTGAACACCAGATCTGCATTAATTTTATGAGGGGTGCACAGAAAGTGACCAAAAGTTCCTGGCCAACAGAAAGCTTCTGGAAAATGCCAGAAAGGTACCAAAAGTAGACCATCCAGTTATTGTGAGTACACATTTTCAATCTCAGTTAGTCTATATAGGTTATGGTTTTCAATTTATCATATAATTACATGTTAAATTGCAGCAGCCTGAAGTGTCCTCCATTCTGGGGTTTTGGAAATGGCCACCCTAGGGATGCTGGAAACAGCGCCTGCGAGATCTAACCCATTACTCTCAAAGATTCTGCTCTCTCGCCACTGTATATTGTTAATATTTATATTACAGCGATTGGCTTAGAGATGTGAGCTAAGAAAAGGTACATCCTATGCACTGTAATTCACAATTTGCATCTGAATTAGCTGAAAGTGCTAACTTAGTGGCTGTGGAACCCTGTGACTCGAAAAGGGTAAAACGTTTAGTATCAGCCGTCAAAAAACATTCCTGGGTTGTTTGTGTGATGTTGACGGAATGGCCACTTGGAGCTATTCTTCTCACAGGCTCAGGGTGCTGAGAGATGTTATGACACAGGACGTGCATAATGACTGCCCACGTTATTTATACAGGATATCCCAAACTAGCTGGCAGAGCCTAGAACCCTGTTTCAATGCCCCCTGAAACGGGATCAGCCCGAGGCACATGGAGGTGAGAGGACGTGCCAAGGTCACCCACGCCTACGGGCTCCTTTGCTCTTCTTTTTTCTGTAACCTTTATTTAAAAATCTTCTTCCTTTACTTCAAAGACCCCTGCCACGCATAAAATCAGTCAAAGTCAAAATATATATCACCATGCCTTATTTTTTAGATGATTATTATTAATGATATTTTATGGGGGGATTTTTATGTAAAAATGTTGTATATTAGAATAAATGGTAAACTCCACCAGTGGCAGTCACAAAACCTCTGAAGGCTAGGCCATTCAGACAATTAAAATGTGTCAACAGTGCTTAAAAAATTAAAAATAAGTATGTGAATAAATAAAAACAATAACAATAGTAAAAAAAATGTAACAAGGGACAATTAGTAACAGTAAACCGTAAATAACAATGGACAAGAACAAAAACAATAGTAATAATTAATAGTTAAATAATATATATTAATAAATAATATATAATATATTTTTATATATTTATCATTATAAAAATACAACAACAACACTAATTGTAGAGAAAGAAGAGAGAAAAAGAAGATAAATATGAAGTTTTCTGCACGTTGTGACATGGAATCATAACATTCAGACAGTCATGCATGTTAGATGTGCTCTTAAGAAAATGAAGATATTCTGTCTCTTTCTTCCAAGACATTGTGCTGTGTGCCCTCCCTGGGAACCAGTGTATATGAAGGCACAGACAGAACCAGTGTATATGAAGGCACAGACAGAACCAATGTATATGAAGGCGCTGACAGAACCAGGATATATGAAGGCACTGACAGCCATGCTAATGTGTCCGTTCTCATGGTCCTTTCTGCTGCCTCCTGCAACATTACCATGAAACAATCAGAAACCAGCAGACATCTCGCTCGCTCAGCACGGACCATTTTGCAAATTTTTCTGGGGCATTCGACTGCTAAACATGTTGAAGAAATCAGAACAATGGCTCATGCTGGGGGGGGGGTATTTGGAGGATAAACACCCACACACCCACACCAGATTAAAAGCAACTTTTTGTTGTGGCAGACGATGTTATTATCTGTGGCAATATGTGGCTCTGTGAGGTACCGAACAGGGACCCAGATGCAGACCAGGATAAGGCAGTAAGGAACGTTTAATGATCAGGCAAGGTTCAAAAGCCGATAGTCAGAGTTAGCAAAAGTACAAAATCGAAATCCAAAAGAGTAGTCAAAAAGGCAATACAAAAGTCGAAACCAAATAATCAGAAAGGCGAACAAACAAAATCGGAAGGCAAACTCGAAGTCAAACAGAAGGGGTGTCTCGGAAAATACAAACAAACTCTGGCTTACACACAATTGGCACAGTGAATGATGATCAACGTTCTGACAAATACTGAGAGCAGACACGAAACTTAAATACAAGCGGGGAAGGAAAACACAATAGGAATCAGGTGTGACTGGGAGGGAAGAAGGGCAAGAACACAGGTGAGAACGATAGGGATCACTAATACGATAACGAGGGGAGACAAAAGACACGGACTGGGAAGCACATAAACACACGGAAATAAAACGACCTGGAACAGCAGGTAGACACGTGCACAGTTTGAAGGGGAGGAGAGCAAAGGAAATAATCTGCCTGCAGGTAAAGCGAAAGGAGAGAAGCGTACAGGGATAGGACAACAAGAGAGAGAATGATAGTAGTAGATAGAAGCGTGAGATAATTAGTAATTAGTAATGTTAGTAACTTAATCTAAATCCCTAATGTTAGTAGATTAGTAGCTTAGTACTGTATACATCTAACTAATATATACAGAGTGTTAGAAAGAAAGAAGGAAGTAAACGAGATAGGAAAATAAGGCAGAAAACCCGTAAAGTCGAAATCACCCGAATAGTGCAATAACAAAGACGAGGAGTGGATTATCGAAGAACACGGAACACAGACAGACGGGGAAACAGACGTGAATGAACCGTAATGGTGATAAAAAATAATAAAATACAAAAACAAACAGAACAAACGTGGCAAAACATAACAGGCTCCCCTTTGTGTTTGCTTGTTCGCTCCTGAATGACTCTTTCCGCATTTCGTCGCGGAGCCTTTAGACGTGGTCGGCGCGCGGCTTAACCAGGGAGCGGCAAGCAAGGGCCCACCACCGCCATTCTCTCACTAACCTTGCCAAAGGGCCTATTTCTGCACAAAGCTGGCGCTATCTTTGTATATTGAGCGAGTTAAATCAATGGCAAATTGTTGGCACTTTTCACAGGACAGTGACCAGGAAGCAGGCTGTGTCCTCTCCCCGTGATTGACACTTGAAACATGGCAGAGGACGGAGCCAGAGGCAGTGTTCCACGCTTGAAGTCTCTGCTGGGGATAACAACTGGTGACATGTGCAGACAGGGCCCACAAAAGGCAGTTGAAAGCTGTGTTTGCGGCTATCCCCCCTCAGATCTTCTGCCTTTCATAGAGTTCCTTCGTGCTTTAATATTATGATTCAGCACCTGGCTCTTTTGAACCTTGCTTTAAACTTCAAACAAGGGAGGTGGTATTAACAAACATGAAATAGGGGTGGAGGTTGGGAGGGGGGGCGAGTGGGGGGCCAGCAGTTTGATTTCCCCTCATCGTCTTATCAATGATGTTTTTTGTCTCGCTGGCTGTCACCAGCTGCCACTTTCCTCTGTCATCTCAACCATTACCATTTCTGTAAAATCTAAAAGACTCCCTCTCATTATGACGGCTTTGAATACAGGCAGGATCACTAATGCACATACAGTTTAAGGGATAATGGGGCTAAAAACCGCTATAGGGAACCACTGCCAAAAACAAACAGAGCGCTGAAACCAAAACCATCAGCAAGGAATCCTGCAGAATGGCACGAGGCTGCCCCCTTATACCGGGGACTTCACCTGCTTCTCTGATCAATCTTCATTTCACTTATTTATGACTGCTGGAAAAGTTTCAGTGTGTTGCTTTTTTTATTTACATCTTACTTTGAAATGGCTTTCATTTCCAGCAGAGGATTAAAACAGAGCTTTGCATGTGCAGGGAGGTGGAGGAAAGTGTGAGGTACGGTATGTAGCATATAAATGCAGGTAGCATATTGATATTTATTGATATCTTTATTTTCTTTCACACATGAATGCATTCTTCGAGGCCTGCACTCACCCCTGCATGCACGCACGCACACACGCACGCACACATACACACATGCACACACACACACAACACACGCACATGCTCAACGCACACACTTGCACGCATACTATGGTGGATAGTTCATTTTTTGTGATATTTTTGTACATGATCAATGGCTTGACAATTGCTGAAATTAACAACAACAAAAATTATCATATAAAATGTGATACTTTCTTCAATGTGTTACAACCTTGAGGGGCCATCATTTTGCACTGAATGCCTTTATTATAGTGAGCTTTTTGCTGGTTATTTTTTCTAATGTGAGCAATTTCTGTTTGGGTGATCCTCCTGTCATATACAGTAGTACTACATACATATATTATAACTGTGCATTCCGGCTAAGATTAGATTTTCAAAAATAACAATCTCCATAATTAAGAAGAAAAAAAATCACCATTTTAAATGAAACCAAACAATATGCTGCCTGTAGTGAGTTGCTGAGGAAGATCTGATTCTCTTTTACACATTTAACCCTAACCCTTTTATACATTTCAGAGGACAGTTTTCATAGCAGCTCTTTTCTGCCAAGAATTTGCCTCAAGATGAAAAAAAAGGCAATTACGTTTTTGATACCCTATTTTTGATTGGCAAAATGTTTTTTTCTGTTATTGTTGTAAATTGCGAGGCATGTGTATTTAAATACACCGTCCTTCCAGTCTATCTGTTGTCACCACTATTTACCTGCTGTACACTATTTATAAAAATAAAAATAAAAAAAACACACTAATGTTTTCCTTCCTGGTGCTACAGGTGTTACAGGTGTGGTATGCTGATGCCTGCAATGATGTCTATTGCTGTATTCCTGCACTGATCTCGTGCGCTAACTATGATTGTTCCTACCATGTATTAATGCACATCTTGTAAGTCGCTCTGGATAAGAGCGTCTGCTAAATGCTTAAAATGTAAATGTAAAATGTAATGTTAATAGTACAGCCTTTGACAGTTTTGTTGAAGGTTGTTGAAATGGGACAAACAGAAGTGTGTGGTTTTCTACCACAGGCAAAGGGAGATACAAAAACGTTGGATACTTAAATAAACTTTCTACAACCAGAGTTAATTATGTGACCTTCAAGGTGTCGTGAGTGAGTCCTCTCCTGTGGGAGATTAAAATGGGGACTGGGAGGGTGACCAGAGGGGCCTGCCAGTGAAACACTGAGGCACCTCCATCTCGGCGACAGGAAACCCAGATTACCGGCCAACTGTTAAATATGGGAAGGGAGGGGGAAGAGAATGGGGAGTAGAGGAGAGAGAGTGAGTGCCGCTTGCAGATAAAGTTGTTTTAAATGCGTGACAAATGCTGGTTCACCTGAGCAGAAACTGAAACTGAAAATGGAAGAGCATGGTGAAATTCTTAGGGGTGCTGGAGGAGAACCTTCTGCACCACCCCTGCACAAAGGTTATCAAAACACTTTAGCATAGCTGTGAGAACACTGCATTGGCAACACAACATGGAGATAGTGAACAAAAAATGTCAACACTTTGGTAAACGACGGACAAGTATATACAAGGCAGAGGCTACCACGTAGGTGGGGCTGATCCATTAATTAGGCAAGTAACATCCCAGCATGTATCACAATGCTGGACAGGCCTGGTTTTCTATAACTATGGTTAGCACGGCAGCAAGAGAAGGCCTCAGTGACTTTGAAAGAGGGGTGATTGTTGGGGCACATTTAGCAGGAGCTTCAGTGACCGAGATGATCCTGCAATGATTTTTACAAAAGGAACCAGGACTGAATCAGTGCATAAATAATAGCATAGAGGATAGATGTGTGTGCTGCTGTCTGTAGGTACACACCAAAGTTAGGATGACAGGTATGCCCATCCGCCAAGTTACGGGTGGTGGGGCATAGCCCACACCTATACAGCACCGAGAGTTTGGCACTTTTCAGGGTCTCCCACAGAAACAATGACCACAGACTCTCAGAGTGTACAAACATTAACTTCTGTTTCCCTCTGACCCCATATATCAAAGTCAAAGTCAAAGTCAGCTTTATTGTTAATCACTGTATATACATGACATACAGGGATTGAAATTGTGTTTTCTCTCTCATCCACAGTGCAGTTTAAAATGAATACAAACAACAAACAACACACACACAATACAAAAACACACAATATAAAATCTAAATCTAAAAATAGTTATAAATATAAATATAAAATATACAGTCAAGCCGGAATGTGTGGACACCCCTTTCACCCTCTCCACGTTTCCACTTATTCTACAATAGATTAAGTTCATTTTTTGTCTCAAAATTCTACACAAAATAGCCCATAATGACAAAGTGAAAACAGGTTTTTAGACATTTGTGCTAATTTGTTAAAAATCCAAATGTAAAATATCATATGTACACAAGTGTGCACACCTTTTGATATGACACCCAAAAGTGAGCTGAGGTGGATGGTGAGATGGAGCCCACTGTTCTCCTGGGTGCTTTCAATGCTTTAGCAATGTTTTTATACCCTTCCCCAGATCTATGCCTCAACACAATTCTATCTCGGAGGTCTATGGAGAGTTCCTAGGACTTCATAGCTTGGTTTTTACTCTGACATACACTGTCAACTGTGGGACTTATATAGACAGGTGTGTGCCTTTCCAAATCATGTCCAATCAATTGAATTTACCACAGGTGGACTAGAATCAAGTTGTAGAAACATCTCAAGCAGTAGCAGTGGAAACAAAATGCACCTCAGCTCACTTTTGGGTGTCAAAAGGGTGTGCACACTTGTGTACATATGATATTTAACATTTTGATTTTTAATAAATTAGCACAAATGTCTAAAACCCTGTTTTCACTTTGTCATTATGGGCTATTTTGTGTAGGATTTTGAGACAAAAAATTAACTTTATCTATTGTAGAATAAGTCTGTAATGCAATGAAACGTGGAGAGGGTGAAAGGGGTGTGCCGATTTTCCGGCTTGACTGTACACACAGAATTCTAATTCAACCAATAACATCATCTGTTCACATTTGCCAATTGTAGGCCACACAGCAGATGACATCATTATTTCTTTGACAACATTATTTTAAACATAAGGACATACACGTGATGCCTTTCAGCTAGTAGATCATGTTCAACTGGACAGACACCATATTGCTTTTCGGTGGCAAGTAGCTTGCTTGCTATCTAATAATATCCAAAAAATTATCAAATAATTATGCTATCAATTTTAGAGATGTATAATTTATCTGTAAACCCCGGCTGTAGAAACTCAGCTGGTCTGCGGAGCTGGATATTTACTGATACACAGTGACAAAACCTTTTCATTTCATCTGTCTCCATTGAGCTGAGCTGATCTGTTAAAATAGTCAAACTTTATCAAAACATTTCAATACAGAGCTCAAAAAGTAACCATTCTTTCGACTATTTGAATGCAGGTCAGAAGGTAACTACCTTCCAAAGAGATTTGATTTCAGACCCAAATAAAATATTTGTAAAGTAGTTACAAACAATACGTTTTAAACCTTTTAACAAAGATCAGTTTGAATTTGGACATTGCTATAGGATCTCTTCCCCGCCCCCTGTAAAAAAGAGAGAAATTTTAAAAAAGTTAATATTTCCTTCTGTTTCTAAACTCTCTCTATCTGTGAGTCCAGGTAATGTAGATCTGATTGAACTGTGACAAAAGTACTACTTAAAATGCAGCTTTGAAATGCTGTGTGTGCTTGTGTATGTGTGTGTGTGTGTGTGTGTGTGTGTGTGTGTGTGTGTGTGTGTGTGTGTGTGTGTGTGTGTGTGTGTGTTCTACCCCTGTGATAATAATACAAGCAGTTGCACAGATTACCACAGTCGGCCACACGCAACCGTCAAGGTTAAAGGAATGCTGGAGCCAAGGTTGTGTTCGCAAAAGAAAGGCTCAAACTGAATTAATTATTGCAGTATGAATATAGTTTTTTACTCCATGCTTTTAATTAACCATGAGTGAGACCACAGAGCCTCAAACCAGTAGCCTCACCAATGGAAACAAAATGCAATACATTTTTTGTATAACGTGCATATGTACAGAAACACATATTTATTACACAAATGTATTGTTACTAATTTATTCACTATATATGTATATGTATATTATATACTTTTTTTTTTTTTTTTTTTTTTTCAGTCTGTCATTGGTGATTTGCCAATTCCCCACATTTAGCCAATCAGTTCACTCTCCCATTGATAAGACCAGGGTTACTACGTCTGCACGATTCTGGATGCAAGACTGTGTGGATCTTACAGATCCCATGATCACTGTTGGGTAAGAAGGAAAGGAGTAAACGTGTCCTAGATGTTCACACTCCTGGGGCCATGTTCCATACGCCCTCTCTCTTTGGATTTCTGCGTTTGTTAATTTTCTTTTTCTGCTTTGTCCTTGCAGTTTGTTGTAAATAAATGTAAAAATCTATTGACTAAACATCTCACTGTCAGTATACCTGTAATGTCATATCTGATTTTTATAAAACAGACTGGATGCTGATTCATTGATCGGACTTCTTGGCAGTGCTGATATTCATAATAAAGCATGGCTAAATAAAAAAAAGTTTGTACATCATTTTAATATCATTGCACCTTCTGCTAACTTTAACATGGTAGACGTGGAACATGGTAAGCTGTCAATTGTAATAAAAATTGAGGCGTTTAAAATGACATCCAGCCGATGACCAGATCTTCAATGTAGGCTGTCCAATATTTCACTTACTGGTCCGTAGAGAGTAAAATTGCTGTTAACTTGGAATAACATGGAACGGCAACATTTGTATGATTCTGTGTGAATCCTAGCTGCTTTCAGAAATTGAATTTTTGTTGCTTGATGACCGAAGCTTTGCTTCATGTTGTGCGTAACAACACCGCCCAGCCATGCCAATATTCGTAATATAATACCGGTTCTCCTTCCTTATGCTTTAGAATAATGACATTATTGAAAGAGTGTTAAATGTACTGTTTACATGAAGGCATAATTAGCCTATCTGATTTTTGCTGTCATCTTTGGATTATGATAAGATTGACTACACCTGAGAGATTTTATTTAGGCCTATTTATTCGTTTATTTCAATCAATCAATCAATCAATCTTTATTTTTGTATAGCGCCATTTACAAACAGGTTGTCACAGAGTGCTTCACAATTGACATTTTCCAGAGGGAATCAAAAAAACTGAAAACCATTAGAGCCAATGTGGGAAACTGGAAAATTATTCTCTGACCCCTTAAAAGGCGGTCGAGATGAACTCCTGGAAAATGGTGGGATACAGAGAAAAACAAATAGTCCTTGAGGCTCATGAGGCTTAACAGACCACCGGAAGGGCATTCATCGGCATCCTAAGTGTAGGGGTGGGGTGGACCTCATCCCTCCAGATACCAGAGCAGGGCAGGGGATGGAACCAGCAGCTAGTGTCCGGGCCAGCGGCATCCGGCTAACACATGGCAGGGGTGGGGGGTTGACTCTGGGGCAGGTGAGCTCCGGGCAGGTGTCACGAAGCCGGGGAGAAAAGAGGAAAGGTGCAATTATGACTATGATAAATATCACACCGGATCAGGGGAAAGAGTAGAGTGATAACACTTTTGCACTTTTCAGCAGAAGTAATCTAGGGCAGCATAACTAATTAGTTGAGTGGCACAAGGAGCATGCAGCCATGAGGGCATTCAGAGACCATCCCACCACATCATCAGCAGTCCTGATAGGGGCGGATCATCACTTAGGATAGCTCATTGCACTAGAAGGCTCTATTGCTACGCCCCCTCCACATCTGCACCTAATGACTATAAGAAAGACTAAAGAGATGTGTTTTTAACCTAGACTTGAAAATGAGACCGTGTCTGACTCCTTCACAGAGATGGGTAGACTGTTCCACAGTAAAGGAGCTCTATAGGAGAAAGCTCTGCCACCTGCTGTATTTTTTGATATTCTAGGGACTACCAGGTTGCCTGCATCTTGTGAATGAAGCGAATGTGGGGGATTGTAGGGATGAAGTAGATCAGTCAAATAAGAGGGTGCAAGTCCATGCAAAACCTTATAAGTTAAGAGGAGGACCTTATAGTCTACACGATAATTTATAGGAAGCCAGTGAAGTGATGCTAACACAGGACTAATGTGCTCATACTTCTTTGTTCTAGTCAGGATCCTTGCAGCAGCATTCTGTATGAGTTGTAGGCTCCTGAGTGAGGTATTGGAACAGCCAGACAGTAATGCATTGCAATAATCTAATCTAGATGTACAAAGGCATGTACCAATTTTTCTACATCTATTAATGATAGGAAGCCCCTAATTTTGGCAATATTCCTCAAGTGAAAAAAGGCTACTCTGGAAATGTTTTTGATGTGACTATCAAATGAGAGTCCAGGATCTATAGTAACACCAAGGTCTTTTACCACCAAACTTGCAGCAACAGAGCAACCATCCAGATTCAGAGATAAATCAGATAACCCTGAGGTTTTTGGGCCCACATCAGTTTTATCAGCATCAATAATAGAAAATTATCTGACATCCAGTCTTTTATGTCCTTAAAACAAGCCTCGAACTGTTCGAATTGTCCTTCGCCAGGTTTCATTGATAGGTAAAATTGTGTGCCATCTGCGTAGCAAGAATAGAGACACATCCACGGTCAGCTGATATCAGTAAGTCATTGACAGCTTTAATAAGAGCAGTCTCAGTGATATAGTGTTACCTAAATCCTGACTGAAAAGTTCCATAGACATCATTTGATTTCAGGAATGAAGTCAGTCTCTGAGCTACAGCTTTCTCTAGAATTTTTGAAAGAAAAGAAAGATTAGAAATTGGCCTGTAGTTCCTGAGATTTTCAGGGTCAAGGTTTGGTTTCTTTAAAAGTGGCTTAATTACTGCCACTTTTTGAGAATTTGGCATATAGCCTGATGAAAGAGACAGATTAATAATGTCTAGCATGGGTTTCCCCATAACAGAAAGAAGTTCTTTAACAAGTTTTGTTGGGATTGGGTCTAATTGGCAAGTAGATGGTTTGGAGGACATGACCAATTTAGAAAATTCTGTCCACTCCAGAGCACTAAAAAAGAGTAGCCATAGGACCCCTGTCCTGGTAAGACATGAAAAGTTCATGAAATCATTACTATTATGGGCTGCCGGAGGCTTAGCATTGGTTTCAGTCTAGTTCTTTGTCAGTTTGGCCACTGTATCAAAAATAAATGTTGGATTATTCTTATTATGCTCTCAATCAGATCAGACAAATATGTTGACCTTGTGGAGGAGAGAGCATATTTGTACTGTACCAGACTTTCCAGGCAGAATAAAATACTTCTAATTTAGTGGATCGCCACTTACGTTCCAACTTGCGAGAAGCTTGTTTAAGAGCACGTGTGTGGTCAGTATACCATGGTGCAAGCTTCTTTTGGCTAGTTTTTTTCTTTTTGAGAGGCGCAACAACATCAAGAGTGTTGCGCAACGTAATAAGGAAATGGTCAGAGAGCACAGGATTATGAGGAGAGACAACTAGATTGCTAATGCTAATACCATAGGATAAAGCTAAGTCCAGTGTATGTTGATGACAATGAGTCAGCCCAGACACATTTTGGACAAAACCAACAGAGTCAAGAATAGAAGCAAAAGCCTTCACTAGAGAATCATTTCCATTATCAACATGAATATTAAAGTCATCTATAATCACAACTTTATCTGCCATAACTGCTTGGTTTGATAATAAAACGTCAGAAAACTCTGAGAGGAAAGCAGCATAGGGTCCAGGGGGTCTGTAGATAGTAACTAGTATAAAAGATGAAGTAAATATAGATCTATTATCTACATTAGCCCAGGGAAAGCACTTCAAATGAAGAGAATATGTTTATAGATTTCTTAGTAAGGCGTGTCAAAAATAACAGCCACGCCACCACCTCTGCCTGACTGTCGAGGATTGTGACAACCAGAGTATCCAACCGGGGTAGATTCATTTAATGCTATGTACTCATCAGGTCTAAGCCAAGTCTCCGTCAAACTTAAAATGTCAAGTTTATAATCAATGATCAGTTAATTCACAAGGGCAGCTTTAGGAGCTAGTGATCTTATATTTAGCAACCCAATTTTAAGGAGAGTTCTATCGAAATTAGGTTTAGCATTGGCATTACGATGGTTCGTGTTGATCCTTATCAGATTATTAGAAAAAATCCCACGAGAGGGTTTGAGTTTCAATAGACTACGGTTTTCTCTACGTGGAACAGACACAGTCTCAATTATGTGGGAACTGGGGTGGAAACTAGTCACGAGCTCAGGGAAACTTGCAGACAATTGTTTAAGAACAGCATGTATTTCTAAGGTACAAGCACAGAGAACATTGACCGCCGCAGAAGCAGTGCCCGATGCACTGTACATGTGTATATAGCCGAATCTCATTTCCAACACCAGTCCCTTGATGAGCATTGATAGTTCAATCAATAAATAAAACAATACAATTACATTGTTACAGTTTAAAATCAATTCCTATAATGACCAAAAACAACAACAGCAACAACAACCATGACAAAAACTAAAAACAAAAAAATAACACGAGCTCAAATACAGTAATGATTTGTTGGTGTCATGATTACAAGTTTTAGCCAGGACTAATTGAAAAAGCAGTTTTCGCAAAGGAAGTTCTGCAATGTCTGATTCTACAGTTTCCTTCCAATATGCTTTGGGTGTTAGTGGCAGTATAGTCTAGTCTAGTCTAGTCTCTATGAATGTATTGAGAATGGGTGCATTTATATGCATATGTAATGATTGGACTGGCTAAAAACAATGCTCTGAGAAGGTCAATAGACCAGTTCTTCAGTGTGGCGATAAAATAGCTTTGTGAGATATAGTGAGTGCTAGAGCAAGAATGTGTTTGTAAAATTAAATATTAGTATAAGAATGAATTATTGTACTGTAGTTATACACACACTGTCAGGGATGTAGTAGGTGTGGAACCAAGTGCGGGAGAGAGAGAGACCCAGAATGCGTAGATGCGTTAAGAATATTTATTTATCTTAACGCTGGCAGGAAACGAAAGTAAAACAGTGTCGTGAAAACACATAGAACTAACAAAACAAAACAAAATAATCAACGAACAGGAACAAACCAAACTAGCTAATTAGAAACGTATTCCAGAAACACGGAATAAACAAAACACTGGAAATCTAAGAAAACAAACAAGAACACGACTAAACAATATCACAAGAGGCAAGCACACTAGGCAATAGTGGTTTTGACAAAGCAAGCAAGATAATGTCCAAGCAAGGAACAGAGAAATTCAGCCGGTTAAATGTCCTCCTGGTAAATGATCACGGCTGTCTGTAATGACTTTCTGTGCATTCTTGGCGTGTCTTTTACTCCTCCTGATTGGCGCTGGGGGAGATTTGGGGAAATTTCTGATTGCCGGTCGAATCGTTACACACACAAAAAAGATTCAGTGTAACTTAATGTAAAACCATGTCTCGTACAATATGTATGGACTTTTGTGATAATTTACTGTGATAGAGTTTAGCCAATAACCATTGGATAACTAATTAATAATTGGCTGCTGAGAAACACTTAAGAAAAGGTTCATTTATTTTGGTGGCAAATTGTATATTTTCTTCTGTGACATGCAAACATCTCAAGCTCAAGATAGCAGATGTTTCACCATTAAAACAGTTTATACAACAAGGATGGCCCAGATGTTGACAGAAAAAATATGTTAGCAGAAAAGCCTCACAGCATGTACGACTGCCAGGAAAAATGGCCATAGCACATCAGTTGACACGGTGGGGATTGGATTGTGGCCTGTAAGTAAGGTGTGTGATTGCAGAACGCAGACAGACAGAAGCACAGCTGTACAGGGCTGGGAGAATCCTGAGCTAATGTGGGATGGCTTCCATGACTGCCTCAAGGAAACAAAGACCGGTGCATTACAGGCAACGTCCGGCAGAATAACCAGGACTCTACAAAGAGGGGGGGGGTTGATAAATAAATAAATAATTAGAACTTTGTTGTTCTCCAGTGAATCTCTGGGTTATGAATTTGGCCAGCTGTTCCCATGGACGTAACTGAGCTGGTGGAAATGCACACATCTCTATCGTACTGCGCTACTATAAGGCAGAGGAGATTCAACTTATGTCGCAGAAAACATGTGGGTCTAACTCTAAACCTTGGCCAGACAGAACAAATTGTCTATTTTGTCAGGCAATATTGATGAACATCACTGAAGGTGGTAATACAGAGGGTGATTAACGGCCAGCTAGAGCACACAGCTGTGCAGAATTAACTAATCATGTGCTTAAAATCAGCTCTGTTTTTCTAGTAGATGGAAAGAACGCGTCTGAAAAGTAGCGAACTTTGTTGTGTAGTGCTGTGTACTGAATGTTTAGTGTTTTCCCAAAAGGCGTTGAGGGGGATGGCCAAAGTTTATTTTGTTCATTTGTACCGGTTTTCGCTCTCTCTCTCTCTCTCTCTCTCTCTCTCTCTCTCTCTCTCTCTCTCTCTCTCTCTCTCTCTCTCTCTCTCTCTCTCTCTCTCTCTCTCTCTCTCTCTCTCTCTCTCTCTCTCTCTCTCTCTCTCTCTCTCTCTCTCTCTCTCTCTCTATCTCTCTCTCTCTCTCTTTAAAATAAAATCCAAACCGGGTTGTGTTGCACGGTGTGTGACAAAAATAAATACTTAAAATGTTAATTCATTAAAAAGATTGAATTGAACAGCTAGCTAACTTAAGAACATAAGAATACCGGGCCGTTCGGCCCATCTAGGCTCGTCATGTCCTAATCTAAAGAGTATCTAGTACTACATCTAGCCTGGACTTGAATAGCCCAAGTGTTTCTGCCTCTACTACCTGACCTGGCAAGCTGTTCCAGGCATTGACAACTCTCTGTGTAAAGAAAAACTTCCTAATATCTGTGCGGAATTTGCCTTTAACTCATTTCCACCTGTGACCTCTTGTTCTGCTGACCCCACTTTGGTATTTCACTTTGTTAATCCCTTTTAGGAATTTAAAAACCTCAATCAAATCCCCCCTAAGTCTCCGTTTGCTAAACTTAAATAGATTGAGTGACTTAAGTCAACCATCATAACTTTTACCTTTCATACCAGGTATCAGTTTAGTTGCCCTTCTTTGGACTTTTTCAAGATCTTCTATATCTTTCTTGAAGTGCAGTGCCCAGAACTGCACACAGAATTCTAAGTGAGGTCTGACAAAGGCATTATATAACATTAATATAACCTCCTTTGATTTATACTCAATACTTTTTGCTATGTATCCCAGCATCCTGTTGGCTTTTTTCACTGCTGTAGCACACTGCTTTGATGCAGATAGGCTTTGATCAATTACAATTCCAAAGTCTTTTTCAAATTGAACACCTTCTAACTTTTCTCCTCCCATAAAATACTCCTGTCTAATGTTTTTATTTCCCACATGCATAACTTTACATTTAGCAATATTGAATGTCATCTGCCATGTATCTGCCCATTTTTGGATTTTGTTTAAATCATCTTAGATTACTTTAGTCGATTCCAAACTGTTTGCCAAACCCCCAAGTTTAGTATCATCTGCAAATTTAACTAATTTGCTACTAACGTCCATATCAAGATCATTTATGTAAATAAGGAAGAGCAGAGGTCCCAGCACCGATCCCTGCGGGACACCACTGCCCACAGCACCGAGGTCAGATTCGGCCCCACCTACTGTTACTCTTTGTATTCGCCCTTGCAGCCAATTTTTAACCCACTGTGAAACTACTCCTACAATTCCTACTGATTTCATTTTAGCAATGAGCCTCTCATGTGGTACCTTGTCAAATGCTTTCTGAAAGTCCAAATATATAATATCATAAGCCTGGTTCAGGTCAACACACTTTGTAGCCTCTTCAAAAAAGTCCAGGAGGTTTGTTAGGCAAAACCATGTTGGCTCTCCCTTAAAATACTATTATTTTTCAAGAATGATTCCAACTTATCCCTAGTAATACAATCCAGCATTTTACATGTGATGCAAGTTAAACTGACAGGTCTATAGTTCCCTGGGTCAGTCATCTGGGTCCTTATGGATTGAATTAAAATATCCGGCACGGTTCAGTTATATATTGGAATTATACTACCCTGCGGTTTTCCAGTCATCTGGTGTTTCTCTAGTGCCCTTATGGATTGAATTAAAATATCTGCCAATGGTTTATGGATGGATGGATGGTTTTTATAATTTCCCAAGTTCTTTGAGTACTCTGGGATATATGCCATCTGGGCCTGCTGCCTTATTTGTCTTAAGTTTTTGTAGTTTTTGTAGTACTTCTACGTCCCTTATCTCAAAGTCCTCCAAAACATTCTGTACCTTGTCTATATATTTAGGCATATTTATAACCTCTTCTCTAGTAAAGCTCTCAACAAAGTAACTGTTTAGTGTGTTAGCAATATCCTTATTATTATAAAGCAGGGTTACTTCCTTATTCTTAATGCACTTAACCTCATCCTTAACTTTCCTTTTTCTACTACAATATTGAAAAAACTTCTTAGGATTACTTTTTGCATCTTGGGAAATTTTAATTTCAAACCGCCTTTTAGCTGATCTTATTTCCTTTTTAGCCTTAGCCCGCATATTACAATAATCGAACTTGTTTCTCTCTGAGTTATCCTTTTTATATACTCTGTACAATCGCTTCTTTTGCCTCAAAATTTCCCGTAAAGATTTAGTCATCCACTGTGGAGATAGTTTTTTCATCCTATTTTACATCAATTACTCGTGCTAAGGTGCTAAGGTATGGAAAAACTTGGCAACAACATCCTGTCATAGATGAGCTTACTGTGAGCCTGACATTCAGTGAGCCTGTGCAAGACCTACGGTACAGAGCAGGTTCTAAAGCCGACCCTCTTACAGCTGTCCTTGAAGGTATAATTCTCGCAAGAGAAGACTCAAAAGTATAGTGGGGTGAAAAACAAACTGAACAAAAAAAGCGTGGAGGCTTTTTATAGAGCTTAAAGCATGCATCTGTGAGGATGTGTCAGGCATTCATTTTCCTTGAGTGCTTACCGAACAGAAGACTTTCAGATTCTTCCGACCTTGAAGCACTCTTCCAGTGATGTTTCTGTTTCAGTCCACTCACACTGGAAAGATTAATGCTCACAAATAGATTTTGGGGGGGACTTTGTTTTGTAAAGGTCAACCAGATGTTCCCTCTTCTTATGGGTCCAAGAATTCCTGTTAAGACCTCTCTCAAAGAAATATTCAAAAACTGGCCTTAAAAAATGGGCATCCTAAGCTAAATATGAAAATATGGGCATTTCAAATATGACTAGTGCAAATGCACTCTAAAGTTGTGTTAAGGCTCATTTTATGTGGGCTGACAACATACAGGTGAAATGCCGGAGGACTGACAAAGGAATGGTTTAATTTGAGGCCTTTCACTTTTAGGTCTGTAAGAGTTTAAGGTTTTTGTGTTTACAAACTATAGTCCATAGTAAAATTGCTTTAGATATCTAACAATTAAAAAATATATATATAAAAAATTCAAATTAAAATGCCTCCCGGGTGGTCTAGCGGTTATAACGTTCGGCGATGGGGGCACCACTAGGGGGTGGCAATTGGCTGTTCACCCCAGGGAGAGGGGAGGGAAGCCAATATGAGATTGCTGCGTATAGGAGTGGCTCTGGAGTACCGGAGTTACAGTCAACAGCTTGGCGAGTGCCGGCTCGGAGGAGGTGGTCACTGCCAGTCTCAGGGCTATGGCAGTGAACTCACAATACGAGGGGGGGATTGACATGAAAAGAGAGGGTGTAATTGGATACTAAATTAGATGAAAATGGGAAAAAATATTAAACAAAATCTTTAAAAAATAAAATAAAAATACAATTAAATTGGTAATATATTCAAGAGATTTGTTGTGTAAGACCCATTGGTTTATTTTGTTAGCAAGGAATGAATCATATAATCCAAGAATGTGCTGTATACACTAATATGGCATATTGCTTTCAGGTATTGAACTTTATAGTGGTGCAGGTTAACAGTGGGACTGACATATTTGCTTATTTGAGTAGAATGGCTGTTGGCTCTGTTCATTACCATTAAGCCTTGGACACATCTAGCTAACTTTAAGTGACTAATGTGGAGTCATTTCCCCAAATTCTAGATGCGGAATCATGGTCAGCTTTTGGAGAAGATGCTGAGCCAAACAAACAACATGAGGGTGCAATCATATGAGCTTATGCATGACAAGAAACTGTCCAAAAATGAACAGAAGTAAATGTGAACTATTCTAAAAACTCATGTAATTTCTGGGGTCATAGATATACAGTAGACACACAGAAACACAAGAAGATGGCTGTATTTTGAATAATTTTATTATTTACAAAATAAGCCACAATTTGGGTTTACTTGATGAATAATTTTTAGTTTCACCCGTCACAAATGGAATAGGTCTCGCCTCCACCCAGTTTGGTAGTTTCGTGGACAGCAGTAAAGGCATTTGCGTCAACATGGGTTGGCCAGCGCAATGGGGCGTGTGTCAAAAACATTAGGCGATGTGCAAGTTTCCTGTGTGATAATTCATTTGTATTTTTGTCCACCCAGACCACCTCTTAACTCAAGCGCATGGTGTTATGGTTTGGTGACGTTATTAATGGGAACATACTGTATGAGCAGACTGGGCAGATATGCGATAAATCCCCCATCACACAAGATGTTCTGTGGATATTCTGTATTTCACCTCACTGAGGAAAATCATTCAATAAACAACTATTTGAAATACAATCTGTATTCCACTAAGCAGTTCAAAGTATTTTTAATACAAGCTTTGCGCTTGTAAGGAGTGGTCCAATGCATTTGAATGAGAGAGACCATCTCTGTCAGGGGTGTGGTAGGGGTGGAACCAGATGCAGGCACGAAAGAGACCCGGAATACGGAAATACGTTTAAGGTATGTATTTTCCTTAACGTAGGCAGGAACCGAAAGCAAAACAGTGTCTGTGATGATACGTAAATAACTAACCAACCAAACCAAAATAATAAACGAACTGGAGCAAACAAAACTAGCTAAACAGCAAATCCAAAACGTATTCCAAAACACGGAATTAACTAAACAGAGGAACTCTAATAATAAACAAAAACAAGAATCAACTTTACGAAGACGTGTGATCATGAAACCGAAAGCGAGTTTGTCGAGACAAAACTAAACAATGTCCAAGCAATGAACGGAGAACGCCAGCTGATTAAATATCCTATTAGTGATATTAGTGATAACAGCTGTCCATAATGGCCTGGATTAACTCGGTGCATTCTTGGCATGTCTTTTGCTTTTCCTGATTGGTGATTTGGGGAAATTTCTGATTGCCGGTCGAATCGTTACAATCTCTACACCCGTGTAATTGTGTAAGATACATGTTTTTTTTAATAAATATACACTCAGTGGCCACTTTATTAGGTATACCTGTACACCTGCTCGTTAATGGAATTATCTAATCAGGCAGTCATGTGGCAGCAACTCAATGCATAAAAGCTTGCAGACATGGTCAAGAGGTTCAGTTCTTGTTCAGACCAAAAATCTGAATGGGGAAGAAATGTGATCAATCAATCAATCAATCTTTATTTTTGTATAGCGCCATTTACAAACAGGTTGTCACACAGCACTTCACAATTGACTTTTTCCAGAGGGAATCAAAAAACCAGAAAACCATTAGAGCCAATGTGGGAAACTGGAAAATTATTCCCTGACCCCTTAAAAGGCGATCGAGATGAACTCCTGGAAAATGGTGGGATACAGAGAAAAACAAATAGTCCTTGAGGCTCTTGAGGCTTAACAGACCACCGGAAGGGCATTCTTCAGCATCCTAAGTGTAGGGGTGGGGTGGACCTCATCCCTCCAGATACCAGGGCAGGGCGGGGGATGGAACCAGCAGCTAGGGTCTGGGCCAGCGGTATCCGGCTAACACATGGCAGGGGTGGGGGGTTGACTCTGGGGCAGGTGAGCTCCGGGCAGGTGCCACAAAGCCGGGGAGAAAAGAGGAAAGGTGCAATTATGACTATGATAAATATCACACCGGATCAGGGGAAAGAGTAGAGTGATAACACTTTTGCACCAGCAGAAGTAATCTAGGGCAGCATTACTAATTAGGTGAGTGGCACAGGGAGCACGCAGCCATGAGGGCACTCAGAGACCATCCCACCACATCATCAGCAGTCCTGATAGGGGCAGATCATCACTTATGATTGGTGACAGTAAGGATAGCTCATTGCACCAGAAGGTTCCATTGCTACGCCCCCTCCACATCTGCACCTAATGACTATAAGAAAGACTAAAGAGATGTGTTTTTAACCTAGACTTGAAAATTGAGACCGTGTCTGACTCCTTCACAAAGACGGGTAGACTGTTCCACAGTAAAGGAGCTCTATAGGAGAAAGCTCTGCCACCTGCTGTATTTTTTGATATTCTAGGGACTACCAAGTTGCCTGCATCTTGTGAACGAAGTGAATGTGGGGGATTGTAGGGATGAAGTAGATCAGTCAAATAAGAGGATGCAAGTCCATGCAAAACCTTATAAGTTAAGAGGAGGACCTTATAGTCTACACGATAGTTTATAGGAAGCCAGTGAAGTAACGCTAACACAGGACTAATGTGCTCATACTTCTTTGTTCTAGTCAGAATCCTTGCAGCAGCATTCTGTACGAGTTGTAGGTCTACCTGAGTGAGGTATTGGAACAGCCAGACAGTAATGCATTGCAATAATCTAATCTAGATGTAACAAAGGCATGTACCAATTTTTCTGCATCTATTAATGACAGGAAGCCCCTAATTTTGGCAATATTCCTCAAGTGAAAAAAGGCTACTCTGGAAATGTTTTTGATGTGACTATCAAATGAGAGACCAGGATCTATAGTAACACCAAGGTCTTTTACCACCAAACTTGCAGCAACAGAGCAACCATCCAGATTCAGAGATAAATCAGATAACCCTCTTCTGAGGTTTTTGGGCCCCAAGACCAATATCTCTGTTTTATCAGACATCCAGTCTTTTATGTCTTTAAAATAAGCCTCCAGCTGTTAGAATTGTCCTTCGCCAGGTTTCATTGATAGGTATAATTGTGTGTCATCTGCGTAGCAGTGAAAATGTATGCCATGTTTATGAATGACATCACCAAGTGGCAACATGTAAAGGAAGAACAACAATGGCCCTAAAACAGAACCTTGAGGGACACTATATTCCACCTTGATGTGAGCAGAGGGCTCATCATTTAACTGCACAAATTGATACCTATCTGACAGGTAGGATTTAAACCAGGAGAGTGCCTGTCCAAGCAGTCCAACTAGGTTTTCAAGTCTGCTCAGAAGAGTTTGGTGGTCTATTGTGTCAAACGCAGCACTTAAGTCCAAAAGCACAAGAATAGAGACACATCCACGGTCAGCTGATATCAGTAAGTCATTGACAAGTTTAACCCTCTGAGGTCCGTGCTAAGCTTTTAGATGCTTTTGAGATGGATATTTATCTCAATTTTTTTAATTTTGGCATGGTCTGATATTTATCTCAATTTCATCAATTTAACACACACTTACTCCAAAGTGTTTGATATTTTTATTTGAAGGACAATCACAGCTACATTTGTATGCCATCAATAGTTTGGTCAGTATCATATGCAGCTTGTAAATAGATCTACAAACACACAAGTTAAAAATAGTAAATTTTTCTGCTGTCACAAAAGTTGTGAAAGCACACACTAAACTATAGTGACGAATTGTTTTGCCAATGTGCGTTTGTTCATCAAGGTCTTGGTTATGTAAGGGTGTGAAAACAGTTTAGCACATCTGAGATCTAAATAGCTAAAAACCTGTTTTTATCAGAACTGGTCACATTTATTTCAGGCTGTGGGAGGGCTAAATGCTAAATACCTGAATATTCATTATTCATTGTCCACCTCTAAGATCTGTCAGATGGGCCATCTCTTTCCCTCATTGTGTGCCTATTGCAATTTGTTACGTTGCAACACGCGGAATATGTTTGGCGTCACAAGACGCTGAATTCATATATTTTCACGAGTATTTGAAAACAAGCGAAATAAATAACATTTTAGGCTGTTTGAAAAGTATTCTTCCATAGATCTTGTGTGCATATTGCAATTTGTTACGTTGCAACACGCTGTTTGAATATGTTTGGCGTCACAAGACGCGGAATTCATATATTTTCACGAGTATTTGGAAAACAAGCGAAATAAATAACATTTTAGGCTGTTTGAAAAGTATTCTTCCATAGATCTTGTGTGCATATTGCAATTTGTTACGTTGCAACACGCGGCATATGTAGTCACAAGACGCAGAATTCATATATTGAATATACGAGTATTTGATAACATGGCAAATCAAATATAGTTACTTACTCTTGGTCAGTTATTGTCTTCGTCGCTTTCCATCGATGCTCTCAAACACTGCAGCGCAGACAATCTTTCCATCTTGAATAAAATTGTATGTCTGTATAAAATCTTGCTTCAAATTGTCACAGTTTGTGTTGTTTACGCCGGCGTTTTCACACATGGCCCCACGCCCCTCCCCACACACCTCTCCGAAATTAGCACCTAGTTACCATGTCAATAGAAGGGGGACGTTACTACCAGGTAAAAAAGAGAGTAAAAGGCAAGGTTTACTTTTGGTCTAATTAACCTAATTTAAAAAATCCCATTTGATTTGCCAGTGCTCAAATCGGAAAGTCGCGATTCTAAGGTTTCTGTCAATGTTTTTGTCGCGTGTGTATGATAAAATATCGCGAAGTTAGAAATAGTAATATACTTTTATTGCTGCTTGGATCGTCGGCGATCCAGTCGACCTCAGAGGGTTAATAAGAGCAGTCTCAGTGCTATAGTGTTGCCTAAATCCTCACTGAAAGGTTTCAAAGACGTCATTTGATTTCAGGAATGAAGTCAATCTCTGAGCTACAGCTTTCTCTAGAATTTTTGAAAGAAAAGAAAGATTAGAAATTGGCCTGTAGTTCCTGAGATTTTCGGGGTCAAGGTTTGGTTTCTTTAAAAGTGGCTTAATTACTGCCACTTTTTGAGAATTTGGCATATAGCCTGATGAAAGAGACAGATTAATAATGTCTAGCATGGGTTGCCCCATAACAGGAAGAAGTTATTTAACAAGTTTTGTTGGGATTGAGTCTAATTGGCAAGTAGATGGTTTGGAGGACATGACCAATTTAGAAAATTCTGTCCACTCCAGAGCACTAAAAAACTCAAGAGTAGCCATAGATTAGATTAGATTAGATTAGATTCAAATTTATTGTCATTGTACAGTACAGGTACAGTACAGCGAAAATAAGTTTAGTATCTAGCCAGAGTGCAAACATGACAGTAAGTGCTACAATACAGTACTATAAGCAGTAGGTATAATGCTAACAGGCACAGTATTGAATTATTACTTTAAATAAGGTAGTGAAAAAGTATACTTGCTATGATGTATATACAGGCTAGTGCAGTTATGTACAGGTAAGTATATGCAGGTATGTACATATGGCAATAACGGTACCGGTGAGTATAAATATATAAATATATGTATAGGTAAGTAGGTCAGGGGGGTATCCAGAGTCAATGAACAGAGTTACTACATGAAGAGTAATCCATAGTAATCCAGAGTCAGAGTATCCGGAGTGATCCAGAGTCTAAGGTCAAGATACTACGGGGAGGTGGAGAGGGGCAGTCACTGGAGGGGGATGAGGAGGGGATGAGGAGTTCAGGGAGATGACAGCGGAGGGGAAGAAGCTGTTCCTGAGTCTGCTGGACTTGGAACGTAGATTCCTGTAGCGCCTCCCGGAGGGGAGGAGGACAAACAATTCGGGGTTAGGGTGAGAGGAGTCTCTGATGATGCTGTGAGCCTTCCTCAGACACCGTCTGTCGTGGGTGGACTTGATGGTAGGGAGAGATGAGCCAGTGATGCGTTGGGCAGTTTTCACCACCCTCTGTCTTCCGGTCAGAGGCAGTGTAGTTGCCTTACCAGGCCGTGATGGAGTTGGTGAGGATGCTCTCAATGGCACACCGGTAGAAGTTCACCAGGATCAGAGGAGATAGGTGGGCTTTCCTCAGTCTCCTCAGAAAGAAGAGACGCTGCTGAGCCTTCTTGACCAGTGATGAGGTGTTGAAGGTCCAGGAGAGGTCCTCGGAGATGTGGACACCCAGGAATTTGAAGCTGGAAACACGTTCGACCTCCGCCCCATTGATGCGGACGGGGGCGTGAGCGACAGCCCTAGTCTTCCTGCAGTCCACGATGAGCTCCTTAGTCTTCTTGGTGTTCAGTGCCAGGTTGTTTTCGGTGCACCACGTCGCCAGATGCTTGATCTCCTCCCTGTAGGCCGTCTCATTGTTGTTTTTGATGAGGTCCACCACCGTTGTGTCGTCTGCAAACTTGATGATGGTGTTGGTATCATGCATAGGAGTGCAGTCGTAGGTGAAGAGGGAGTAGAGAAGGGGGCTCAGCACGCAGCCTTGTGGGATGCCGGTGTTCAGGGTTAGGGTGGAGAAGGTGAGGTTTCCTATCCTAACAGACTGGGGTCTGTTGGTCAGGAAGTCGAGGATCCAGTGGCAGACGGAGGGGATGATGTCCAGGTCCTTGGTTACCACAAGGTCACCAAGCTTGGAGATGAGTTTGGAGGGGATGATGCTGTTGAATGCTGAGCTGAAGTTGATGAACAGCATTCGCACGTGAGTGTTGCTCTCGTCCAGGTGGGTGAGGGCCGAGTGTAGCGCGGAGGAGATGGCGTCGTCCGTGCTCCTGTTCTCACGGTAGGCAAATTGATGTTTGTCGTGAGAGGCCAGATTTGAGGTGAGCCAGGACCAGCCTCTCGAAGCACTTCATGATGGTGGAGGTGAGTGCAACAGGGCGGAAGTCGTTGTGGCTCGTCGCGGAGGAGTGTTTCGGCACAGGCACGATGGAGGTGGTCTTGAAGCACGCTGGGACAGTTGCCTGGGCTAGAGACCGGTTGAAAATGTCAGTGAACACCTCCGTCAGCTGCTCAGCACAGTTCCTGAGCACCCGGCCGGGGATGCCATCAGGCCCAGCTGCCTTACATGCATTAGTCCTGCTCAGTGTGGCGAACACATCCGTGGAGGAGAGAGTGAGGGGTTGGAGATCAGCAGGGAGAGCAGCCCTGGTGGGCGTCTCCCAGTTGTCTCTATCAAAGCGGGCATAGAAGTTATTGAGTTCATCAGGGAGGGAGGGGTCAGTTGCGGGGGGGGAGTTGTTGGAGGGTTTGTAGTCCGTCATGGCCTGGATGCCCTGCCACATGCGTCGGGGATCATTGGTGTTGAAGTGATCCTCAACCTTGAGCTTATGGCTGTGCTTGGCCTGCTTGATTGCCCTGTTCAGGTCAGCCCTGGCTGAGCAGTAGGCCCGCTTGTCACCAGATCTAAAAGCGGTGTCACGTGCTTTCAGCTCTAAGCGGACCTCTCTGTTCATCCACGGCTTCTGATTGGGGAAAGTGGTAATCTGTTTGATGGTGGTGACACTGTCGATGTTGGAGCTGATATGGTCCAAAACAGAGGTGTAGGAGTGAATGTCTGTGTGGGAGTCTGTGGTGGCCTGGGTGGCAAACAGGCTCCAGTCCGTGGGTTGTAGCCGGCGCTGTAGCTCAGAGTCTGCCCCCTCAGGCCATATCTTCACAGATCTGGTCAGGGGCTTAATCCATTTGATGAGTGGGGTGTACTTGGGTAGTAGGAACAAAGAGAGGTGATCAGACTGTCCCAGGTGGGGGAGGGGAACAGCTCTGTATGCCTCCTTTATGTTCGTGTAAACATGGTCTAAAGTTTTGTTGCCTCTTGTGGGACAAGAGACATGCTGATAAAACTTGGGGAGCACAGTCTTCAGGCTGGAGTGATTGAAATCTCCTGCAACGATAAAGGCTGCCTCCGGATGCATTGTCTGATACTTGCTAATGGCAGCATGGAGCTCTTTCATTGCTACCTTAGCATTAGCATCTGGGGGTATGTAGGCTGCAATCACTAGGGTAGCTGTGAATTCCCTGTGAAGGCTGATAAAAGGTCTGCATTTAACTACAAGATATTCCAGATTAACAGAGCAGTGACTCTCAACAGTGGAATTGTCTGTGCACCAAGCTTTGTTTACATAAATGCACAAACCTCCTCCCCGTGATTTGCCCGAATCAGCTGATCTGTCCACTCAGTGTAGATCGCGTCTGTCCTGGTAAGCCTGTGCTTTCTGATCAGTGCCTGCTACAGCAGAAGGTGCCATTTTAGTAATTCCATCTCTAATTTTCTCAATCTTCTCAGAGAAAAAGTTCATGAAATGATTACTATTATAGGCTGCCGGAGGCTTAGCATTGGTTTCAGTCTGGTTCTTTGTCAGTTTGGCCACTGTATCAAAAATAACATTTGGATTATTCTTATTATGCTCAATCAGATCAGACAAATAGGTTGACCTTGCGGAGGAGAGAGCATATTTGTACTGTACCAGACTGTCTTTCCAGGCAGAATAAAATACATCTAATTTAGTGGATCGCCACTTACGTTCCAACTTGCGAGAAACTTGTTTAAGAGCACATGTGTGGTCAGTATACCATGGTGCAAGCTTCTTTTGACTAGTTTTTTTCTTTTTGAGAGGCGCAACAACATCAAGAGTGTTGTGCAGGGTGTAATTTAGATTGTCTGTCAGCTGATCAATAGATTGTAGACTAGTGGGATCCTGATTAACAGTAAATGATTCTTGGAACAGGCTGACAAAGTTAGGTATGGTAGAGGAATTTAGGGAGCGACTAAAGTAGAACACTGGTTTTGATCTAAGAGCAGTGGTAGCATGAATTTCAAACGTAATAAGGAAATGGTCAGAGAGCACAGGATTATGAGGAGAGACAACTAGATTGCTAGTGCTAATACCATAGGATAAAGCTAAGTCCAGTGTATATTGATGACAATGAGTTGGCCCAGACACATTTTGAACAAAGCCAATGGAGTCAAGAATAGAAGCAAAAGCCTTCACTAGAGAACCATTTCCATTGTCAACATGAATATTAAAGTCGCCTATAATCACAACTTTATCTGCCATAACTGCTAGGTTTGATAAAAAGTCAGAAAACTCTGAGAGGAAAGCAGCATAGGATCCAGGGGGTCTGTAGATAGTAACTAGTATAAAAGATGAAGTAAATATAGATCTATTATCTACATTAGTCTGTATGGAGCCCAGGGAAAGCACTTCAAATGAAGAGAATATGTTTATAGATTTCTTAGTAAGGCGTAGTCTAGTGTCAAAAATAACAGCCACGCCACCACCTCTGCCTGACTGTCGAGGATTGTGACAACCAGAGTATCAAACCGGGGTAGATTCATTTAATGCTATGTACTCATCAGGTCTAAACCAAGTCTCCGTCAAACTTAAAATGTCAAGTTTATAATCAATGATCAGTTCATTCACAAGGGCAGCTTTAGGAGCTAGTGATCTTATATTTAGCAACCCAATTTTAAGGAGAGTTCTATCGAAATTAGGTTTAGCATTTGCATTAGGATGGTTCGTGTTGATCCTTATCAGATTATTAGAAAAAATCTCACGAGAGGGTTTGAGTTTCAATAGACTACGGTTTTCTCTACGTGGAACAGACACAGTCTCAATTATGTGGGAACTGGGGTGGAAACTAGTCACGAGCTCAGGGAAATTTGCAGACAATTGTTTAAGACCGTCTGTCTCCTGCCAGGCTGTAGCTCTTGAATGTCAATGTCGTTGATTAAGTGACTTTGACCGTGGAATTATTGTTGGTGCCAGACGGGGTGGTGAGAGCATCTCAGAAACTGCTGATATCATGGGATTTTCATCCAGATCATGGGACAGTCTCTAGACTTTACAGAGAATGGTGCCAAAAACAAAAAACATCCAGTGAGCAACAGTTCTGTGGCCGAAAAGGCCTTGTTAATGAGATAGGTCAGAGGAGAATGGCCAGACTGGTTCAAGCTGGCAGGAAGGTGACAGTAACTCAAATAACCACACGTTACAACAGTGGAAGAGCATCTCTGAATGCACGTCAAACCTAGTGGAAAGGCTACAGCAGCAGAAGACCACATCGGGTTACACTAAGAACAGGAAAATGAGGCTACAGTGGGCACAGGCTCACCAAAATTGGGCAGTTGAAGATTGGAAAAACGTCACCTGCTCTGACAAATCTCGATTTCTGCTGTGACATGCAGATGGTAGGGTCAGAATTTGGCATAAACAACATTAATCCATGCATCCATCCTGCCTTGTGTCAACGGTTCAGGCTGGTGGTGGTGGTGTAATGGTGTGAGGAATGTTTTCTTGGCACACGTTAGGCCCCTTAATACCAATTGAGCATCGTTTAAATGGCACAACCTACCTGAGTCTTGTTGCTGACCATGTGCATCCCTTTATGGCCATAGTCTACCCATTCTCTAATGGCTACTTCCAGCAGGATAATGCGCCATGTCACAAAGCACACATCATCTCAAGCTGGTTCCACAAACATGACAATGAGTTTAGTGTACTCCAATGGCCTCCACAGTCACCAGATCTCAGTCCAATACAGCACCTTTGGGATGTGGTGGAATGGGAGATTTGCAACATGAATGTGCAGCCAACAAATCTGCAGCAATTGCGTGATGCTATCATGTCAACAAGCACCAGAATCTCTGAGGAATGTTTCCAGCACTTTGTTGAATCCATGTCACGAATAATTCAGGCTGTTCTGGGGGCAAAGGGGGGCCTACCCAGCACTAGAAAGGTGTACCTAATAAAGTGGCCACTGAGTGTATGTATGTATGTGTGCGAACTGGTTGCTGTTATGTTAAATATTAAATGTTCACTACAATAATATGTAGGCTATGTGCATAATTGGTTGGTGTATCATGGGGCAATGCCCTGAGCGATTGCAAAGGTTGGATATGATTGTACAGGAGAGGACAGGCCTTCCTCCTCCATCCAGGAATAATAACAAATGAAAAATAATGATTGCTGATGATATTGTTGAGCGGGCGGCACGGTGGTGCAGTGGATAGCGCTGTCACCTCACAGCAAGAAGGTCTCGGGTTCGAATCCAGGCCGGGGGCCTTTCTGTGTGGAGTTTGCATGTTCTCCCCGTGTCCGCGTGGGTTTCCTCCGGGAACTCCGGTTTCCTCCCACAGTCCAAAGACATGCACGTTAGGCTAATTGGAGAGTCTAAATTGCCCGTAGGTATGAGTGTGTGAGTGAATGGTGTGTGTGCCCTACGATGGATTGGCGACCTGTCCAGGGTGTATTCCTGCCTCTCGCCCGGAACGCATGCTGGGATAGGCTCCAGCCCCCCCCCGCGACCCTGACCAGGAATAAGCGGCTTAGATAATGGATGGATGGATGGATGGATATTGTTGAGCTGTTGTCACATTCCCTTTGTTCCTGTCTCGTCTTTTCCTTTGTCTTGTTTCTCCCTCGTGATTGTTTGTGTTAATTGTTTTATTATTTTCTATTATTCAATTATCAACCCTCGTTACTCCTCATCATGCTCACCTGCTGCTAATCCCGTCATCCGTTCCTGCACACCAGCCTCCCATCAAGATCATCAGCCTTGCAGTATATCTACCCCAGTTTTCCAGTCATTCATCGTCAGATCATTGTTCTCTCTACACCAGTATAAACTGACTAGAAATCCTTGACCAAACTCTGTGTTTTTACTATTTTACTATTCTGGTTAATTCATGTTTACCCTTGTTCCTGTTGTCTCCCCTCGTGCTCAGGTTCATTCCTCGTCTGTCTGCCAGCTTTGTTCGTCCTGCCAGCCCCGCCTGCCTGCATGCTTAGCTTGTCCTCCGGTTCCCTCAGCCTGCCTGCCCATTCATCTCGTCCACTTCTCCTGTGCATCCCTTCCGTTGTCCAGCTCCCTTCACCAGTCCTCCAGCTCGTCATTTCCACTACCTCTGTTAACCCCCTGAGGTCGACGGGAGCGGCGCCGCTCCCAGCAGCAATAAAAGTATATTACTATTTCTAACTTCGCGATATTTTATCATACACACGCGACAAAAACATTGACAGAAACCTTAGAATCGCGACTTTCCGATTTGAGCACTGGCAAATCAAATGGGATTTTTTAAATTAGGTTAATTAGACCAAAAGTAAACCTTGCCTTTTACTCTCTTTTTTACATGGTAGTAATGTCCCCCTTCTATTGACATGGTAACTAGGTGCGAGTTTCGGGGAGGTGTGTGGGGAGGGGCGTGGGGCCATGTGTGAAAATGCCGGCGTAAACACATAAACTGTCCCGACAATTTGAAGCAAGATTTTATACAGACATACAATTTTATTCAAGATGGAAAGATTTTCTGCGCTGCAGTGTTTGACAGTATTGATGGAAAGCGACGAAGACAATAACTGACGAAGAGTAAGTTGATTTGCCATGTTATCAAAATACTTGTATATATATTCAATATATGAATTCCGCGTCTTGTGACTACATATTCCGCGTGTTGCAACGTAACAAATTGCAATATGCACACAAGATCTATGGAAGAATACTTTTCAAACAGCCTAAAATGTTATTTATTTGCTTGTTTTCAAATACTCGTGAAAATATATGAATTCCGCGTCTTGTGACGCCAAACATATTCCGCGTGTTAGTAACTTAATCTAAATCCCTAACGTTAGTAGATTAGTTGGTTAGTACTATACACATCTACCTAATATATACAAAGTGCAATCTAGAAAGTAAGAAGGAAGAAAACGAGATAATAAGCGAAGGCGGAAAAAACCCGAAAAGTATAAACTCCCGAAGTGCATGACAAGACAAGGAGTGGATCTCGAAATAAACGGAACAAGGACAGACAGGGAGCAGAACGTGACAGAACAGGGAAAATGCAATACTGGATAAAGAATAATGAATAAGGACTGAATGAAAAATAAACAAAGACCAAAAAACAACAGAACAGGAACTCAGAATATAACACTGTTGGCCTTTGAGAGAGAGAGATGGCCCATCTGACAGATCTTAGAGGTGTGGACAATGAATAATGAATATTCAGGTATTTAGCATTTAGCCCTCCCACAGCCTGAAATAAATGTGACCAGTTCTGATAAAAACAGGTTTTTAGCTATTTAGATCTCAGATGTGCTAAACTGTTTTCACACCCTTACATAACCAAGACCTTGATGAACAAACGCACATTGGCAAAACAATTCGTCACTATAGTTTAGTGTGTGCTTTCACAACTTTTGTGACAGCAGAAAAATTTACTATTTTTAACTTGTGTGTTTGTAGATCTATTTACAAGCTGCATATGATACTGACCAAACTATTGATGGCATACAAATGTAGCTGTGATTGTCCTTCAAATAAAAATATCAAACACTTTGGAGTATGTGTGTGTTAAATTGATGAAATTGAGATAAATATCAGACCATGCCAAAATCAAAAAACATCTAAAAGCTTAGCACGGACCTCAGAGGGTTAACATCATTAACCCCCTGAGGTCGACGGAAGCGCCGACACTCCCAGCAGCAATAAAAGTATATTACTATTTCTAACGTCGCAAGATTTTATCATACACACGCTGCAAAAACATTGACAGAAACCTTAGAATCGTGACTTTCAGATTTGAGCACTGGCAAATAATATGAGATTTTTTTAATTAGGTTAATTAGACCAAAAGTAAACCTTGCCTTTTACTCTCTTTTTTACCTGGAACTGCCGTCCCCCTTCTATTGACATGGTAACTAGGTGCTAGTCTCGGGGAGGGGCGTGGGGCCATGTGTGAAATCGCAGCGTAAACAATGTCCCGACATTATATCGCATCTTGTCTATGTTTACGGTTGCGATCTGCCAGCAACAGACGGTGTATGCTGATATTTATTTTATTTCCAAATATATGAATTCCGCTTCTTGTGACGCTATACGGAATCATTGCGAACTACTGCGAATAATTAACAGGAAGATATTTAACCAGCTGGCATTCTCTGTTTCGGCGCTTGGACATTATCTAGCTTAGCTTGATAGTACCTATTGTGATTAATGTTTCTTGCCTCTCGAGAACTTGTTTGTTCGTGTGCTTGTTGTTTAGATTCCCAGCGTTTAGTTTATACCAAGTTTTTGGATACGTGGATTTACCTGTTTACTTTGCTTTTTTTTCCCTGATCGTTGGTTTTCTTTTGTTTGTCTTTCCGTGTCTTCGCAGACACGGATTTTGCTTTCGTTTTCCGACAGACGTTTAACGATAAATATCTTAAACCCAGAAAACGGGCTACTTTTGATCATGTGCCTGTATCCACTGCAGACTCTGGATGTTGGCAAATTGGCTTCTGTTGGTTGCAAGAAATGCGTACTCTGCAAGATGTCGGGGAAACAGCGGTTTGTGACGTTCCCTTGTGTCTACAGTTGACCAGAAACTGTTTTGAGAAGTGGCACCAAAGACTGTGAAAGAACAGATTGTCTCACCATGTTTTAATTTGGAATTTTTTGTATATAGTTTGTTTTCAATGAATCTTCCCAAATGAAAAAAAACGTTCTGCATGGCTCACTGACTATTGCTTACTCTGATGGCTTTTCTCTTTGTCTGACGGCCTTTGAGAGAGAGATGGCCCATCTGACAGATCTTACAGGTGTGGACAAGCCTCAGGTGTGGATCATGAATATTCATGAAATTAGCATATAGCCCTCCCACAGCCTGAAATAAATGTGACCAGTTCTGATAAAAACAGGTTTTTAGCTGTTTAGATCTCAGATGTTCTAAACTATTTTCACACCCGTACATAACCAAGAGCTTGATGAACAAACGCATATTAGCAAAACAATTCGTCACTATAGTTTAGTGTGTGCTTTCACAACTTTTGTGACGGCAGAAAAATTTACTCTTTATAACTTGTGTGTTTGTAGATCTATTTACAAGCTGCATATACTGACCAAACTATTGATGGCATATAAATGTAGCTGTGATTGTCCTTCAAATAAAAATATCAAACACTTTGGAGTAAGTGTGTGTTAAGTTGATGAAATTGAGATAAATATCAGACCATGCCAAAATCACAAACTTCCTCTAAGCTTAGCACGGACCTCAGAGGGTTAAACCATTACCCTTTATTCTTTACCTTTTGTCTGTGTCTGCATTTGGGTTCGTTTCTGTCCAACATAACAGCTGTGGGATGGGAGATAATATCCAAATTTTATATCCGTAAAATTTTGTACTTTAATAACAGCAAGATAATTCTGAAACAACCTTTATTAACACAAGGGAAATTATATTGTTGAGCATGGGTAACGGATATTACTTCATAAAATAATAACATAACGGATATATTTTTATGGGGGAAAACATCAAAATCCGGGACATCTGTTCACCCTATGCAGAGCATCACAAGTGCATACAAATATAGTTCATATTGGTGGATAGCGTAGCGGTCTAACGCACCATATTTTGGCTGACCCGATATAGTGTGTGCTGCCTGTCAGGGATGCGGTTTGAAACCCGTCTCTACCAGTAGGCCATCAGGTGAACCATGAAAAAGTGCCTAGAAAATGAATTCCGTTCCCATGTCAGGGGCACTACTTTTTCAATGCATTTTTGCATAGACAATACCCTTGTGGACTTTGGGTTAAAAGTTCTCCGCACAATATCCTGCAGTTTTTTGTCACAAGCCACAAATGTATAAGAAGTGAATTACAAAAAAATCGGAAATCGTATGCTGCGGTTTTTGCTTATAAATTTAGTTATATTCATTTTGGCAACACAAAATCTCTCTCAAACTGTCATAAATACATATACCTAACATCTGAGTAAGTATCAGTGCCTTAGTATACTCATATGTGAATTAAGATCATGAAATGTATCAAATTTGTTAAAGAAAACGCTTCAACGTAAGTGATTGGCACCCAGCACAATGACAAATACACAGTAAATTTAGCTAAAAGCTGATGTTTCATACTTTATATGTCTCAACCCTCTATGTGATGAAAGGAATAAGAAAAAAGCAGCACACTTTGGCCCAAAATGGCTGAAAATCCTTAAAAAGTCTACCCTGTCCCCTTAAATTGGAATAATGCCAAAAATGGACAAGATTAAAATAGATGCATTAAAGCTCTGAATCATTAGAACATATGGTATACAATTTTTATTAAAACATGTGTCACAGAATGTCATCTTAGATCAACCCAAAAACCCCACCCCCACCCTCCACCCCCCACGATCAAGCCTTCTGTAACATTCACTCATAGGTACAAAGATATTGGTGTTGGTGTGACATTGCCAAACTGTGCAACAACAGCAAAATAGTATACAATAGTAGAAGAAAAAAATATGAAGATGAAAATATGGTTAGTTCAGTCAGTGGTCCTCAGTGGGTTAACCCACCACCTGAAACTCAGTCTTTCTGTCCAGACTGAGGACGGAGAGGATAGTTCAGTCAGTGGTCCTCAGTGGGTTTACTTTTACCCACCACCTGAACCTCAGTTCCAGACTGAGGATGGAGAGGATAGTTCAGTCAGTGGTCCTCAGTGGGTTTACTTTTACCCACCACCTGAACCTCAGTCTTTGTGTCCAGACTGAGGACGGAGAGGTCAGTCCAGTGGTCCGAGTCCAAGTAAAGTCCAAGTCATTTATGCTCAAGTCCGAGAGTCAGATCAATGCTCAAGTCCGAGTCTGAGTCATCAAAATACAACAATTTAATTTAATTTTCTGCTGACAAAGTCTCAACAAAAACTAGTTCACAGATGTTACGCTTGGCGGGGCAGTGAAAAACCAGCTGGGGGAAATCACAGGTCAACCTCCTCTTCAATTTATCCTGCCTGGAACATAAAAATATAGGGAAAGATTATTAGATGTGTATAAATATAGATGTGTTCACACAGACCACCAATTTAGTAAAAACATACTTTCATAGCATTTGTTGTGAGAGACATAGGTGCAAACTAGTAGCTTTTCAGCTAAATTGACCTTTTTGCATTCAAAATAGGTAATTTATGTGATCTGTGTAGATACAATGAGGTTTTGAAAAGGGGGTTGTGCGGCGGCGCGGGGAGCCCGCGCGGGGAGAGGGGGGGTGCAGGCGGCGGCAGGGAGGGGGGGGGTTAGGCGGCGGCGGGGAGGGGGGGCAGGCAGCGGCGAGGAGGGGGGGTTAGGCGGCGGCGGGGGTAGTGGTTAGTGTTCTGTATCCCCTCTGAACAAGGCAAGTGTTCTGTGTCCCCACTGCTGCTTGGACAAGGTTAGTGGTGTTAGGTTTTTATGTGTCATTTAAACAGAGCTTGTGTAGAAACCAACAATCACCGTGCATTGATAGAGCTTGTGTAGAAACCAACAATCACCATGCATTGATTATTTTCTTCGTTTTCATGCAACAACAAAAAAAGAGTCACCTTTTTGGGCAATGACCATTCTGTATGGAAAGAATACATCAACAATGAAACTTTTAAGTATAAAATGTGTTTGTTTGTCTGTTTCTTGTTTTGTTTTTAGAAATGTCAAAGAGATCATGGTATTTCAGTTACCTGTAGTTTGAAGCATCAAGATCCTCATGCTTCTTCACTGTGTTCAAGAACATTCTTCTTAGCTGGTTCATTTTCAGCACCTCATGGTTGACAATAAGCCTTTGACGGATGACTCTCTCACAGAAGATCTTGTAGCTGGCATCAAAGGCTGGTTCATTTCTGAAAACATGGAGACGCACACACAGAGACACACACACACACACACAAACAGACACTTAATATGTGCCAAGTGTTGTTCTATCAAGATTCTATCTAAAGGCAGACAAAATACAGACTATATTGTTGCTGTTGGGCAGAAACCATGTATCTCTATTTCTACTTTTTGTGTATTTTTGTAAATTAATACCCTACTTCATTATTCAAGATTGTCACACAAAAACTGTGAAAATAGCCAATCTGCAAGATCACAGCACATCACAACGCTGACGTTGTAGATCGGCAATTATTATTTAAATAATTAGCACTATTTAAATAGATATTTTTTTTTATATAAAAGGAACAGTGTTGGACATAGGATGTTTTTTCTCAACAGCAATGCTATGTAATTGGTAAATGCTTTACTTTTGAAATGTGCAATGTGAGCAAACTGATAATGCAATATAATAACTCACTCTTCTTCGGCTTTGCTGGCAGTTTTCGACAAGAACCTGGTGTAATCTCTGTAACAGGTCTTGTGGTACCGCACCTCCAGCGCCACACAGTCTTTGTCTTTAATATGCAAAAGAATGCTAAAGTCTTCCTTCATCTCAGCTGCCTCCTGCAACACACCTTTAAACAAAAAAGTATAAGTAAATGTTCTGTGTGTGTTTGTAGTGGTTGTATTTGGGGGGAGGTAGGGCTCTGTGAACAACAGTCATACATGAAAATATATTTTTTTACCAGTTTGTAATATGGGTAAAAAAAAGAATCTGTAGGCTATTTATTGGATTAATAAAATACCCATACAATCATGAAATGATAAGTCAATATTATACATAATAAGTCCAATTCGCTCTTTGCACATCAGCCATCTTTGGAGAATAATACAACTCCTGGCTTCCTGTGAAGCAGATTGACACAGGTGCATAGAGGTATAATCAGGTGAGGACCAATCTTAGAACTAATCAGGAGAACTTAACTCATTACAGCTGTGTAAATTTAGCTCACAGGAAGCCAGGAGTTGTATTATTCCCCAAAGATGGCTGATGTGCAAAGAGCGAATTGACAATTTTTATCGTTGCCAGATGGGACATAATTCTATAAAGGGTCAATTCTTTCAGTGAGTCTCTCGTGACCCCCCACCCCCCCTCCCGTGTGTGTGTGTATATTTTTGCTTACCTGCAGACAAGGATGCAGAAACCCTGCGTCTTTGGGGATATTGTCAAAGTTAATGTCCACACAATGTTTGAACGTCTCTGCTATTTCTTTACTCTCTCCCTGCAGATGAAGCCAACGTTGGAGGTTGGTTCTGTAGGTGTCCCACCGTGTCTGTGTAAAATCCTGGACCGCTTCTTTTTGGACAGATATTAGATGCATATAACATCGCTTTGAACTGTTTTTACATCGTTTTGAGGCCGTTCTTTTCTGCTTTTGCCATGGGTTTGGCTCGAACGCATCGTCTTCGCTACTGGAAGATAAGGGCGCCGCCATGTTTGTTGTGAAACTGAAGGGCTGGATCTAGATCCTGGAAGCGGTGACGTGAACTGAAGCGGGCACGCTATTGGTCAAACGGGTCTAACTTCACCACTCCCGTTGGGAAATTATTACGCGTACTAAGAATATTACTACTCACTTTTAGTGATAGTCCGACTTTTAAAACACCAATTATAAAAATACTGCAGGATTTCACGTGGAGAACTTTTTGTTCCTTACTTACTGATAATAGATCTTTTTTATGAAGCAAAAATTATTTAGTGCCCCTGTTATGGGAACGAAACTGAACGAAAAAGGGGTTCACCTGATGGCCTACAGGCCTTCCCTGGTCATCAGCCCCGATTGGGGGTGCTATTTGGCTGTCCGCCCCAGGGGGAGGGGGGAGGGTGAGCCGGCTCGGGTCCACTGTGAAGCATATAAGGGAGTCTCCAGAACATGGAGTTCGCTGCCCTCTGAGAATTAGCTTGCCTTGTAGAGACAAGCAGCGGACCCATGTGGGGAGGGTAAATTGAAATAAATAGAGGGTGTAATTGACCCTTCGCTAAACCACGCCCCAAAACGCAAACTGGCCAATCACAGCGCCGTGTTTTACATACTCCGACAGAGGTCCGACAGTTTTTTGCTGCACTCCATTGACTTTGACGCAAAAATTCGAGATTTTCTTCATTTTCGAGCTGGTTTTGTGGATTTTTAGCTAATTATGGTTAAACGTTGTGCCTGGGGCACTTGTAACAGTGACACTTGTTACCCAGAGAGGTTGCAAGGAGATATAAGTTTTTTTTCCTTTACAAAACCAAAATCAAATCCTGAAAAGTGTTAGCCAGCTAAGCTAACGTGGCTACGGTCTGGATATGCAGCTCTGGGTTGCAACGTTGGTAAAGTTAGACTAAATGTTAGCTTTGTTATTCGTGATCCAGCCAGCTTGCTAACGTTAAGATGTTACAGTCAAGCTATAGAAAACCAAGTGGGTAACGTTACCTTACCAAAATATAATACAATTTTATTCATTACTATTTCAGCACTTTGTCAATGGGAAGCCCAGTCCCGAGTACCCAAATCTTGTGGAAGACGGCTGACACACTGCTGATATTTTTTGCTTTACAGAGGTCCAGGGTATGGAGCTACCTGTGGAGCTAACCAGAGTAATGTCGTTACAGCACACTATAGGCGACTAATGTTACATTAGTTAGCTAATGCTAGCTAACTTACTACTGAATGTAACGTTATATAGGCCTACTGCTTTTGCTTTTTAATGATTGTAATAGTGAATAGAGACCTACCCAGCTTTACAGGAACAGTGTTGCTCCTTAATGTCATTGTCCTCTGTCTCAATCACCAGGTGATGCGGTGGTTCACTTTTACTCTGATCTGTAGGCTTTCGCTTCTATCTTATTTTTTTTTACGTCATTTTGTTGCTGAGTCAGTGTGATATCTTGAATATAGCCTGCAAATGCATATTGTACACCCTTCTGTCTGCTTCTATCTGAAATCGCTTTTTCTATTTTCCAAAAATTGGACAATATTTCTCCAGGGAGTGCAGTTAGCGACATTGCGAGCGCCATGCTGGCTCCGAAAGCTTGACGGACTTAGCAACAATAACTAATGGGGGCGTGGTTTAGCGAAGGGTCAATTGGCTACCAAATTGGGAGAAAAACGGGAAAAAATCTGAAACAAATTTATTTTAAAAATCCCCAAATATATTGTTAATAAACATGTTTTAATATATGTGGCTTTGATGAAATTACACAAGTTACACTAACACCACATCTTTTCCTCTTCCTCCTCCCAGAAGTGAAAGCGGTTTAAGGGTTTAGCACATCTCACACACACACACAAACACACACACTTTATGTGGAGAGGGACAGGAGGAGTCGCAATCGGGAGTTTGTGGAAAGAGAAACAGGAGTGACGCTCTAGAATCTTCACAGTTTTGTTTGTTTCTTTGATTTTCCAAAAACCTAAAGGAACTGCTCCTGAAAATGGAGACAATGAGAACAATGGCAGACCTTTAGCGGTGGCCTGAAGACTGGGCTGGCATCCTACTGCGGTGGTGAGCCCACCATATTCCCTGTCTTTGTGGATTCTGGAAGCTGCTTGGCCCCTTGTTTTGGTTTATTTAGCACATACTCACTACACACACATTAATTGTTAGACCTTACCCTTTAATAATAAGGGTTAATAAACCTGTAAAGCAGACATGTTGGGGTCTGAAGAGGAGGGCCGCAACACAGTTTAGTTTTGCTGCATCATACATTTTCCAATTATGTAGCTTACTCTATTTTAGTGAAAGTCTAAAACGTGCTCTTCGCAAGCCATGGTGCTTGCTCTTCATCAGACATGATGAAATAGCCAGTTCCTTATGTCAAAGGTAGTGCAGTAGTGTAGTGTAATGGTTAGGGAACTGGGCTTGTAACTCAGAGGTTGCTGGTTCGATTCCAAGGTGGAGCACTGCTGTTGTATCCCTGAGCAAGGTACTTAACCTGAATTGCTTTAGTAAAATATCCAGCTGTATAAATGGGTTGTATGTAAAGAAATGTAAACTGTTTAAGTTGCTCTGGATAAGGGCATCTGCTAAATGCCAAAAATGTAAAATGTAAATGTAATGTAAAGGGAAAAAAGCTGATTGATCCGATTGGCCATAATGAAAACCATCACCATACCCACAGGTAATTTATTCTTCTTAAACCAACCTCTTTTACAACTGCGCTGCATGTGTGCTACCATCTCTTGTCATGAAACTACCGGAATGGTACAAGGACACGCCTTAATGTGCCTCCATTCTGGATTAGCACTACTGTCTGCACATTGCACTTTCACAATGAAACTTGAGCCCTCAAAATTATACCCACAATTTTTTAATTTACCCAAGGTTGTGAAGATTAGAGCAAGAGAGCTGCCGTCTTCAAGAGGGTTGCATTTGTTCCTCTCATATGGACTCACACCACATTCAGTAACGGACAGGTCGTAACAGTGTTGTCTCAGTGTACCCTCATGTGTCTTATATGACAAATCATGGCAATTAGTTTTAATTAGATTAGATTTTTATTAGATTATAGTTAGGGCTCGAGGCCATAATGACACATTATGAAATCCTGTTCTGAGGGCAGACTGCCCCAAACCAAAGTCTAACCCTAATCCTAAACCTAACCCTAAGCCTAAACCTTACCCTAACCTTACCCTATCCCCAACAATAACCTTAGCCAAGCCCCAAAATCAATCTGCCCTCAAGGCACATCTGACCAGTATTGATTAAAAAACCCCACCAAGCTGCCTATAAATTCAAACTGCTTCATTGTTCATAACAGCACATTGTAATAGACTTGGGCTGTACTATTCATAACAGCACACTGTAATAGACTTGGGCTGTACTGTTCATAACAACATACTGTCATAGACCTGGGCTTTACTGTTCATAACAACACACTGTAATAGACTTGGACTGTACTGTTCATAACAGCACACTGTAATAGACTTGGGCTGTACTGTTCATAACAACACACTGTAATAGACTTGGGCTGTACTGTTCATAACAGCACACTGTAATAGACTTGGGCTGTACCATTCATAACAACACACTGTAACAGACGTGCTCATCAACCTGCATTCTAATGCAAAGAAACTGAAAGACTAAGCCTCTTCCCTTTGTTCACATGGAACTTTATCTCTGGTGTCTTCAGAGTGGTTTGATGGGGGTTTGAAGTCGAAAGGACGTCAGGTGAGAAGGGTCAAAAGGCCAAATCGATTGAAGCCCCTTCTACTATAAATATTTCACACCGTGTGAATTACATCTTTCAGAGAGCACGGTGCAGTGAATGAAGTTTTCCTCAGGGCGAGGCAGCTGTTGACAGACGAATACAAAATGCCTCTCAAACAAAAGCCATTCAAGTTTGGTGGAAGACAAGGCAGCCTACTTTGGTTTCTTTGTGTACGTGCCAAAGTATCAAAGGCAGCAAAGCTGTGACTGACAGAGGCCTGAAGTGCACAATAAAGTGAGACATTGTCCTCTTCATCACTGTGAAAAAGATGAGAAAGTGAGCAAGTCACCACACTGTCACCTCGGCCCAGCCCAACGATCGTACAGTAACATGAAACAAGATTTGAAATAAAGATAATATTCAATTTCAGGTGCAGGCCTCATTTGAGTGTGCAAATGCATCCTGTCTTCTCCTTCAATGGGGGGTGTCTAAACCCAAGACAATGAGGAAGAAACCAAAGGGAGAAACAGTAGCTACATGTTATTATGCTGTCCCGTAACATGAACTCCTTAGAATATTTTATTGTGGGGGCCAGGAGATCTTGGAGGTGATGGGCTGAGACAGATTGCTTGGCCAGGCCGTTCAGCACTGTGAACCCCTGACCTGAACTTCCATTATGCGTCAACCCCCTGGAAGCCCGTTAAGCGGTTTGCAGTCTGATACTCCACTTCTCCTCTCAGACAATCGCTCCTGAAATCACATTCATGGTGGGTGTAGATTTGTGATCGGTCTTCTGACTTTGGTTTGTTTTGTTTGTTTTTTGAGAGACACTTTTTTTTTTTTTTGGATTGTTTTTTCTCACATTTATGTTATAAAACATGTAACATTCTGGCCTGGATTATCCTTAACTTTGATTTACAAATAAATATAAGAGTTAAACAATGATCAAAATCATATCTCCAATCTGTGTTTGTAAAGTAAGAAAAGAAACACAATTGCATTTCTTTGTAAATCAAATTGAAAGACAAAGTAAAAAATAGCTTAATAGAAATGTCTTGTGATACCAAGGGCCCAATGCATTCAGCTCAAGCAATTTAAGTTTTTCTATGGTTTCTAAACACCAATCAAGATTGATAAAATAAAATAAAAACTAGCATTAGAATTCCTATCTGCACAAGACTCCACTACCACCGATTCTGTACATTAACTAATTGTCACCACCACTGTTTAAATTATTAATACTGTATTTTGTATTCTGTATATATGTTTAATACTCTATTCTAAAAAAATAATTCTATGAACTTTTTTCTTTCCCTGTGTTACAGGTATGGTATGCTGTTGCCAACAACGTCTATCGCCGTATTACTGCACTGATCTCTTGCGCAAACTATGTATGATTGATCATATCATGTGCAAATGCACATCTTGTAAGTCGCTCTGGATAAGAGCGTCTGCTAAATGTCTAAAATGTAAATGTAATGTGACTCTTGTGAAAGAGTAGATAACTCTTAAGAACATAAGAAGAACATAAGAATACATAATGACGAGAACGGGCCGTTCGGCCCATCTAGGCTCATCATGTCCTAATCTAAAGAGTATAAAGAGTCTTGTGAAAGATTAGAGTTATCAATCACGAGTTGAAAATATGAGGCAAATAAAATATACAACAAACGCTGCCTTAAACGCACTCTGTACATGGAAATTATCTAAAGGTCTGTCTCTCTCTCTCAGTGAGACATGCTTACCATTATCCTGTATGCTAACAAGCCCCTGAATTCTATACCATTTCAAGCAAAATGTGCAGACAGTAGCGCTAATCCAGGACAGAGGCATATTAAGGCATGTCCTTGTCTATTCTGGTAGTTTTGTGACAAGAGATGGTAGCGCACATGTAGCGTAGTTGTAAAAGAGGTTGGTTTAAAAAGAGTAAATTACATGTGGGTGTGGTGAGGGTTTGGTTCATTATGACCAATCAGATTATCAGGTTTTTCCCCCTTTAATACCTTTCCAATAGTGAAATGGCAATTTCACCATGTCTAATGAAGAGCAAGACCATAGATTGTGAAAAGCATGTTATGAGACTTCCTTTCACTACAGTAAAATGGAGTATGTAATTGGACAGTATCATGTTCAATACTGAACTAACATGTATGCGTATCCGTTTCCTACTGAGAAAAACGGTTTAGTTTAGTTCAGTGCGCATACATACAGTATATTTATTGGTACTAGAAACCTACAGGGGCTTATACAGGTGCATCTCAATAAATTAGAATATCGTGGAAAAGTTAATTTATTTCAGTAATTCAATTCAAAAAGTGAAACTCATATATTATATAGATTCATTACACACAAAGTGAAATATTTCAAGCCTTTATTTGTTTTAATTTTGATGATTATGGCTTACAGCTAATGAAAACCCCAAATTCTGTATCTCAGAAAATTAGAATATTGTGAAAAAGTTCAATATTGTAAACTCACGGTGTCACACTCTAATCAGCTAATTAACTCAAAACACCTGCAAAGGTTTCCTGAGCCTTTAAATGGTCTCTCAGTCTGGTTCAGTAGGCTACACAATCATGGGGAAGACTGCTGACTTGACAGTTGTCCAGAAGACAGTCATTGACAACCTCCACAAGGAGGGTGAGCCACAAAAGGTCATTGCTAAAGAAGCTGACTGTTCACAGAGTGCTGTATCCAAGCATATTCATAGGAAGTTGAGTGGAAGGAAAAGGTGTGGTAGGAAAAGGTGCACAAGCAACAGGGATAACCGCAGCCTTGAGAGGATTGTCAAGCAAAGCCCATTCAAGAATTTGGGGGAGCTTCACAAGGAGTGGACTGAGGCTGGAGTCAGTGCATCAAGAGCCACCATGCACAGACGTATCCAGGACATGGGCTACAACTGTCGCATTCCTCGTGTCAAGCCACTCCTGAACCAGAGACAACGTCAGAAGCGTCTTACCTGGGCTAAGGAGAAAAATAACTGGACTGTTGCTCAGTGGTGCAAAGTCCTCTTTTCAGATGAAAGTCAATTTTGCTTTTCATTTGGAAATCAAGGTCCCAGAGTCTGGAGGAAGAGTGGACAGGCACAGAATCCAAGTTGCTTGAAGTCCAGTGTGAAGTTTTCACAGTCAGTGACAACGCAGCCGTCTACCAGGAAATTGTACAGTACTTCAGCTTCCTTCTGCTGACAAGCTTTATGGAGATGCTGATTTCATTTTCCAGCAGGACTTGGCACCTGCCACACTGCCAAAAGTACCAATACCTGGTTTAATGACCATGGTATTACTGTGCTTGATTGGCCAGCAAACTCGCCTGACCTGAACCCCATAGAGAATCTATGGGGTATTGTCAAGAGGAAGATGAGAGACACCAGACCCAACAATGCAGACGAGCTGAAGGCTACTATCAAAGCAACCTGGGCTTCCATAACACCTCAGCAGTGCCACAGGCTGATCGCCTCCATGCCACGCCGCATTGATGCAGTAATTCATGCAAAAGGAGCCCCGACCAAGTATTGAGTGCATATACATGAACATACTTTTCAGAAGGCTGACATTTCTGTATTAAAAATCCATTTTTTTATTGGTCTTATATAATATTCAAATTTTCTGAGATACTGATTTACCGATTTACATCAATGAAAATAAAGCAAACAGGTAAACAAATTATGCTATAAAATAAAATAAAGAAAACGAACCAAATCTTTTTAGTGATTTTGTGTGTGCGTGTGAGTTAGTGTGTGCGCGCATGCATATAAATGCGTGTGTATGTGTGCATTGTAGCCTAATTACTGGCTTGGTTAATCAGAAAGGTCCTTAAGTTCTTCTTGTAGATGTTTAGAGAGGAAGATTAGCAATGTTAAGATGATTGTTCCAATTGTTGCAATAACAGGGAGGGTGAAGATTTGCCGAGTGTCTTGTATTGAACTTGGGAGTTAGCTTGGACAAATCTAGTAAAAGGTTTGGGAATGGAATCAGGAATATATGTATATTTGTACATAAGTGCACATTTGGTATGTATTGATCTGAAAAATGTATAATGTCGTATGAAGTTTAATGAATAGGGGTACAGAGGGATCAAGTCACTTTGAAAATGTAGCTATTTTAACAAATTTCTTTTGTATTAGATAAATGTTATTAGTCAGGGAAAAATAAAAAAATCTAGGAATAAATTCCTTACCAAGAAATGTATTCACCAATGTGTTTGTAAAGGTGTCTAATAACACATATAAAAAGATTTAAATTCAACTCCCATAGGAAAACCCGTGACAGCTGCTGAAAGTTGGGGTACCCGGAACCTTATCTGTGAAAAATTGAAAATGTTTATTTCTGCCTTAAGTACCTTGTGAGGCGTCAAACTAGGGGGTTTTCATGATTCTGAATCGATTGCAAGCATTTATTTTGCACTAAAACCACTCCTTGGCGGAAAAACGGCCACGCCTACCAATAAAGTAGCTTTATTCGTTTATTTATTCATGTGGTTGCCATGGTAACTACTTATTGTTTACTGGTAACTGTTGTAGTTGGTTGGCATTCGCAGAAAGTGAGTGGTAGGTGCCAGACATACTCAAGCCATTTGCAACCCTCTCCTGTGTGGATCATGGACAGACACAATAGACTCCACACATATCAAATAACAGTATTCACCACTCAGCAAGATACTGCAAGAAGATTTTACATCTGTAAGTATTATCTAAATATGTTTTACAACTGGAAATATTTAATGTCACTACATTGATAATATGCATATATAAATAATACATAAGGTGTGTACTATCATCAAATTATCTTACTTGTCAGCTAGCTAACACCAGGTAACATGGTTAGCTAGCTAACTCCCACTTGTGTATTACATACCCCAAGTGCATCTGATGACCATTTTACTTGCTTCATTGCTAGCTGACTGCTTCATGCTAGCTAGCTTAAAGTGGTTTCTCTCGGTTTCTCTAGGGCTTTTTGTAGTTACTGTAAATCTGACCCCCTACTCTCTCCTAAATAAAACACATTAGAGAGAAGATATTTGTCCACATGACAAAGGATGTCTTTAATGTTGCAAGAATGATTATGGCTCATTTTCGACGAAAAATGAAGTTACTGCCTTTTTCCTTTGTAGGGCATTACAGTCTAGCAGTATGGACGTAGACGTTACTCCTGCACCTCCGCTCATTTGCTTCATCTGTGAAGGCCCGGAGACGCCAGCTCAGAAGCTCGCACAGGCAACTACTAAAGGCTACCCTACTCTGTTAGCGTATGCAGAAGCAGTTAAAGATGCTACAATTTTGGAGCGTATGAAGGAGGCACAAAATGTGGGAAGACTGAGATACCACATGGAGTGTAGACGTGATTTGTACAACAAGTCTGTCCAGGTCACCACGAAGTCAACTCGTACATCAGAGGCAGAGAAAGAGGGTTCAGTGCATCTACTGCATGCAGTTCTACAAGTTCACGGTCCGTTCAGCTTCTGTATAAGAATGTATGCATTCTTTGCAACCAGCCCGCTCATCTCTTCCCAAAAAATCCAGAGATTGCTCGAAAGAGATACCGAGTTCCTGACAATTTGACTGCGGATGGACTGAAGACAAGCTTGATGAAGACAGCATAGGGTTTACTAAATGTTTCATTCTGCCTTAAGTAGCTTGTGAGGGGTCAAACTATGGTTTTTTTATGATTCTGAATTGATTGCAATCAATCCTTGGTGGAAAAACGGCCACGCCCACTTTTACATGTAAATTAAAAAGTAGCTTTATTCGTTTATTTCAATATCTCAAATATTAGTTAGAAAACAATACTGATCCACAATGTCAAATGCTTCATGAGTCAAGGTCTGAGTCTTCTTCAGACTCTACACCATCATGAATACAATTATTGCATGTAATGCCTTTACAATTTCCACATGCTGAGATACACTTGACACCATTCTTCTTGCAGCTGCACCGCCGGTTGCTGCAATCTCCATTACAATTACAGCTTGTGAACCGGAGTAGCTCCTCAGGAGCCATGGGATCTAGTGTTGGAACTGGCTCATAACCATGAACCCCTACCATCCATCCATAGTCACTGGGGTCCAAAGACATGCTCTGCAGTAGCACCCAGTCCCGGGTTTGGAGATCGGCATGGAGAGAATGCTGTGTAGCTGCACCCTCTGTTGGAGGTAGAGCCTCTGGTTTGATCAGCCCGGCCGCCGCCATCCGCGAGAACATGTTGTATCGAATTGCACCCAAAGTAGTACCTGGTGCGTGGTAAATGTGCTAGAAAATTGCAATACCAGCCCTGATCACCACGTCCTTAGTAGCATGTATGTCGAGGAAGATGTCCATGTGTTCATCAATGTCCCCTTCACAAAACCTGTCAAATAGTGTCGTTTTCCCATGGCCTCCGATTGCTGCCTTCAGGATCTTAGCTTTGTCGAGTGCCTTCATCTTCACCCTGTTGACAGCTGCTGTCATCCGATCATCTGCTGAAGGTGGCGCCGGAGAGGTGACTTTAATCAAACCAATTGAATGAAAGGGAGTGTTCCCATAAATAGAAACAATGTTCAAATCTATATTGTCTCCGACAAACTGAGTGACTGCACAGATTGAGCTTGTATCCCCAACCTCCATGGAGACCACCTGATCGTCACTCTGTATTTCACTTTCACCGGCTGTCATAACTGATAGATCCTCAAGTTCGGCGTCAACCTCAACCTCATCATCTATCTGATCAATCTGATCGTCAGTTTCTTCAACAATGGTACGAAGAGCGCCAGAAGCATCAGAGATGCCAACTCCATTCCTGTCATTGAGGAAGTAGTATTTGTAACTTTGTGTCTCTGAGTAAGACTCGGTGTATCCCAACCGGTGTAACTTGTTGAGCATCCACTTTGACCCAAATCTATGATCCAGTTGTATCGCAAGCCCCATCTGGTATGGCAATACCCCTGACCGAGGCCGATAGGCCTTTATGAAGTTCTGCCCCCAAATGGCTACTCTTTCGTCTGTCTTCACTATTGGTCTCAAGAACATCTGAAGGCTCTCAGGAACAAGTGCCAGCTGACTAGCGATATCGGTCATACTGTGTGCAGTGGGGTATGACTTTGGATCTAGATCAATAGTGGCAATGTCGTTGCAAATTAACTTTAGTGCAGTCTTTATGATCTGAGTTTTCTCATCTCCAAACTCAGCATTAGCATGATACAATGTGTCATGGTATTTCTCTAGGAGCTTCTTCTTTAGCCACTTCTTTGAATATGAGAGACTCTTATCTGGTGACTGATCAAACTGCTGCAGCTTTTCGTGGACTTGGTCAAGTGTCATCACCCCATGCTCGAGTTCCAAGTCTAACCATTTGCAGAGTTCATAGAAAACAGCCTCTCGCTCCTCATCCGTTTTCCTTCCTACATCTTTAGTCTTGGAGTAATGACCACCCGTCTCGAAAATAACTTTGCAGCGCAAATTATACAGGGTTTCCTCTGCTACCAAGTCGTTGATCCCTTCCAGGCGGCCAATGACTTCAGTGCCCCAATCGTCCTTGCGACCCTGTGCTTTCTTCAGCAAGCTTGTCTTCAGTCCATCCGCAGTCAAATTGTCAGGAACTCGGGATCTCTTTCTAGCAATCTCTGGATTTTTTGGGAAGAGATGAGCGGGCTGGTTGCAAAGAATGCATACATTCTTGTACAGAAGCTGAACAGACCGTGAACTTGTAGATAGATAGAGATAGATAGATCCTTTATTTGTCATTGTAACACGTACAACGAAATTGAAATGCCAACCAGTCAGTGCAAAATTACAAACAGTATATAAAGACATGTAAGAATACAAAAATATCCGTAATTACAGAATAATATATCTAAGATAAATACTAAGTGAACACACACAACCACACATTCAAACATTCTCTGTCATTGCACATTCCCTTATTGCACTTTAACACAAGTATTGCACTTTAAGACAAGTATTACAGGTTATTTTGTAGCTGCATTAAGTGTAGCTATTGCTGATGGGTAGAAACTGTTTTTGAGTCTGTTTGTTCGTGCTTTGATGGATCTGTACCGTCTGCCTGATGGCAACAGTTCAAACAGGGAGTGTCCAGGGTGGGAAGTGTCCTTTGTGATGTTCAGAGCTCTTGTGAGAGAGCGGGAACTATGTAGTTCTTCCAGTGTGAGGAGAGCGGGGATCCGACGATCTTCTGGGCCGTGTTGATGACCCTCTGGAGCGCTTTCCTCTGAGCCGCTGTGCAGCTGGTGTACCACACACATATACAGTATGTCAGTATGCTCTCGATAGTGCACCGGTAGAAGGACACCAACAGTCTCTGTGTGATGTTGTTCCTCCTGAGCACCCTCAGGAAGTACAGTCTCTGCTGGGCCTTTTTCAGCAGCTCAGCTGTGTTCACACCCCAGGTCAGGCCCTCCTCCATGTGGACTCCCAGGAAGCGGAAGTCGGCCGCCCTCTCCACACAGACCCCGCTGATGGTTCGTGGTGGAATGTCTGTTTTCTTCTTCCTGTAGTCTATTACCAGCTCCTTGGTCTTTGAGGTGTTGAGGAGCAGGTTGTTCTCTCTGCACCATGCTGTCAGCTGCTCCACTTCATCTCTGTATGCTGACTCGTCCCCCCCAGAGATGAGACCCACCACCGTGGTGTCATCCGCAAACTTGACGATGGTGTTGCTGTGGTGGGCGGGGGTGCAGTCATGCGTGTAGAGGGTGTACAGCAGAGGGCTCAGCACGCAGCCCTGTGGGGAGCCAGTACTGACACTGAGGGCCGTGGATGTGTGATGGCCCACTCTGACCCTCTGGCTGCGACCAGTCAGGAAGCTGTTGATCCACATACAGGTGGAGTGTGGAAGTCCCAGGTCCCTCAGTTTGTCCAGCAGTTTGTGGGGGAGGATGGTCTTGAATGCAGAGCTATAGTCTACAAAGAGCATCCGTACATAGCTCCCCCGCTGCTCCAGGTGGGACAGTGCAGCATGGAGGGCTGTAGCTACGGCGTCCTCTGTAGATCTGTTCCTCCTATAAGCAAATTGGTGGGGGTCAAAGCTTCGGGGAAGGAGTGATGTGATGTGACCACGGACCAGTTTTTCAAAGCATTTCATCACCACTGGTGTGAGTGCAACTGGCCGGTAGTCGTTGAGGCTAGAAACGTGGGGTTTCTTGGGCAGGGGGACTATGGTGGAGGATTTCAGACAGGGTGGGACAGTGGACTGGGCTAGGGACTGGTTGAAAATCCTTGTGAAGACTCCAGCCAGCTGGTACGCGCAGTCCTTCAGCTCACGCCCGGGGACACCGTCAGGTCCAGCAGCCTTCCTCGGGTTAACGGCCCACAGCGTGCGCCTCACCTCATGCTCCTCCACTGTGAGGGTTGTGCTGCTGTGGACCGTGGGGTGTGGGGTGGCTTCTGGTGGCTCTACCTCGAAGCGGGCAAAGAAGAGGTTCAGCTCCTCTGCCAGCGAGGTGTCACCTTCGGCAGCTCCGAGGTTGGTCTTGTAGTTGGTGATGTGCTGGACTCCCTGCCACACCTGCCTACTGTTATTGCTGTCCAGGTGGTCCTCAATCTTCCTCCTGTAGTCCACCTTGGCCTCTCTGATGCCCCTCTTCAGGTTAGCTCTGGCCGTGCTGTAGTGGGCCTTGTCGCCAGCCCTGAAGGCGCTGTTCCTCTCCTTCACCAGCTGCTGGACCTCCCGGTTCATCCAGGGCTTCTGGTTGGGATAGACCCGGATGCGTTTGTCCACTGTGACCATACCTATGCAGAACATAATGTAGCACAGTACACAGAACACGAACACCTCCAGGTCCTGGTGTTCAAAAACATCCCTGGATGGCACCGCAGCTGCTGGATGGCACCAACAGGCCAGGTTTGGACAGCTTTTGTGATGGTAGGAGCAGTTTTCCTGAGGGGGGCATACGCAGGGATTAACAGCAGGGACAAGTGGTCAGACTGACCCAGGTGTGGTAGTGGTCTAGCCCTGTAGAACTGCATGCAGTAGATGCACTGAACCCAGAGCAAGTGCGCCGTCTCTTCATCTGTGCTGACTCTTTCTCTGCCTCTGATGCACGAGTTGACTTCGTGGTGACCTGGACAGACTTGTTGTACAAATCACATCTACACTCCATGTGGTATCTCAGTCTTCCCACATTTTGTGCCTCCTTCATGTGCTCCAAAATTGTAGCATCTTTAACTGCTTCTGCATACGCTAACAGAGTAGGGTAGCCTTTAGTAGTTGCCTGTGCGAGCTTCTGAGCTGGCGTCTCCGGGCCTTCACAGATGAAGCAAATGAGCGGAGGTGCAGGAATAACGTCTACGTCCATACTGCTAGACTGTAATGCCCTACAAAGGAAAAAGGCAGTAACTTAATTTTTCGTCGAAAATGAGTCATAATCATTCTTGCAACATTAAAGACATCCTTTGTCATGTGGACAAATATCTTCTCTCTAATGTGTTTTATTTAGGAGAGAATAGGGGGTCAGATTTACAGTAACTACAAAAATCCCTAGAGAAACCGAGAGAAACCACTTTAAGCTAGCTAGCATGAAGCAGTCAGCTAGCAATGAAGCAAGTAAAATGGTAATCTGATGCACTTGGGGTATGTAATACACAAGTGGGAGTTAGCTAGCTAACCATGTTACCTGGTGTTAGCTAGCTGACAAGTAAGATAATTTGATGATAGTACACACCTTATATATTATTTATATATGCATATTATCAATGTACTGATATGAAATATTTCCAGTTGTAAAAAAAATGTAGATAATACTTACATATCAGATGTAAAATCTTCTTGCAGTATCTTGCTGAGTGGTGAATATTGTTATTTGATATGTGTGGAGTCTATTGTGTCTGTCCATGATCCACACAGGAGAGGGTTGCAAATGGCTTGAGCATGCCTGGCACCTACCACTCACTTTCTGTGAATGCCAACCAACTACAACAGTTACCAGTAAACAATAAGTAGTTACCATGGCAACTACATGAATAAATAAACGAATAAAGCTACTTTATTGGTAGGCGTGGCCGTTTTTCCGCCAAGGAGTGGTTTTAGTGCAAAATAAATGCTTGCAATCGATTCAGAATCATGAAAAACCCCTAGTTTGACCCCTCACATTTTCAATTTTTCACAGATAAGGTTCCGGGTACCCCAACTTTCAGCAGCTGTCACGGGTTTTCCTATGGGAGTTGAATTTAAATCTTTTTATATGTGTTATTAGACACCTTTACAAACACATTGGTGAAGACATTTCTTGGTAAGGAATTTATTCCAAGATTGGCCAAATATCTGATAATATTCCCTGACTATATGGAGGTAAGAGGCATATGTACTGGCCCACACAATATTGCAATAGGTGAGATATGGATAACACCAGCTGTAATACAAAAGTAGACAATTCTGATTAACCAAACCACACATTTTCCTGATGACACCAAGTGATTTTGAAATTTTGTAGCATACAAAATTGATGTGTTCTCTCCAGTTCAGCCTCTCATCAATCAACACTCCAAGAAATTTGGTGGAGAAAACCTGAGAAATATAAAGTCCGTTGATTGAGATTTTAGCATCCTCTTTGCAGTATTTCTTGTTTTTACCAGAGAAAATTATGAAATTGGACTTTTTAACATTTAAAGATAATTTATTTAATTGAAACCATTTTGATATTTGTTCCATACCAGTGTTTGTGTCAGTGATAAGTGAGTTTTAAATTTTAATATGATAGGATCAGGTTGGTGTAAGATACAGCAGAAAGGTCATCTGTTATGTGTGACATATTAATCTCATCTCATCTCATCTCATCTTCAGCCGCTTATTCCTGGTCAGGGTCGCGGGGGGGGGGCTGGAGCCTATCCCAGCATGCATTGGAGCGAGAGGCAGGAATACACCCTGGACAGGTCGCCAATCCATCGCAGGGCACTACATACACCATTCACTCACACACTCATACCTACGGGCAATTTAGACTCTCCAATTAGCCTAACGTGCATGTCTTTGGACTAATTAAATACTAATTACCAATATCTTTCTGCTATAGAAGACGCTATAACATCAACACTAAAGCAACATGGGAGATCTAACAGATTTTGAGGTCAAACAGCTTCCATGGCCTCCCCAATCACCAGATCTAAACAACAAGTTCTGGAACATACATTTCTACCGCCTTCATCTCTCAAAGAACTGGAGGCTTTTCTTCTTGAAGAATGGTCCAATATCCCACTAGAAACAATTAAAAACATCTATAACAGAATTCAAAGAAGGATTTAAGCTATTCTGGAGGGGCAGCCCAACTCCTTAATTGTAAATACTAATAAATTATTCTAGTTTTTTTTTTTATTAATGTTTTTGAGAATTTTGAGATTATTTTTTTACATGTTGTGGGGTAAAATGTGTGAATAAAGGTGGAAAAAGTCTGATTTAATGATTGTTTTGGTTTTAGTCTGCAAGGCAACAAAAGGTGAAATTTTTTGAGATGGGTGTAGACTTTAAAGGGGCACTGTATGTATATATGTACGTATAGGTCCTGCCGCCTACTTCACTGTTCCAGAGTTGGCACTGCCCACTACTCCATTATCGGCCGCTCGCCACTGTTTCTGGATACTCTCTTCATGCAATATGAAATACTGGCATTAAAAGAACACAAGGCCAAATGTTGAACCAAATAATCGTGTCTCCAAGCCCATTTTCTCAGGTGTCCCATCCTGAATGTGCCTTTATCTGGGTTATAATCTATAACTGAGCTTTCTGGGTGATTTATTGAGCAGAATATGAACAATTATAAATCATCCCTAGCACAGAAATATGAATCATTTGGTGCATATGATTTGTATGCATTGGATGGAATGGTGCATTTGGTGCATCATTCTCTGCTCAGTGGCACCAATGCTTAATGTTCTTGATTATTATGGAAATTTGTATTTGAAATTATGCAGAATGCATATGATGAATGTGTATTAATGCATTAAAATGTACCCCGCCTCCGCATCTCCCCCCACCCCTTTAATCTGTGTTCTTCCTGTGTATCAGAATGGCGCCAGCTTGTTCGGCGATTCGTTCTGGCACGGAAGTTTAACTCCCCCCCCCTTTCCTACTTTGATTGTAATGTCCTCGTCTTATCTGTTATTGTGTTGTTGCTGTGTTTTTTTTATTTATTGATGTGATGTAAAGCGCTCTGTGCACTCGTGCTGAGAAGGGCGCTATAGAAATAAAGTTTTACTTACTTACTTACTTACTTACCTAAGTGTTTGTGGAGGACATCGGTCTCGGCCACGTGGGAGTGGCATGGTTGCCTGTGTTGTTTCATGTGGTAGAGGCCTTTGGAGCAGTGAGACTTTCCGGGGGCAGGTTTGGCACTCTCACAGGGTGTGAGAGTGAACTGTCGCCCGGAAGGGAGCTCCAAAGGCCTTAATTGGTTTAATTATTATTTAATTATTTAATTGGTGCCAATCAGTCAATTGATAGGGAAGTCAATTGGCTGTTTGGGTGTCTGTGTGAGTATGTGTGTGAATGATTGTGATTGGGTGATTGCCTCACGAGTCCCACCTGAGCCGGGCAGAAACTAAGCCTATTTAAGAGCAGGTGGGGCGAGTGGGGAATCAGTCTTGTCGTGATGTGTGTGTGAGTGCGTGTGCGCGTAGGTTGTGGAATGTTTGATGTTTGAGAGTTTTGTCGAAAGTGACTGAGTAGAGTGCTTCCTGTGTGAGTGGGGAAGAGGGAGAGGGGGTGCACTAAGAGTGTCCGCCTCTCTCCCTCGGTGTGATTGTGGAGGAGTGAGAGGGTGCCCTGGAAGAGGGTCCGCCTCTCGCCCTCGGTTTTAGTGAAAGAGAGCTTGCACTCGACAGTGGAGACTGTTTCTGAGCAACAGCCCAAGAACTCACTGAAAGAGTGGAGTGTCTTGGGGCTGGTTGCCATAACTCTCACTGTGGGAGTGGCGAGTGCCTCAGTATGAATGGGTAGGAAGCACTTGAACGGTCACTGGATATGTGTGTGCCTGGGGAGGTTCCAAGGGAACTCCGGAGGAGGAGGCGCGGTGTCCCGTAAGTTAATTATTTTAGCTTGTTATTTTCGTTATTTTTACCCGAAAGTTTTGCAGCGAGTAGGGTGAAAATTTTGTCTGTTTGTGTTGGTCTTTGTTATATGTTAACCTGCTACTCCCACTGTCTCTCTCCCATGTCTGGGGGGAGAGACAGAAAAATAAGTAAATAAAATCTGGTCCGTAGACCGACAAACTCCACTCCGTGTCTCCTGGCTGCTCTGTTCCCATCCAGGGTTTGTCATGTGGCGTGTGACAGTGTTCATTGCATAATTATTCTTATCTGACACTCACATTGGCCTCAGACTTTGCAGATAGGTCATAATGTGACAAACAAATTCATATTGTCTAAAATGCATTGGTAGCCTTACAGTAGAAACTATCTAACAGGTCTAGCAAACATTTGGGCCTTGACGCATATGAAACTGCTTGCAGTCTCTAGTTACGATTGTTTTTTTAAATAAGGACACAGTGAGTGTACAAGCTCTTTGGGATACTGTGTCCTTACTGTGATATTACAAATACTGTGTAATTACCACTGCTTAAGGCACCCTGCTCACTCTCACACTAATTATTCTCACCAGTAATTGCATTTATTTCTTCTCATGCAAGCATTTTTTTCCTGGCTGTGACTGAAGGAGGTAGTGTCTCTCATTGACGGACAGAGTGGCTGACTGACCAACTAGCTCACTGACTGACAGAGTGGCTTATTGACTGACTCTCACACTGACTGACAGAGTAGCTGTATGACCGACTTGCTCACGTACACACTGAGTGAGCTCTTCTTTTGGCGGTGAATTGCAGAGCCTTTTTTTCCAGAAGAGGGCAAAAGGTTCGGCGAAGTAGTCACACCCCTTGATGAGTACCTGTGTACTCCTTTTGTTTTCTTTACGTTTTTCATCTGATTACATATCTGGGTTTGCACTCTGTCCTTGATACCTGCTGGCTTTGAAGACATCCCGGTCTCTTGGCTAAACCATCCTCCCCTAAAGTTCAAGCTAAAGTTTGCTCAATATAGTGTGGTAAGGTTTCTTGGTGTACATAATATACAATCAAATAGTTTAAGTTCATAGTGTCTATAGTTTTACTTAGTTTTACTTTTTTAACTATTTCAAATAGTTAAAAAAATATATCATTTATCATATTTATCATACAAGTACATCGTTTTTTATTTTAAAGACCCTGAATATGTAATGATTCGACCGGCAATCAGAAATTTCCCCAAATCACCAATCAGGAAAAGCAAAAGACACGCCAAGAATGCACCAAGTTAATCCAGGTCATTAAGGACAGCTGTTGTCACTTACTGGGAGGATATTTAATCTACTGGCATTCTCCATTCATTGCTTGGACATTGTTTAGTTTCGCCTAGACAAACTCGCTTTTGTTCTCATGATCTCGCGTCTTCGTAAAGTTGTTTCTTGTTTTTGTTTATTATTAGAGTTCCTCTGTTTAGTTAAATCCGTGTTTTGGATTACGTTTTGGATTTGCTGTTTAGCTAGTTTGGTTTGCTCCAGTTCGTTTATCATTTTGTTTTGTTTTGTTATTTGCGTGTCGTCACAGCCATTGTTTTGTTTTCGGTTCCTGCCTACGTTAAGGAAAATAAATACCTTAAACGTATTTCCGTATTTTGGGTATCTTTCGCGACTGCATTTGGTTCCACCCCTACTACACTCCTGACAGAATATATGCAATTCTTTCAATAAAATTCTCACAAAAAATGGTGGTATGGGTAAATTGAGGTTCATTGAACGTTAACATGACCACTGGTGAACACGGTCACATTAAGACCAAGAAAATTAAACAAAGGTGCTTGAAGTCTTCATATTGAAAGTATTTCACCTCCACAATCCACTCTTCTCAGTCTCTCATTTTCAGTCTGGGCAAACAAGTCACCTGCTCCTTTTGCGTTCTGTGACTGAATCCTGTTTCGAGCGGCCATTTACATGGTTCTGGGGAACATGTACAATCAGGCTTGGAATGTGTCCATCTCCCCGGAGTGACACCACATTCACAAGCATGCCAGCCACTACCAACAAGCTTCACCACTGTTGTCTGTTGTAGTGTCAAATGACACTACACAATGCCTCACAGGAGAAAGTGTGGTTTCATTGTCATTGTTTAGTCATTGACAAGAATGGCCTTCTGTAGGCCCTTAAATTGACCAAAATAAAGTAATTAACACTCTGGCATAGTGTATATATAGCTGGTCTGGGCCAATAAGTTATTTGAAATACTTTAAACAGCTGTGTGGCTGCCTGTCAGTGTAAAGAAAGACAGCAGGGTCAGTCGAAGTAGAGTTAAATTGGTACCGTGTACCATGTTAACTTTTCAAGTTTAAAATGGCCCAGCTAATTAACTACTGTTAGTTCCTTAATGTAAAGTTTTATCTACTAAGAAACTAGCTAGCTAGCTTTCACTGATCTCTTCCTGCTATCAATAAAATGTTACAATGCTTGCTGTACCTAGCTTTTCAACCACGTAAGTAGGCAGTCTGTTTTATCTCAATTCACTAAATGAAGGCTATGGTGCAGAGAGCCTACTGGCTTGGCCCTCAGTATACTATTTGGTTCTCAGCTGGATATCACTGATTTCTCTAGCTATCTGGCTGGGTATTCTCTGCCATACCCCAGTCAAAACAGGAGTTAGCAATGTAAAAGATCTAAATAAAATCTACTGAATGTTTTCCCTTTTAGATAATTAAATGTAAAATGATAATTACATCAACCCTTACAGCAAAAACATATTGGAAAATGTATGTATGAATATGAAACTGTGGAAGGCGTCGGCAAGCACGGATCTGGAACCGGGCCAATTGGGCCGTTGCCCATGGGCCCTTGAGCCCAAAAGGCCCCGTCCCATCACTCGCTCTCACAAATAGACAGTTGAATACACGCAGCGTAACTCCCGCTGAGAAACCGCCTCCCGCCTCCAAGGAATCAACTGGCCTGTGCAACTAGCTAGCGCATCCCACTTTCTCGTTGTTTTCCCCCTCTGATCCACTGAGTTTAACGGTTAAGTAAAAAAAAACTTTGTGTTATATTATTGGCTTTCATCTTTATAGGGTGATTTAATTGATGAGGGTACGTCATCGCTGGCTTTTACTGAAGTTTGCGTTAGTTAGCTTTGTGTAGAATAGTGTCTGGGTTTGGTAAAAAAACAAATAGGAAAAATCTAAATGGATAGACGGGGGAGCAGTGGGGCAAAAAAGAGAAAGGGAAATAAATGCAATTCTGGCGTCTATTCCCGCAATTTTGAATTATTTTAAACCTGCTGCAGTGGATGTACGCACTGCCAGCCAGCTCGATAGTGAATTTAGCAGCCAAGCTGTGGCTAGTTCTAGTGCAACGCCGGTGGCTGTGAACGAGGAGGACGTTACCAATGTTGATGCCAATGACACAGAAGGTAGCTAGCTAGCTCCTTATCACTGATGGCAATTGAGTCAGATTTGGTCAGAGGCCTGGATTTTAATGACGTGGTGGAAGCTTTTGCCCAGAGGAAGGCGAGGAAAAAACACATGTTTTAAGGTAAGACAGCTCACTCTTTTACCGCATTTTAATGTTTATTGCTGGTTTAATATGTAGCGCAACAGTTTGTCAATAAGCGTAGTAGCTGTGTTGGGCCGCGTGTATAACGTTAGAGTTTCCGTGTGGGACTTGGTGGCAGCTGCCAGTTGGTCGTAATTCAAGTTTGACAGAGGTGGCGAATTTATGGTTTTGGATGGAAAATGCAGCTTTTTGTTCTGATTTATCAGAGAGAAAAACACTCAATCAGAAGTGGTAGTAAGTGATTCACTGTGTATAGAGCCTGTTTTTGAGTAACCTTTGCTGTTCCCGTGCGGCCAATTAAGCCTAATTTCCTAATACCTTTGTACCATTTCAGGTTATTCACTGGATTTGAACTAATTAAATTTAAGTAAAAACTGGGGGTGTTCTAAAACTTTCGACCAGTAGTGTATTTAAAAATATATATATTACTATGTTTTATTTATATCATAAATATATCTGCCAATGCATCATTTTAATAATCAAATCAGCAACTCCTTTAAGTCAGATGTCAAACAAGTGCCTTGTCTTCACCTTTAGCACAAGCTTGAAAGGAAAGGGCACAGCCCAAATGGCCTGTCCTGTTAAGGGGCTAGATGTGCCAGCATTCTCGCCACCAATCACATAAAACCTATAGAGAATATTTCAGAGAGATATCAATGTAACATACTGTATTTTCTGTTACATACACCATACAACGTCTCAAAGGGTGCATTTTGGATTTTGATAAATCACAAAAAAGACATGAAGTGCAAAATAGATTGAACACTAAGTTTAGATATATATCTTAATATCATTTTAAATATATAGAAATAACAAAATAGAAAAACATGTGACGACCGCGGTAAGGACCCAGACGCAGATCAGGGATTAGGCAAAAGAGTTGTTTATTAACAGGCAGGGGTCAAAACCAAGAATCAGGGAATCAGAGGTACAAAATCGTGAGGCAGAGAGAAGTAGTAATAGGGCAGTCAAAAGGTCGATACTCAGGAATCAGAAGGGCAAAAGGACAAAATCACTGGGCAGGCTCGGGGTCGTAATCAAAGGGTAATCTCGGAAAATGCTAATAACTCTGGCTTCGGAAAGGTAGGCTCAGGGAAATAGAATCAACGTACTGACAAGGGGAAATGAAAACACTGAACATATATACAGGGAGACATAATAGAAATCAGGTGAGACAACGAGGAGAGAGAGGCTGGAACACAGGGAAGAGATAATTACATAACAAGAGGGAAACGTAAGACACGGACACTGAACCATACTAACATATAGACAATAAACGACCTGGGAGAACAGGCAGACACGTGCATAGTAAAAGGGAGAGGTACGCAAGGAGAAACGTTGTGCGTATGAGAGAGAACGGAAAACTAAGCAGGGATAGGATAATGAGAGAGAGAAATGCCGGTAGTAGGAAGCGTGAGATAATTAGTGATTAGTAGTGTTAGTAACCTAATCTAAATCCCTAACGTTAGTAGATTAGTTAGTTAGTACTGTACACACCTAACTAATATATACAAAGTGCGATCAAGAAAGTAGGAAGGAAGAAACGAGAAAATAAGCGAAGATTGAAATCCCGAAATGTAAACTCCCGAGTGAATGACAAGACAAGGAGTGGATCAGGAACAATAACAGACGGGGATAACAGACGTGAACGAAACATGACTCGAAGAAAGATAAACAAAGTACAAAAACAACAGAACAGATACTCAGAATATAACAGGACCCCCCTCTAAGAAACTCTTGGCGTTTTAAACAGGAGGGACACAAAAACACATGAACAAACAAGACGCAGGGAAAGCCAGGCAGAAAGGGGGCAAAGCACGTGGCGGGATCTCAGAACAGGCAGGGTCAAAACACATGGCAGAATCTCAGACAGGCAGGGTAAAGGCACGGGGCAGAATCTCAGACAGGCAGGGTCAAAACACATGGCAGAATCTTAGACAGCTCGGGAACAATCAAAGTCTCTGATAAGGGATTTGTCCAATATGAACCGGGATGGGACCCAGATACGTTCCTCGGGACCGTAGCCCTCCCAGTCCACCAGGTATTGGCGACCACGGCCCCTGCGGCGAACGTCCAAGATCTTACGGACCGTAGGCATCTCCACCATCAATAAGGCGGGGGGGGGTGGCTCAGGGCGGGACACAAAGGGTGGGTTACAAGGGGCTTGAGGCGGGAAACATGGAAGGTGGGGTGAATACGACGCATGGTGTGGGGTAACTTCAAAACAACGGCAGTGGGACTGATAATTCTGGAAATGGGGAAGGGGCCAATAAAACGGGGTGCGAGTTTGCGGTGGTCCATTCTGAGGGGAATGTCCCTGGTGGTCAACCAGACCCGCTGCCCAACCCGGTAACGGGGAGCCTTGGAGCGTCCCTTGTCCGCCGTCTCCTTCATGCGGGCGCTGGCTCGGAGGAGGTTGCGACGCGTGTGAGGTTCCAGGTACGTCGGCATCTACGGATGAACGCCTCGGCAGAGGGGACACCCACCTCCCTCTCCTGGCTAGGGAATAAGGGTGGTTGGTAACCAAGGCAGCATTCAAAGGGGGACATACGGGATGAGGAAGAGGTTTGGGAGTTGATGGCATACTCTGCCCAGGGAAGATGTTGGCTCCAAGAGGAAGGGTTCCGGGAGCACAAGCATCGCAGAACGGTTTCAATAACCTGATTAGCCCGCTCTGTCTGGCCATTAGATTGGGGATGGAAACCTGAGGAAAGACTGACTGACGAACCAAGGAGTAAACAAAAAGCCTTCCAAAACCTGGCGATAAACTGGGGACCTCTGTCGGAAACAATGTTACTGGGGATGCCATGTAAACGAAAAACGTGTTGGATAATGAGGGTGGCAGTCTCCTTGGCGGAGGGAAGCTTGGGTAAGGGGACAAAATGAACAGCCTTGGAAAAACGATCAATAACAGTCATAATGGTGGTGTTGCTGTTGGAGGAGGGTAAACCTGTAATAAAATCAAGAGCTATGTGGGACCAAGGGCGGTGAGGGATGGGTAGGGGCTGTAACAAACCAGAGGGATGCTGATGGGAAACCTTATTCTGGGCACAGACAGAGCAGGCAGAAATAAAACTCCTAACGTCCTGGACCATGGCAGGCCACAAAAACGTCTCTGGATAAAAGACATAGTCCTGTTTATGCCAGGGTGACATGACAAGCGGGAGGAGTGACCCCACTGAAGCACCTGGGATCGGACAGAACTGGGCACGAAGAGGCGGTTCGAGGGACAGCGACTGGGGCCGGCCTCACCCTCCAAGGCAGAGCGCACTGTTGCCTCAATGCGGTTGAACGCTGTTGATGGAGCATTGAGGCAGGATGGTGTCCGGAATGGAAACCCTGGATATGGGTTCGAAACGGCGAGAAAGGGCATCAGGTTTGGTATTCTTGGATCCAGGTCGATAGGAGAGAACAAAATTGAATCTCGAAAAGAAGAGAGACCAACGAGCCTGGCGGGAATTGAGTCTCTTGGCAGTCTGCAGGTACTCCAGGTTCTTGTGGTCTGTCCAGACCAGAAAAGGAACTTCAGCCCCTCCAGCCAGTGCCTCCACTCCTCCAAGGCGAGCTTGACTGCGAGCAGTTCCCTGTTGCCAATGTCGTAGTTCTGCTCCGTAGGGCTGAGGCGATGGGAATAGAAGGCGCAGGGATGAACCTTCTTGTCCTTGGCGGAGCGTTGGGAAAGGATGGCACCTGCCCCAATGTTGGAACGTCGACCTCGGACGATAAACTGGGCGGTGGGATCAGGGTGAATGAGAATGGGGTCTGAAGTGAAGCGTTGTTTGAGTGACCGGAAGGCTAGTTCAGCTTGAGGATTCCAGTGAAACCGGATCTTGATGGAGGTGAGGGCGGTGAGTGGAGCAGCAATGGTACTGTAGTTCCTGATGAACCTTCTGTAGAAATTGGCAAATCCCAGAAAGCGCTGTAACTCCTTCCGGGACTCTGGCTGGGGCCAGTCCAAGACAGCCTTGATCTTGCGAGGATCCATTTGGATGCTCCCCGCCGAGATGACGAAGCCCAGGGAAGGTGGTGGTGTGACAATGGAAGTCACATTTCTCTGGCTTCACATAAAGCCTGTTCTCAAGGAGACGCTGTAGAACTCTGCGGACCTGGGTGACATGTTCCTCCATACTCTTGGAAAAAATAAGGATATCGTCCAGGTAGACAAAACAAAACTGATTAATGAAATCCCTGAGGACATCGTTGATCAATGCCTGGAAAACGGCAGGGCATTGGTTAACCCAAAAGGCATTACCAGGTACTCCCAGTGACCTGTCGGAGTGTTGAACGCCGTCTTCCACTCATCCCCCTCACGAATGCGCACCAGGTGGTAGGCGTTGCGCAGGTCCAACCGTGAAGACGGTAGCTCCCTGAAGTTGTTCAAATGCGGACGTCATGAGGGGGAGAGGTAGCGATTCTTGACGGTGATGTCGTTGAGCGAACGGTAATCAATACAGGGACGAAGAGAACCGTCCTTCTTCCCCACGAAGAAGAACCCCGCTCCAGCGGGTGATGAGGATGGCCGAATGAGGCCAGCGGTCAGGACTCCTGAAGGTAAGTGTTCATGGCCTCCGTCTCGGGTGTGGGACAAGGAGAAAAGACGCCCCCTAGGAGGGGTAGCGCCAGACAGGAGCTCAATGGCGCAATCATAGGGACGGTGGGGGGGCAGGCAGGTGGCTCGGGACTTGGAGAAGACCTCCTTGAGGTCCAGGTACTCGGAAGGAAAGCCCGACAGGTCAAGACTCATCTCGGAAGAAAGGGGACTCGGGACAGAAGACAGGGGACTCGGAACAGATGAATGGGCTTGCTGCAGGCATTCGGAAAGGCATTGTGGGCTCCAACCCACAATCCTGTGACTGCTCCATTCCACGGACGGATTATGCTTCACCAGCCACGGGTGGCCAAGGACAATAGGTGAGTGAGGGAGTCAATAATGTGCAACCTTATCTTCTCCTGGTGGTTGCCGGAGGTACGCAACGTAAGAGGGGAACTGATCTGGGTAACTTGGGCCAGTCTCTGACCGTTGAGTGTGTTGGCAAAGGGGGTGTGACAGACTGGAAACTGGAATCCCCACTTCGCGACCACACCAGCATCCAGGAAACTCTCCTCAGCACCCGAGTCAATGAGCGCGGTGGTCTCTCGCCTCTGACCCTCCCACTCGTCGTCACCGGCAGGCAGGTCCGTTGCTTAGAGGATCGCTCAACAGGATGACACCCACTAGTGCTCCTCGCTTAACTAGTGGGCGTTGGCTCCTTAGTAGGCAGCTGGAAATGAAGTGCCCAGACTCACCGCAGTAGAGACAGGATCGGTTGGCCATCCTGCGGTCACGCTCCTGACGAGAAAGGCGGGTCCGATCCAGCTGCATGGGTTCAGGCTCCGGGGTAGTAGATGGAGCTGCCCTAGGGTGGTTGTAGGCACCGATCGGTGACCTGACCCCGGTCCTCCCAGACCCGGAAAACCTCCGGAACTACGCCAGCGACGACGCTCCTGAAGCCGGGAGTCCACGCGGATGGCAAGGCTGATAAGGTCATCGAAGGACTCTGGCAGGTCACGAGTCAGGATCTCGTCCTTAAGATGTTCGGAGAGTCCACAGATGAAGGCGTCGTACAGCGCCTTCCTTCCCCAGCCACAGGCGTTAGCCAAGGTCTGGAAACGAATGGCGTAATCCGACACGACCCTCCCTCCTGGCGTAGAGTAGAGCATCTCTCGAGCCGCGTCATGACCCTGCTTAGACCGGTCGAAGACCCTCCTCATCTCCTCGGAAAACCGGTCAAAGCTCTGACAGCAGGGAAGAGAGCCCTCCCACGCGGTGGTAGCCCAGGACTTGGACGACCAGTCAGTTGGGTGATGACGAGGCGACCCGGGATAATTCGCTGGGAAACGTGGATGGCTGCAGTTGGAAGATCAACTGGCACTGCGTCAGGAACGCACGACAACCTCCCGGTTCACCTGCGTATCTCTCAGGAGGAGGCAGACGTGATTCGCGCACCGGCGGCGGAGGAAGGCTCGGGTTGAAGTGGCGCCGCGGCATGCTGGGGTGCGGGGTTAATGACCGGAGCTCGCAGCGTGAGGGTAAGCTCAGCCAAACCGGAGGTGAGAGACTGCAGGTGTTCAGTCACACGCTCCAGATGGTCCTGGTGCGCTCCGAGCATGGCACCTTGCTGCTCGAGGGCGAAGCGGAGCTGGTCTGGATCTGCTGGGTCCATCTTGGTCAGTACGTCCTGTGACGACCGCGGTAAGGACCCAGACGCAGATCAGGGATTAGGCAAAAGAGTTGTTTATTAACAGGCAGGGGTCAAAACCAAGAATCAGGGAATCAGAGGTACAAAATCGTGAGGCAGAGAGAAGTAGTAATAGGGCAGTCAAAGGTCGATACTCAGGAATCAGAAGGGCAAAAGGACAAAATCACTGGGCAGGCTCGGGTCGTAATCAAAGGGTAATCTCGGAAAATGCTAATAACTCTGGCTTCGGAAAGGTAGGCTCAGGGAAATAGAATCAACGTACTGACAAGGGAAATGAAAACACTGAACATATATACAGGGAGACATAATAGAAATCAGGTGAGACAACGAGGAGAGAGAGGCTGGAACACAGGAAGAGATAATTACATAACAAGAGGGAAACGTAAGACACGGACACTGAACCATACTAACATATAGACAATAAACGACCTGGGAGAACAGGCAGACACGTGCATAGTAAAAGGGGAGGTACGCAAGGAGAAACGTTGCGTGCGTATGAGGAGAGAACGGAAAACTAAGCAGGGATAGGATAATGAGAGAGAGAAATGCCGGTAGTAGGAAGCGTGAGATAATTAGTGATTAGTAGTGTTAGTAACCTAATCTAAATCCCTAACGTTAGTAGATTAGTTAGTTAGTACTGTACACACCTAACTAATATATACAAAGTGCGATCAAGAAAGTAGGAAGGAAGAAACGAGAAAATAAGCGAAGATTGAAATCCCGAAATGTAAACTCCCGAGTGAATGACAAGACAAGGAGTGGATCAGGAACAATAACAGACGGGGATAACAGACGTGAACGAAACATGACTCGAAGAAAGATAAACAAAGTACAAAAACAACAGAACAGATACTCAGAATATAACAAAACATGTATTGGCCATATTCGATAGAGATTCCAATGTAACATACTGTAGTTTCTGTTACATACACAATACAAGATCTCAATGTGTGCATTTTGGATTGTAAGAAATCATAAAAAAGGCATTAAGTGCAAAATAAATTGAAAATATTTTGAAATGATAAAATATATTATCAAATATAAAACATACTGTATATATAGGGCACATTCCAGAGAGTTTCCAGTGAAACAATTTGTATTTTCCATTTAATAACATATTGCTTTAAATCACCTTAAAAAGACATGTACAATACATTCAACATGATACTTTGAAAATAATACTGTTTATATGTTTAGGGGTTTATAGTAGACACAAGTAGTAAACATTTATTTTTAGGAGATGTTTTGCAATATATATTTAAATATACCAACTCATTTTTCATGACCTAATACATTTCTGAGAGTATGCGTTCATTGTATTGGTAATACAAAGTTATTTAAATATATTGTTCATTATATTTCTTTTCTCACCAGAATATTTCTCAATATATTTCATGTCTGTATGGGAAGGGGGTAATAAAAATGTATGGATTCAAGAGTGTTTCCAGCCTCAGTGGTCTCACTGATTCCGACTGGCTGCCCTCATTCTGAAACGGAGTAGCCTACATGCTGTTGTGTTTATAAACGACCATCATTTTCATGCACATCTCTCATGCACATTCATAATGCATGATGCAGAACATGACAGAAGTGCTTTACTGGAACACAATGGGCCCTATTTTGGTGAATTAGGACGGTGTCGGTAACGCAGACGCAAAGTGAAGACGGTGGCACTTTAGAGCGTGTCTAACGTAATTTCGTGATTTAGGACAATAGTGCACCTCCGGCACAGTTGTAAAAGAGGTTGGATTAACTTTAAGAAAATACATGTGGGTGTGGTGGGGGTTTGGTTTCATAATGGCCAATCAGAACACCTATTTTCTATCCCTTTAAATACTAGTGCGCTAACGCTATAGCAAATTGGCAATTTCCTAACATGACAGTTTTGCGCGGCTGCGCCAGTAGCGCTTCTCAAAAGAGGAGAGCGAGGAGGTGCGGAAAAGTTGCCGCGCGAATCAGAGGGGGAAAACAAGGCACACATTAATTTGTTCTTTTCATGATTTGAGTTTATATTTTGAGACCTACATTGTTAAAAGAAAGTGTTTTATTTTACCATCCCTTTTTTTCCTTATTTGTAGGCTTTCCAACTTAAAAAAAACAACGTTTATTTTCTTCTAACTTAATGTAATTGTTAAATGGAAAGCAATAAATAACAAACTCACAACTGCAACTAGGCCTTTCATTAATGTTCGTCATATTGACAAGACTGGAATAAACTGCATGTACAGCCGAACTGATAGCCGTCTGGCAAACACCGGCTACCAAACCCAGGGTATCGCTCACGGTATCGCCTTCGCGTATTGCCTATTGCATTTTCTGTAGTGTAAATGGAAAGAATAAAACACATAAGAAAAACAATGTGCATACAAACATATATTTATTTAACAGGCGCATCTTTCTGAACGGTAGCGATGGATGGCCTGCTGGCTTCAATCTTTCATGTCCGTGCATTGAATAACCACGAGCTGTGGTGAAATTGAAAAAAGTTTTTAGCTTAATTGATTACGCTTGCAAGTTACCCATGGATTGGACGATTTGCCTCAACGTGGGGGGGAATTCACAATATTCACAAAACATTCTCATATGATTTCAGATAACCTTATGTTCATACTGTATGTGCGCATCAATAAAGTCACCAAATTGCACAGAGCGCCAGCGTTTGCGCTAAGAGGTGGTCTAGTTGGACGTTAAAGCAAACGCATTATTTGACACCAAACTTGCATAGCGCTGACTGTTTTCATAGTCACACCCCCTATTGCGCTACCCAGCCCATAGTCGCGCAAACGCCTTCATTGCACACCACGAAATTGCCAAACTCGGTGGAGACGGGAAATATTACGTTTGCGACAGACGAAACTGGCAATTTGCCTGCGCTAGGGCATAATGCCGCTTTGCGCCGGAACGAAAATAGGGCCCTTTGTGTCATGACAGTTCACTCATGTTTGGTAATGAAATGTAAAAAATAGTTTCTCAAAAATCCAAGAAGGACCAAGCACCGGGAATGGTGCGTCAGACCAACGGTTTATTATCAATCTCTTTCCCGTAGCAAACCCTCCAGAGGAGTATTACTGCCACACATGTATTATTCACCACATTTGGCTGGAGAGCCAGTGGTTTGTTTCAGAATATACAATTAGCAGACTCTTTCATTGAACTCCACCACCTGTTTGACCAGGGAGGGGGCGTAGGATGGGGTGGGGGTTCTTTGTTGCTTTCTATTAAAGTTATCTTTCTTTAGAGCATTTGTTTTATGGTTGGGATTAAAATAACTTATTGTGTGAATAAGGGAATAAAAACTCTTCCGTCAGCTGTTGCGGCAGATGGTGTATATGTGTGCAATTTATTCGCCGTGTGTCAGGGAGCTCGAAGCACTTTGTTGTATTTTAGTTTTGTTGTCATTTCTCAAATCGACAGTTACAAATAAATAAGCGCGTCACACTGTTGTGAGGTTTACGGATACACAGCCTTCACCAGTGACCAATGTGGCCAAAGAGGTCGAGCCCGGGTCCTCTGTATTGCTTTGATCTCGGAATCATCTGCAAGTGGCAAAAAAAAAAAATCATGGCAAACAATTTGATCATTACCAGGTAATGCGCATTAATTGTTCAATTTATACACTCGGCATACCATTACAGACCGCACACATTGTAACTAGAGCATTAATAAATTCAAAGTATGCCTATTAGGATGACAGCTTTGGAGATGCAAAGGAGTAACAGTTATCACTTGGCGGAGGCAGAGCTCGCCCCATCTGCTGAGACTTTGCATATATTTTCAGCTTTCCGAGCAATGATTAGGGCTGTCAGAACCTCTTTAACCTTCTAACTGCTGGTCCCAACTGGCCCTAATTAGAGATTAATTATTTCAAAAGACGCAGGCTGTGATGGAAACTGCCTCCGCGGTTTGTGTACAAATTAAGCGCCAATTAATTTCAAGCATCCGTCGCGTCGTTGATGCGTTGCCGGGCTTCAGCGCTAAAGCGCAATTACCCACGGAGATGAATGAAAATCTCGCTGTTCCCTCCACACAACTCTGAAGGTGCGGGGACAATGAGAATACCTTCCTCAGCCGACCACTCCGATCCCACCACCCGTGCATAACCCACGCTTGTCCGCTAATTGCTCTCCTTCGTTAATCCTCGCACTCGATTGCATCCCCTCTCCCAGAAAATCTATTACAACCAGAAACAACAAGTCCTCCTGTACAATCTTGTGTGAACAAATAGTTTGAAACAAATTCAGGAATCATTGGCCCTCTTTTGAAATGCATCTCTGAAGGTTTTGATACAGACAGAAATACCTCTTTAACATAGCCCTCCCTTCCCTCCTACACATCCAACAACAATCCTGAGTGGTAACTGAAATGAGACATATAACCTTTCAGTAAGCAACAATGAATCTTTCAGCAAATCTCTTTTTATAGTCTCTGTCATTTCTTCAATGGGACGAAACGCAGCGCATCACATTAAATATTCAAGATGCATTCTCTTATTTTGGGTCAGAGCATGTGGCTGTGCTTCTCTGGGCAGAGTGTGTGGCTGTGCTTCTCTGGGCAGAGTGTGTGGTTGTGCTTCTCGGGAAACTTTCTGAGGCTGTCTGGAAGGCTGCCCACGTGGGGAAACGCAGGAAGGCTCTCGACCCCTAGAGACCATCCCCGCGCTGCGTGAAAGAGTCACACGCCGTGCAGAGATGGATGCCGGGGGCAAAGGAAGTACTCTCGCCAGATCAATCCCGAACATCAAAGACACAAAAAGGAATGTTTGACGTGTAAAAAGTGTGATTTTCTATTGCCCATTTTATGCTCATATTATTTTACTCCTAGTCACCTTAGGAGCCAATAATCGTCTTATTCATTTAGTAGAAATACATTTTCCATTGCAATCATTAAGATGGTTTTGTTGTTTTTCCCTACTATTTTGAAATCACAAATATTAGTTTCACAATCCATTTTTTTTTCTGGAGAGTTTAATCATTTAAGGAAGGTCATTTATTATTATTCGTAGAAGTAGTTTAGCATCACACTTTAGCATCCCTGTCTTTCATCTCAGCCCCCCTGAACATTTTTATTCTTTCTTTTCTAAAAAACATTTTTACTTAATATCTATTTTTTTTAAATACCACAGAGAGAGAGTAGCATTTTAATTTTGAGAGCAACCACCATTGTGGTGTTTTTGTTTTGGGGAATGTAACAGTAAATTAATAAAAAATTAGGCTTTGTGCTTTGCATGTGCACATTTCACATTCTCATTGGGGGCTGAGGAAATCCTAGAATCACCCCTGCATTAGAACCTCATATGGATGCATCGGGAATTGTTCAGAACTCAAAATAAACAAATTTGAAGAATTTGAATCCTTAATGTTTGTAATCATTATTTATATTACTGTAGCCTTATTTTTAAAGTTTATAACCAATAATCAAACCAGCAATAATAAATATCTCATTAAAACCTGAATTTATTTTTTTATTCGTCAGATTTGCGTACGAATCACATTTTCAGTGACAGGCGTTTTTTGCAAACTATGATTTTGTTCTGGACCTTCTTTATAACAAAAATTGTTGATTTTCACTCATTGCATTCTTTAGCAATAGTGCTAAGATATGCCTCTTGTCCAATTTTGATAGTATTTCCAGTTTTTATCAACAGAATGTGTCGGTCCATAACTCTGAGGTTTGTATGCATCTCTAAGGTTCTACTGTAGTAGTACTGATAGTAGCAGTGGCAGTAGCAGGATTTCATTTATTCATTTATTTTTTATTTGATAAAGACAGATACAAGGTGACAATGATACTTTGTTAAAACAATGATCAGATGCATTGTACCATAACATTTTAGCTTACGCTCATTTCCAATGCTCGTTTCTAGAAGGGCAAGTAAAAGAGAGGATTCATCAAAAATCGATGAGCCAATCCAAACGAAACAGTATGGCATTGTAACAATTGTAACAAGAATGAAGACTTGCATATCGGATCACTTATTTCTTTTTTTTATTTTAAAATTTGGTGCTTTGTTACAGTTTTGTGCTAAAGTTGTCAAGCTGTTACAGCAGGGAAAAGGACATTAAGACACAGAGGGTGAAAGGATCCCAAGGCTTTCAATGTGAGCCTTTAAGTGTCCTTTATTCAAGCTTAAATATTTTACCTTGCATTTCATCAAACTCTCCTATACCGTTTGAAAAATGTTCCCCAGTTAATGCACATAAGAGAACCCTGTGAATATATCATATATATATATATATATACTGTATGTATGTATATATTAGTCATATCATGAATTGTGGCTCATACTATTACACTTTTATCCAGCTATAGGCAAGGAAGAATTAAATTTAATATTTCTGTGAATTACTTTTGTGTTATTTAATAGCAAGGCAATAATACAACAACCTGTATAGAATATGATCATCTTACCTCCTCTTCAGTTTTTTTTTTACATTGTATGAATCACTGATGCAAAGACAATTTCAAATGATTATATAAGAAATAGCACAAACAAAAATGTGCATAACCCTCTGCTTAACTTGGCTCTGGAACTGCACATACAGAAGTGCATTCTGGGAGGTTGGGATGAAGACTGATGGAGTGTCGGTGCCATTCTCAGGAGGTGTTACCTGACCGGATTGGCTCGGCCCAGAAAGCGCTCACAAAACAAAAAGGGGCCTTGAGACCCTTCCAGCGCGGGGCACTTTTGTTGTGTTTATCCATGTGTAACGCTGGTGAGATCACCCGAACCCATTGCACCTGAGTCCTTCACAACAAAAACCATCAAATCACAATCATTTCCCCACGCTTGTGCAGGGGGCATGGCACCAGTGAACGCATTGGGCACGGGGGGCATTAAAACAAGATGCCTCGCCTATCAACATAACTCTTTCATTCATGCAGCTTCCTGTCCTTCCTGTGATGCTAAAACAAGAGAGACGGGGGGAAAGAGAGAGACAGAGAGAGAGACAGAGAAAGAGAGAGAGAGAGAGAAGGAAAGTCACTGTGTGTAGAGGATTGACAATATTTAACATTGTGAAAATATGAAAACATTAAAATGTGTTTCTGTCAACAAGTCCTTGTTTCCCAGAGAGGCTGGTTCGTTTAAGGTTTGTCCATTTGTTTTCCTGGTCTTAATTAATAATAATGATTATTCTTTCCTCGTTTGTGAAGATGAAAAGTGCATGCTATTATGAGAGGAATGACCTTCACAGAGTAAGACCATTTACGCTCGTAATCACATGCTGTTTCCCATATGATTCATATCTATATGGATTAGACCAAAGGGAGTCTGGACAATGGCAGCCATTCTCTGTTTACAAGGAGACGACTCTTAACAAGGGCTGTATGCATTACGAGTAAAAGCAGGGGAATTGTCTCATCTTTGTCATAAGATTTTGAAATTCAGTACAAATGGGCTTTTTTTTCCACTAATGGATTTATGATTTTTAATACATAAATAATAATCATGTCCCCATATTAAAATGATCTTACATTACTTTCATGTCACTTTTTCCATCTAAACTCAAAAGGATGTTTGTAACAAAAGGAAATGACATTACTGAGGCCTTTGCATGATGGCCAGAGCCAGTGAAATAGGCTTTGCAAATCGCTCATTCCTCCTTTTCCAAAGTTTTTTTTAATGTGATAACGTTCAAGCTGGTTGTTTCCAAAGACAGGATATTTTCCTTTGTAATTCAAGACAGACAGCTTGAATTTCCCCCAAGTTGAAATAATACACACTTCAGTCATACTCTGCATTTGTCATGTTTCCTGTGCAATGTTAATGTTAAGGTTTGATTCAGTGGACACGTGTGTGCTTAAAACAGGGAAAGGTAAGACTTTACTTTAAACTGCTAATTGTCCTTATCCTATTTTTGATTGTTTTTCAAGATTAACCAGTCTGTTTAAATAATAGTCACCCGACTGCAACCAATTCCCTCTTTAGTTGATCACTGCATTAGATGCAACTGTTGCATCACATCAAATAATTTTAATCATAAAAAAAGAGATTGGGTTAAAATCACTATGATTGAAGATTGGTTTTGACTTTGTACTGAGATTATGATATCTGATTATGATATATGAAGTTTACATAAGACGTATGATCCTTATGCACAGTGGCACAGCAGTTCTAAACCGTTTCAAATGCTCAACATACTCAAAGACAAACTCTTAGTGAACCAAGTATGAAAAGCTCTCCTTATCCCATAAAAATATGGAAATCACTACTTCCTGGCATCTCCTTGCTGGACAGAGAAGGACAACTCAACTCAAGGGCTAGCAGGTTTTATAGTTATCTGTCAATTATCAACTCATTTACACCTTGAAAACAGGGTGCATTGAACTCTGTAGTATAATACAGTAGTGGGCCCTGGGGTTATTCATAATTTTTAGACCCTCTCATGGCCCCCCTACCCCAGAAACCCCTCAGTTTACACCACACACTCTCTCACACTGCACACACCCACATCCAGTGTTGGGGAGTAGCGGAATTACAAGTGGTGGAACTACTAATTTAACTACATTTTCCAATAACGTGTGGTAGTTTAATTACTTCCAAAATCTAGTAGCTTTATTAGTAGTTTATTTGTAGTTAAATAAAACAATTTGTCAAGTAGCGGGGTAGCGTGGACAAAAGTTACAAGTTACATCTCCCCAGCAGCAGTATTATTATTATATTTATTCTTTTCTTTTTTTTACAAAAAATATCAAATGCCATGTGATGGTTGCAGCTCTATCATTTTGTTTGATGAGAACGTGCACTGGTACTCTTGCGTAAACATGGAAGAGGAGGTGTAACCACCATGGCCATACCTATCGCCATACATGAAACAAATCTTTCTGTCCTCAAAACAGAGTTTGTGGCTTTGGTTCATTCATTAAACATCAACAAGCAATTCTCTACGAGCAAACGTTCTAGCAGGGTTGCCAAGTGCCAACTTTGAGCACTCATTTAGATTCCATCTGTATGCAGTGGGGCCGGTACTATTTTTCCTTGGTGGGGCACACATAAAAATAGTATTTTCACATTATGTGACAGCTAGCTTCCCATGGGCTCACCACCCATGGGAGGGGCCAAGGGGGTCGGGTGCAGTGTGAGATGGGCGGCGGCCGAAGGCAGGGGCCTTGGCGGTCCGATCTCGGCTGCAGAAGCTAGCTCTAGGGACGTGGAATGTCACCTCTCTGGCGGGGAAGGAGCCTGAGCTGGTGCGGGAGGTCGAGAGGTTCCGGCTAGATATAGTCGGCCTCGCCTCGACGCACGGCATGGGCCCGGAACCAGTCTCCTTGAGAGGGTTGGACTCTCTTCCACTCTGGAGTTGCCCCTGGTGGGAGGCGCCGAGCAGGGGTGGGAATACTTATTGCCCCCGGCTCGGTGCCTGTACGTTGGGGTTCACCCCGGTAGACGAGAGGGTAGCCTCCCTCCGCCTTCGGGTGGGGGACGGGTCCTGACTGTTGTTTGTGCTTATGCTCCAAACAGCAGCTCAGAATACCCACCCTTTTTGGAGTCCTTGGAGGGGGTGTTTGAGAACACTCCTTCCGTGGACTCCCTCGTTTTGCTGGGAGACTTCAATGCTCACGTGGGCAATGATAGTGAGACCTGGAGGGGCGTGATTGGGAGGAACAGCCCCCCCGATCTGAACCAGAATGGTGCTTTGTTGTTGGACTTCTGTGCTTGTCACAGATTGTCCATAACGAACACCATGTTCAAGCATAAGCGTGTCCATATATGCACCTGGCACCAGGACACCCTGGGCCGCAGTTCAATGATCGACTTTGTGGTCGTGTCGTCGGACTTGCGGCCGCATGTCTTGGACACTCGGGTGAAGAGAGGGGCGGAGCTGTCAACTGATCACCACCTGGTGGGGGACATTGAGTCCGAGTGGGCCATGTTCCGTGCCTCTATTGTCGAGACGGCGGACCGGAGCTGTGGCCGCAAGGTCGTCGGTGCCTGTCGCGGCGGTAATCCCCGAACCCGCTGGTGGACACCGGCAGTGAAGGATGCCGTCAAGCTGAAGAAGGAGTCCTATCGGACCTTTTTAGCCTGTGGGACTCCGGAGGCAGCAGATAGGTATCGGCGAGCGGCGGAGGAGCGGCTTCGCGGTCGCTGAGGCAAAAACTCGGGCATGGGAGGAGCTCGGTGAGGCCATGGAGAACGACTTCCGAACGGCTTCGAGGAGGTTCTGGACCACCATCCGGCGTCTCAGGATGGGGAAGCAGTGCACTGTCAACACTGTGTACAGTGGGGATGGGGCGCTGCTGACCTCGACTCGGGACGTTGTGGGTCGGTGGAGGGAATATCAAGAAGACCTCCTCAATCCCACCGACACGCCTTCCAGCGAGGAAGCAGGGTCTGGGGACTCGGGGGTGGGCTCTCCTATCTCTGGGGCTGAGGTCGCCATGGTGGTTAAAAAGCTCCGTGGTGGCAGGGCCTCGGGGGTGGATGAGATCCGCCCGGAGTCCCTCAAGGCTCTGGATGTTGTGGGGCTGTCTTGGTTGACACTACTCTGCAGCATCGCGTGGACATCGGGGGCAGTGCCTCTGGACTGGCAGACCGGGGTGGTGGTCCCCTCTTCAAGAAAGGGGACCGGAGGGTGTGTTCCAACTACAGGGGGATCACACTCCTCAGCCTCCCTGGTAAGGTCTATTCAGGGGTTCTGGAGAGGAGGGTCCGTCGGATGGTTGAACCTCGGATTCAGGAGGAGCAATGTGGTTTTCGTCCTGGTCGCGGAACTGTGGACCAGCTCTACACCCTCCGTGGGGTCCTGGAGGATGCATGGGAGTTTGCCCAACCAGTCTACACATGTTTTGTGGACTTGGAGAAGGCTTTCGACCGTGTCCCTCGGGGGAGTCTTGTGGGGGTGCTCGGGAGTATGGGGTACCGGACCCCTTGATACGGGCCATTCGGTCCCTGTACGACCGGTGCCAGAGCTTGGTCCGCATGGCTGGCAGTAAGTTGGACTTGTTCCCGGTGAGGGTTGGACTCCGCCAGGGCTGCCCTTTGTCACCGGTTCTGTTCATAACTTTTATGGACAGAATATCTAGGCGCAGCCGGGCGTTGAGGGGTCCGGTTCGGTGGCCTGAGGATTGGGTCACTGCTCTTTGCAGATGATGTGGTCCTGTTGGCTTCATCGGGCCGTGACCTCCAGCTCTCGCTGGAGCGGTTCGCAGCCGAGTGTGAAGCGGCTGGTATGAGAATCAGCACCTCCAAATCCGAGACCATGGTTCTCAGCCGGAAAAGGTGGAGTGCACTCTCCGGGTCGGGAGGAGATCCTGCCCCAAGTGGAGGAGTTTAAATACCTCGGGGTCTTGTTCACGAGTGAGGGAAGGATGGAGCGGGAGATCGACAGGCGGATTGGTGCGGCGTCGGCAGTGATGCAGACGCTGCATCGGTCTGTCGTGGTAAAGAGGAGCTGAGCCTAAAGGCAAAGCTCTCGATTTACCGGTCGATCTATGTTCCTACCCTCACCTATGGTCACGAGTTGTGGGTAGTGACCGAAAGAACGAGATCGCGAATACAAGCGGCTGAAATGAGTTTCCTCCGCAGGGTGTCTGGGCTCTCCCTTAGAGATAGGGTGAGGAGCTCGGTCATCCGGGAGGGGCTCAGAGTAGAGCCGCTGCTCCTCCGCGTCGAGAGGAGCCAGATGAGGTGGCTCGGGCATCTGGTTAGGATGCCTCCTGGACGCCTCCCGGGTGAGGTGTTCGGGCACGTCCCACCGGGAGGAGGCCCGGGAAGACCCAGGACACGCTGGAGAGACTATGTCTCTCGGCTGGCCTGGGAACGCCTCGGGATTCCCCGGAAGAGCTGGACGAAGTGGCCGGGAGAGGGAAGTCTGGGTCTCCCTGCTTAGGACGCTGCCCCCGTGACCCGACACGGAGAAGCGGTAGAAAATGGATGGATGGATGGAAATGGTGACAGCTAGCTGTAACTTGCTTAATTCCCAAATTTGGCTTGTTATGAACATGAGAAATTTCTAGTTCCTTTATTTCCAAATGATTTCCGCAATGATTTTCCGCAGAACCTGGCTGTGAACACGGTATGAAGAGGAATTAGCTGATGCAAAAATGCCACAACGTTGTGCAGAATTTGGCTGTACAAATAGCAGAAACCACAGAAGCAAGGCTCCTGGGCTCCTTACTTTTCATAAGTGAGTGGCTATTTCACTATTTCACTGTCACTTAAAGCTGACGTTGAATGACCAACAGATATTGCCTTGATGATAACAAAACATATAACGTTAGCTAGTTGTCAAACCACTGCATGGCCAAGTGACTGAAAGTGATTGATAGTCATCTAATGTGTTGTCTTCTTGCTATATTGTAATTGACAAGTGTGTGTGTGTGCGTGTGTGTGTGTGTGTGTATGTGTGTTGGGGGGACGATGAGATTATAATAAATTGATTAATCCACACCTTACAAGGCTTCCACAACAAATTCGATAACTATCAAGTAAATATCACTTTCAGTCACTTGGTCATGTTGTGCCGAAATTTCTCCTGTTTATAACAAGCCAAATGTTGAGGATTAAAGGAGTTACAGTACATTTTATCAGGGGAAGTCTGCGTTTGTTTAGATGCAGATCTTACCGTGCCAAAATGGCGGCCTTGCAGACGCATCTGAACAGGGTGAATGAGGCATCTACGTATTTATATCTATGGGCAGGTTGGCCTAGAGCAGTGTTTCCCAACCAGGGGTATGTGGGCATTCTCCAGGGGTACATGGAAAGATGTAAAAAATGTGTGAAGAAAATATTACAGAATAAAAATCACAGCTGTTGCCACACTGTGATTGACAAAACTTACGGATGAGAGACAGGCTCAATTGTCTCATTAGAGGTGAAATGAACTGGTAAGTCTGACTCACTTTTTCATTCACATCAACAGTATTAACAATGATAATTATCATTATGATAAATTGAATTATATATGAATCGTAGAACAGGTATCTAATCTCACCCTGGGTAGAAGCTGCTTATTGTATGACATCAAAGTGTTTACATGATTGAAAATGTTTTTATTTGTGTTAAATACAAGTTTTAATTGTGTACAACATTATAAAGACATATTTGTCCTTAATTTGCATGGACAGATTAGAGTTCCCTGAAAAGATTTTGTCTCCATTATCAGAGAGAGGTACATACTGTATTTTTAGTATTGAAAATTACGAAATTGGATTACTTTCTTTTACAGTGTGTTAATTACCAGGTATATACCCAGTGCTTTGTAATTACCTGCACTTAGAGGTAATTAATTAAAAAGATCTAAAGTAAAAGTAAGTAAAGCCATGTCCATTTATGTACATCGTTTTTTTTCCCATAAAGTAACTTCAATGTAGTTAACTACTTTTCTCACCATGGTAACTTTGCTATAGCTTAACTACTTCCAGAACAGAGTAATTTGTAACTTAGTCAATTACATTTTCAGAGTAACTTCCCCAACACTGCCCACATCTCACAGAAAAACACAAATGAAAAGGCAACAATACCATTAGGCCTACCACACAAAACACAAGGACTCTCTCAAACTTTATAAACGCTTGGCCATTTATTAGTCTATGTCAGCAAAATAAAGCTTCCATAAAACAGTGCATCTTTAAATCTGTTCAACTCCATTCTAATCCTAAATCATTATGCACAGTCTATTGAGGTAAAGATAGCCAATGTTGCAAGTAAGGCATACAGTACAAGCAGGGCTGGACTGGCTATATAGTCTACCGGGCAGATTCCCGGTGGGCCGGTCTAGTTTTGGGCCGGTAGGGGCGGTAGAATTATTTTATATATATTTTTTTTTAATTAAAAGAAATATAAATATATATTATACCACGGACCGGGTGTTCGAGGGGCAATTATTTTTTCGCGTAGCACCCCCTCGTCGACAGAAAATGGGGCGCCTCTTTACGTGGCTCGCACCGGGTGCTGGATGGGCCAGTCTGAGCCAAATGGCAGGGCCTATTTTTTGTCCCAGTCCAGCCCTGAGTACAAGTGAACAAGACACGCAACAATACAATGTCAGTCGGACACCACCGCACTTGTTAACTGTCATGTGATATGGACACAGGGCTTTAGCGATGCAAACAATAGACTTTAATAAGCTCTCGGTGGAGCAACATCAGCATGCGACTTGTCTTTGCGAGCTCGACCCCAAGGCTCAAGCCCTGTTAGCCCGTGCATTAATCCGGCTAGGCTCACAGCCAAGACATTACGAAAACCAGTGAGCATATATACATTTATTTTTTAAAACCAATTTTATGGGTGTAGAGTTTAGATATAGGATCTCCTCTAAAAGGAGTTGTAGAAGATCTGTTGGAACAGTCAGCTTGTAACTTTATAAATTCATTTAGAGGTGGGGGCACATTGTGGACAATTTTAAACATGAGACATACATTAAAATGTAACAAAGTTATCCCAACTCAATAAGTTAAATTTAGTGAGCATTTTGCAATGGTGGTATTGAGTAGTTTTAGATCAAAACTTTATTTGCTATTTTCTACGTTTTTTAATTTTTTATTTGGGTCCAGGATATTGGCAAGAATTCAGAAACAATGCTGATATAGATCCCCCCCTTAATGTCAGGGTACTTTTATTTCATTTATTATATAGAGAAGTACGTACGTTCCCGAATACTTATCTAATTGTTTTCTAGAAATTAAGTCCTGTGTTCCTCTGAAAATATATTTGAGTTGTTGATTAAAAGAGAAAGTTTGACTGAATCCTCAGCAGTCTGCCCAGTGGTGAGTACATGGTTTGAAGTAGGCCAACATAGTTACAGAAGGTCTCAGAGCCTACATGGCTTCTGGCGTGACTTAGTATTGGCCTTTCTCAAAAATGGCTTCCATCTAGCCACTCTCCCAAAGAGGCCAAATCTGTGTACTGTTGAAGAGATTGTTGATCTCTGGACAGTTTCTTGCAGTTCAGCCGATGAGCTGCGAAACTCTGGCCTCTTGGCCACTTCACTGACACTTCTCATCCAGTTGCTCAGTTTGGTAGGATGGCCTGATCTTGGTAGTGTCTGGGTTGTGCCATACTTATCAATTAAGTAATTTGTAGGTTTTAATTTTTTATATAATTATAAAAACATCTAAATACTTGATTTCATTTTTACATTATAAGTAGTTAACTAACTAATGAGTTAGTTATTTATGAGTATAAAAAAATCCCATTCAAATATATTTTAATTTGACCTTGCAAAATGAGAAATAATCAATGGAGGGTGAAAACTTTCTGAAGGCCTTGTATAGCAAAATGTATTGTGTATAAATCAAAGGAAATTGTATTGATGTTATATAATGCCTTTGACCTCATTTAGAGTACTGTGTGCAGTTCTGGGCACCACACTACAAGAAAGATGTAGAAGCTCTTAAAAAATTGTGCAAAGAAGGGCAATTAAATTGGTTCCTGATATGAAAGGTAAAAGTTACGAGGAAATACTTTTGACACTTACTCTATTTAAGCTTAGCAAAAGGAGACTAAAAGGGGATTTTATTGTGGTTTTTAAAAGGGATTAACAAAGTGAACTACCAAGGATTTCTCAGGTTGAGTTCAGTTAACAGAACAAGAGGGCACAAGTGGAAATTCCAAACTGATATCAGGAAGTATATTTTTACACAGAGTTACCAATGCATTGTACAACAGTGTTGTAGAAACAAAGACACTTGGGATATCCAGTCCAGGTTTGGTGCAGGACTTAATATTTTCGAGACTCGGCCAAGTGGCCTGTTCTTGTCAATATGTATTCTTATGTTCTTAAGATCTTATGATACATTGCCAAATGCATATCGAAAATTGCAAATACATTTTATTCAGGATTAAAAATTTATTTGAAATTTATTGGAATTTTCTAATGGAAAAATCTGGTTCCAATGAGAATTTCACAGAGGTAGTTGTAGAATGTTTTCTGAAGCTTTAAGGCAGAGGTACTGAAACTAGTTTCCAATGGCTTCATGTGAGAACTCCAGACACAGAGGGGTGTTACATATCCTGTCCAAAGAGCCCAGGTTTATTCCATCTTGACATCTGTCAAGCCTGTGACAAGGACATTAAAGCCCTGACCTTGCAGGCCTTACGAAGATTTAGGAAAGCGTTTACTTTCTAATGAGCGGGCGGCCAGCTTCTTCTCAGTGAGCCGTGAACAGATGGTGAAGAGATGGAGACTCAGTGAACAGCCAGAATAAGGTCTTCCAGCAATGTTTACTTAACAATCTACAAATTAAACCGAACCCAATTTCTTTGGATGTTGTTGTTGGGGATTTTGTTTTGCCAAATTAATTAATACACTGAATTTAGCCATTCCTGTAGATGTCTTTTGGGTCAACAGTTCATTTTCAATCTCTTCCCCTCCCTTGAGCTAACATTACGCCGTTTATTAAAAATATAACTAATTAATGTTAGCTTTTTAAATGTTTACACTCAGAGATGTATAACTGTTGTGGGGCGCTTTGCCATGTACTGTATATACAGTATACAAATATAAAGCATTGCAGTAAGCCAATTAGAATCAAGTATTAATCCAAGCCATGGTACACATATAGTGTGTGGTAGCTTACAGTAACCCTACGTTCACAACACAAAGGCCTAATGCACGCTGTATCTTGCTGTGGTTGAGTTTAAGGAGTGGTTACATGCAAAGAGGAGCTCTCTTTTATTACTGTATTCTGTCACCAGATTAAGAGCAAGCCCTTGGGCTTACTTTTCACAACATTTTATGTGGAAATATTTACAGAGCAATTAAGGAATCAAAGGCAACCCAGCAACATTGGTCAGGGGTGTTGCTAACTGGTAGCAGTGATACGATATACTAGACTCAAGATTTGATACAGAAGTCACGATATAACATGAATCACAATACAGCTTCCCTATTAAAAATATGTGAATCAAAAACAATAGGATTTTTAAATGTTCTGTTTATTCAAAGTAAAATATAACTTTTGAATAAAAGTACTAAAAATGCACCAATATAATGATCCTCATCATAATTATATCATAATCATCATTTTCCAATCAATGATTTATATTCGTCCTTTCTACAAGCAGAGCTACTAGAGAACTACTCTCTCCTACATGTAGATCACACTGACTGTATCTCTAGTGTTTTTTAATGCCATTTCACATCCACCACTGTTATTAATATTGCTTTAAAAGCTTTGTTTCTGCTTGGAACAGGTGTCCATTCTGCTGCACAGGATTGGAGGTGTGTTATTGTTCAGTGTGTGGCGTCCCCAAGGGTTGGGCGACACTCACGGACCTTGCAGGGGGCGTAGGCAAGTGTAAGAACACAGAGGAGGCAGTAATATGAACAAAAAATGATAATTTATTATTATCACACGAACAAGGGCAACACGAAACAAAGGGTGGGGTCTTCAGGGGAATACAAACAAAGTCCACAATCCTTATCTCGTTGTCCAAGTCCGTTCCAATGTCCAAAATCCAGTTCGTAGTCCGCAATCCAGTCCGTAGTCAAAGTCCAAAACAATCCAATTTCAAAGACACACAAAAACACACTCCAACACTCTTTACAAATCCTGGCTGGTCCACGACTTCCACAGGTTTCTTTCTCTCTCTCTCTCGCTCTCTCGCTCTCTCGCTCTCTCTCTCTCTCTCTCTCTCTCTCTAAACACACCGCACTCCTTCCCCAAACACGTTCCTACTCCTATCTCAGAACAATGGGATTCAGCCCTTTAAATAGGCCTTGCAATGGCCTTCAGCTGGTCGTTAGCTCCCATTGCCTGACTTCGTTCAGGTGTTTCTGTGGTCTGCTGGGAAATGTAGTGAAAATGGCTGCCATGTGTTGGAGGCCAGGCAGCCATTTTCTGGGGCAACCCTTTGGGCTGCCACACACCCTCCTCCTCAGCTCTGACCTCGGGGAGGGCTGAGCGGCCTATGTCCAGCGGCCACCCAGAGGGTCCCCCTCTCCAGGTCCACTCAGGCAGTTTTCCACCCGGGTCAAATGTCCAGATTCCCTCTCCATTCACAGTCTGAAAAAACATCTGCAAACCGTTAGGAAATGGCGAAAGTTGCTCACCGTGTCTGCCCCCAACTGGCCACATGTGGGTACTGGCTCTGGGCTTCATGGACCAGACAAGTACCAGTCTTGCTCTGGTCCTCACCAGCCTTCCATGGCTGCTCCAGCGAACCCTGTGCAGCCTTTTCCTCCATAGTCCATTCCTTGGCCTTTTCTTCCACGTCCCTTTTCCTTTCAGGGGGTCAGGTGGGGTAACTGGGGAAAACATGCTCTTCACAACACTGTTAGCTTTATCCCTGAAGCTCTTCTCCACATTTAAATTTCCTCTCCATATGCATTTCCCATGTTCCTTTCCTTTACATGACAGCCTGTTTTGTTCCCCATTTCTCTTCTGGCGAGACCTTCGAGTCTTCACTTTTCTTTTGGTCTTTTCAACCGTTAGTGAGGGAGATGGACTTACCACGTCAGGAGATGGTCGGGTGCTCAAACAGGCCTCGGCCATAATTAGGAGACCTTCCTCAATACTGTGGTCCCACCACAGCTCATCCTCAGCATGCTGCTCCTCCAGGCCCCTCGAAGGTCTGGCAGGCTGAGTGGGACTGAGGACCATCTATCCCGCGCCGACTCCAATGTCTGGTCATGGTCTCCTGCTGGATCTACTGGCTGTGAGATCTCCACCTGGGTGCCAAAATCTTTCCTGACCGAAACACATTTACAGATTCGAGTTCTCCACTCACCTCGTCCAGTTGATTTTGTAGATCCAGCAGAGTCTCGGTCTGGATTTTTAAAACCTCGCGAAAGGATTTCTCTGTGGCCCGCTGCTGGGCTTCTATCTCCGCCATTTTCCCCTGAAGCTGTGCGGTCTGCTCCAGCTGCAGCTTCTGGACCTGCTCCTGGTGCTCCAGCGCACTCTTCTCCGCCGTCTCCTCTGCCTCTTTGAGTCCGCGCGCCGAACCATCCCTTGGTGCCCTCCATGGACTGGATTTGAGCCTGCAGCTCCTCCACCATCTGCTGTAGGCTCTCCAGCTCCCGAGTGCGGGCCTTCTCGTCGCGGAGCTGTGAGCGGATCTCCTCCTCGGTGCGGTTCTTGTCCTCGTGCAGGCCGCGCAGCTCCTTCTCGTAGCGCGCCCGCACGCCCAGCACCTCCTTCTCGTGCTGCAGCCGCGCGTCGCTCAGCTCCTCCTTGTGCCGCGACTTCTCCTGTGCCACGTCGATGGCCAGCTCGTCCATCATGGCCTTGCGCTTGTCCGCCATCTTCCTGGTCGCCTCCAGCTCCTGCTGGAGTTTGTCCTTCTCTTGGCCCCGTTCAGTCAGCTGCTCCAGGAGCCGGCTGTTGGCGCGGTTCACCTCCTGCAGCTGGGAGCTGACGTCATCTCTCTGGGCCAGGAGCTTCTCCTGCTCGGTCTGTAACTCCTGGTTCTGGGCCTTTTCCTGCTCCACGCTCTTCTCCAGCTGGTCACGGAGCTCCTTGAGCTGTTGGCCGTGCTTCTCAGATTCCCCCTTCAAGGCCTTCTCCTGGACCGCCTGTAGCTCCTGGTTCTGGGCCTTTTCCTGCTCCACGCTCTTCTCCAGCTGGGCCAGCTGCTCCCGCAGGGCGTTGGCCTCGACCTGGTGCGTATCCCTGCTCTCCTGCTCCACTCGGCACCGGAGTTGCTCCGCCTCGGACGCATGGTTCTCCGCTGCTTTCCTTAGCTCTGCCTCCTTCTGGGCGAGCCTGGTCTGTGCATCCCCCAAGGCCCTGGCATACTCATCTGTGGCCTGGTCCTGGGACTCCTGCATGTCCAGACACTGTCGCTGCTCATTCTCAAGCCTCTGGGTTAGGTTTCTCACCTGCTCTTTGAGCGCCAAGTTGTGGGACTCTACCCGCCTCATCTCATCACCAAGGGATGCCTTCTCCTTTTTCATCTCCCCAGCCATGATTCCCAGCACTCTCAGGGAGTCCATGTGGTGCTCCTCTTGCAACTTCATCACTGCCAGCAGGTGGCGCTCCTCTGAGGTGTTCAACTCCACCTTTGCCTTGCACAGCTCAATCTGGGCACTCTGCTTCAGCTGCTGGACCTCACGGAGGGTGACACGCCATCGGTCCTCCACCATGGCTGCCCGTCTCTTCAGTCTCTGCATCTCTTCCATCGTGGAGTCCGTTGCACAAACGAAACACCAACCCTGGTGCACTACCTCCTCTTGCCTATCTGTGCTGCCCTCTGCCTGCATCCTCCACCATATGTGGCGTCCCCAAGGGTTGGGCGACACTCACGGACCTTGCAGGGGGCGTAGGCAAGTGTAAGAACACAGAGGAGGCAGTAATATGAACAAAAATGATAATTTATTATTATCACACGAACAAGGGCAACACGAAACAAAGGGTGGGGTCTTCAGGGGAATACAAACAAAGTCCACAATCCTTATCTCGTTGTCCAAGTCCGTTCCAATGTCCAAAATCCAGTTCGTAGTCCGCAATCCAGTCCGTAGTCAAAGTCCAAAACAATCCAATTTCAAAGACACACAAAAACACACTCCAACACTCTTTACAAATCCTGGCTGGTCCACGACTTCCACAGGTTTCTTTCTCTCTCTCTCTCGCTCTCTCGCTCTCTCGCTCTCTCTCTCTCTCTCTCTCTCTCTCTCTCTAAACACACCGCACTCCTTCCCCAAACACGTTCCTACTCCTATCTCAGAACAATGGGATTCAGCCCTTTAAATAGGCCTTGCAATGGCCTTCAGCTGGTCGTTAGCTCCCATTGCCTGACTTCGTTCAGGTGTTTCTGTGGTCTGCTGGGAAATGTAGTGAAAATGGCTGCCATGTGTTGGAGGCCAGGCAGCCATTTTCTGGGGCAACCCTTTGGGCTGCCACACACCCTCCTCCTCAGCTCTGACCTCGGGGAGGGCTGAGCGGCCTATGTCCAGCGGCCACCCAGAGGGTCCCCCTCTCCAGGTCCACTCAGGCAGTTTTCCACCTGGGTCAAATGTCCAGATTCCCTCTCCATTCACAGTCTGAAAAAACATCTGCAAACCGTTAGGAAATGGCGAAAGTTGCTCACCGTGTCTGCCCCCAACTGGCCACATGTGGGTACTGGCTCTGGGCTTCATGGACCAGACAAGTACCAGTCTTGCTCTGGTCCTCACCAGCCTTCCATGGCTGCTCCAGCGAACCCTGTGCAGCCTTTTCCTCCATAGTCCATTCCTTGGCCTTTTCTTCCACGTCCCTTTTCCTTTCAGGGGGTCAGGTGGGGTAACTGGGGAAAACATGCTCTTCACAACACTGTTAGCTTTATCCCTGAAGCTCTTCTCCACATTTAAATTTCCTCTCCATATGCATTTCCCATGTTCCTTTCCTTTACATGACAGCCTGTTTTGTTCCCCATTTCTCTTCTGGCGAGACCTTCGAGTCTTCACTTTTCTTTTTGGTCTTTTCAACTTCGTTAGTGAGGGAGATGGACTTACCACGTCAGGAGATGGTCGGGTGCTCAAACAGGCCTCGGCCATAATTAGGAGACCTTCCTCAATACTGTGGTCCCACCACAGCTCATCCTCAGCATGCTGCTCCTCCAGGCCCCCTCGAAGGTCTGGCAGGCTGAGTGGGACTGAGGACCATCTATCCCGCGCCGACTCCAATGTCTGGTCATGGTCTCCTGCTGGATCTACTGGCTGTGAGATCTCCACCTGGGTGCCAAAATCTTTCCTGACCGGAACACATTTTACAGATTCGAGTTCTCCACTCACCTCATCCAGTTGATTTTGTAGATCCAGCAGAGTCTCGGTCTGGATTTTTAAAACCTCGCGAAAGGATTTCTCTGTGGCCCGCTGCTGGGCTTCTATCTCCGCCATTTTCCCCTGAAGCTGTGCGGTCTGCTCCAGCTGCAGCTTCTGGACCTGCTCCTGGTGCTCCAGCGCACTCTTCTCCGCCGTCTCCTCTGCCTCTTTGAGTCCGCGCTCGAACCATCCCTTGGTGCCCTCCATGGACTGGATTTGAGCCTGCAGCTCCTCCACCATCTGCTGTAGGCTCTCCAGCTCCCGAGTGCGGGCCTTCTCGTCGCGGAGCTGTGAGCGGATCTCCTCCTCGGTGCGGTTCTTGTCCTCGTGCAGGCCGCGCAGCTCCTTCTCGTAGCGCGCCCGCACGCCCAGCACCTCCTTCTCGTGCTGCAGCCGCGCGTCGCTCAGCTCCTCCTTGTGCCGCGACTTCTCCTGTGCCACGTCGATGGCCAGCTCGTCCATCATGGCCTTGCGCTTGTCCGCCATCTTCCTGGTCGCCTCCAGCTCCTGCTGGAGTTTGTCCTTCTCTGGCCCGTTCAGTCAGCTGCTCCAGGAGCCAGCTGTTGGCGCGGTTCACCTCCTGCAGCTGGGAGCTGACGTCATCTCTCTGGGCCAGGAGCTTCTCCTGCTCGGTCTGTAACTCCTGGTTCTGGGCCTTTTCCTGCTCCACGCTCTTCTCCAGCTGGTCACGGAGCTCCTTGAGCTGTTGGCCGTGCTTCTCAGATTCCCCCTTCAAGGCCTTCTCCTGGACCGCCTGTAGCTCCTGGTTCTGGGCCTTTTCCTGCTCCACGCTCTTCTCCAGCTGGGCCAGCTGCTCCCGCAGGGCGTTGGCCTCGACCTGGTGCGTATCCCTGCTCTCCTGCTCCACTCGGCACCGGAGTTGCTCCGCCTCGGACGCATGGTTCTCCGCTGCTTTCCTTAGCTCTGCCTCCTTCTGGGCGAGCCTGGTCTGTGCATCCCCCAAGGCCCTGGCATACTCATCTGTGGCCTGGTCCTGGGACTCCTGCATGTCCAGACACTGTCGCTGCTCATTCTCAAGCCTCTGGGTTAGGTTTCTCACCTGCTCTTTGAGCGCCAAGTTGTGGGACTCTACCCGCCTCATCTCATCACCAAGGGATGCCTTCTCCTTTTTCATCTCCCCAGCCATGATTCCCAGCACTCTCAGGGAGTCCATGTGGTGCTCCTCTTGCAACTTCATCACTGCCAGCAGGTGGCGCTCCTCTGAGGTGTTCAACTCCACCTTTGCCTTGCACAGCTCAATCTGGGCACTCTGCTTCAGCTGCTGGACCTCACGGAGGGTGACACGCCATCGGTCCTCCACCATGGCTGCCCGTCTCTTCAGTCTCTGCATCTCTTCCATCGTGGAGTCCGTTGCACAAACGAAACACCAACCCTGGTGCACTACCTCCTCTTGCCTATCTGTGCTGCCCTCTGCCTGCATCCTCCACCATATGTGGCGTCCCCAAGGGTTGGGCGACACTCACGGACCTTGCAGGGGGCGTAGGCAAGTGTAAGAACACAGAGGAGGCAGTAATATGAACAAAAATGATAATTTATTATTATCACACGAACAAGGGCAACACGAAACAAAGGGTGGGGTCTTCAGGGGAATACAAACAAAGTCCACAATCCTTATCTCGTTGTCCAAGTCCGTTCCAATGTCCAAAATCCAGTTCGTAGTCCGCAATCCAGTCCGTAGTCAAAGTCCAAAACAATCCAATTTCAAAGACACACAAAAACACACTCCAACACTCTTTACAAATCCTGGCTGGTCCACGACTTCCACAGGTTTCTTTCTCTCTCTCTCTCTCTCTCTCTCTCTCTCTAAACACACCGCACTCCTTCCCCAAACACGTTCCTACTCCTATCTCAGAACAATGGGATTCAGCCCTTTAAATAGGCCTTGCAATGGCCTTCAGCTGGTCGTTAGCTCCCATTGCCTGACTTCGTTCAGGTGTTTCTGTGGTCTGCTGGGAAATGTAGTGAAAATGGCTGCCATGTGTTGGAGGCCAGGCAGCCATTTTCTGGGGCAACCCTTTGGGCTGCCACAAGTGGTTACTTAGACCCTCTATGGGAAATGTCGCAGAATTTTCATTAGTGCATTTTATATTGTAAACAGCTCAAAACACTATTATTTTAACAAGTTATGGGATGGAAAAAGGAAGGGAGATAGTGAGTGTGTGTGTGCTTATGTGTGTGAGTGTGTGTGGGTTAACTCATTTAAATAACTTCAAGTCTATCGAGTTTCCTTACAAAGTATAGATTATGTTGCTTGCTCTTGTAACTAATAATGAGCTCTGACTGGAGGGCGTTGTCACTGTGAGTCATTCTCCTCCATTAAACATTCTGAGGCCCCCCCCACTTTCACCGTCATATCTGGGGGGTGATTAAAAACCCACACTTTCACTATCTTCCTGATCTTTAAATTGAACAATGCTCAAAGAGACCGGGCAGATTTTGGGGTTTATGTACAAATCTGATCCATATGGAAGAGATTTACAGTGATGTAGGTTACATTTTAATATTATAGTTCTTGGCCAATCATGCAAGAAATCACTGGGTCACAGAAAAGGAGAAATCACAAAAATTGTTGATAGTGCCAGATGTCCACTAGAATGTTTCCCCCTTTCTATTCAACGCTGAGAGGGTACAGTACTGCAACATATTTGCCCTGCTTAGAACTTTCCCAAGAACCATAATACCGCAAAGGGCATCTGTAAAACAGTCACCTTTTCTGGATTAAATTCAGTGCGCTCTTTTGGCAACAAACATCTATTTGTACTGTTTGCTTGCTGAACTCATCCCTCCTTTGTAATTTATTTTAAATTAAGCAGCACTCAGCTGATACCACTGCTTGCACAGTTTGCACAAGAATTTAATTAACATTCACGATGAATTTAATTAACCTCTAGCTGAGTACTGGGTGTCTTAAGGACTTACAGATTTGACATTAATTAATGTATAAAAGTATGTTGTTTTAATGCAATGGCATATTCATTCATGTTTTATTCATTTATTCATAGTTGAATTCGTATGAACAGGAATGTTCGTTGAACATTTGTATGTTAGTATTACATTAATAGTATTATATATATATTAATTCGCCTAAACACATACATTGCATACAAGGATCAAGGTTACTTCAGCACCAGAACTTCTCATTTATAAGATCAGGATTCCAAATTCAAATGAACACAGCAAATCATCTGCAGATCTGTCAAGAAGTTTGCTAAAGCAACAGGACTCAGTCACTTAGATCAAAAGATTGCAATAACTTGGAGGAATTGTTTTCTAATGTGCCCAGAAATGTATATTGCTAGTTAGACAGCCAGCTTCTATAACTTTTGCCTTTTTCAGTGAACTTGGCTACAGTGGCTCCCATACCAACTTTGTTTGTGTGATATTTCTAACTTAAACATAGAGGTATAACAAGTGCGGAGTAGTGCTAGCTAGCTGGCTAGCAAACTTTCACACATGTAACCTTTATAAATTAGCTTGCTAACTTGTTTGGATAGTCACATCTGAGTACACAAAGTATCTGGCAAGCTAGATAGCTAACAAACTTATGTCGGATCAGTAATGATTGGTGACAATACGCTCCTTAAGGCTACAATTAAAGTCAATAGTTACCCATCAAATTCAATAAACCCTTAATTATTGCCCACTTGAATCCAGCCTAAATTACTTACAACTAGCCTAATAATGGCCTAAGTACTCTGAATACTTAGTCTTAGGAATAATTATAGAATAATTGTCATTACTTCCCAACCTTCTTAAATATGGTGTTTCTACTCAAAGAACTAAAAACACCCTTTGACTTCAGTATATCCTGAGGACTTTGTCCGTTGATCAATATTTCAATAGTGTAAGAGAGAGAAACCACAAACAATTCTTTTTTCAATCAATGGAATGTCTATTCAACAGAAATTAGGTATTTATTCATGCCTGATTTTACTCTTTTGAACTGTGAAAATGATGATAAAAGACCATTACATGAGTAACATTCATTAATTATCTTTGATGGAAGTAATGTTATACAGAGAAGTATCACACGAGAAAACTATGATACATACTAGGGGAGGCAATATACTTAAACAAGACCGACAGAATCTAGCGAGGAAAAGTATTCTATTAACTACAAAAGGCCTGCTTAATCCGGTCATGAACTATAATAGAGATATGAAGATACTCTGGTTACTTACGGTTCACCGAATGAGGAAAGCAGGAAAGAGATAGGACAGAAAATATCCCCGTCTGTCAACTGAGTCACCGCGCGCCTGATTTGGCCAGAAGGGTAGTGAATCCAACGTAGGAAATTGTCGTCACCGTCTGGAGGAAAAATACATCACGTTTCCAAAAAGGGGGAAAAACACACTATGACCACGGAAGAACCAACAGTAAGAAGAATTTACTAGTAGTTAGGAAAAGAAAAAAAGCTTCTAGCACTTGCGTGCATTAGTTTTATTCTTCTTTGTGTTCAGGATTTTATTAGTCGCCAGACTTTCCCTCCCTTTTGGGGCATCCTTTGGTCGGCTGTACTGGGTTAATTGTTCATATTTGTAGGGAAATGATTTGTTAAGTGCTTCATTATGCTAGTTGGACACATACTTTTATCATATATAAACTTGTTGGGACATATCGAACAAGAGCATACCAAGAATGGCTAGGTAGGGTTGAGGTGGAATGAATTGCCGAAAATACTCATTGTAAATGTATATGAGCCCAACCGAACACGCATTAACGAGGCTTTATGATGGTTACAGTTGTTGACAATAATAACCCCGGCTAAAGCACGTTCGGAAGTCATAGTATTTTTACGATAATGACTCAAATTTTGGGTCTCTTATTGTCGTCTATGAGAGGTTGTCGTTACCTACGACATGCGAAAGATGGCAATGTGGTTCAGTCGATACTAAAGGAATTCAAACTATTTATGTTCAGATCAATGCCTAATCCAATAAGAGCCTCTTGGTATACTAGTATGACAACAGTGTACACATTTATTTAGGAGTTTGATGATTTGCGCGCTAGGGGAGGCGTCTGGCGAGGTGTTATAAAACAGGTACCTAATTATTGTTTGATCGCTTCGTGGTTGACAGTATGGGGCCAAGCTCACACCCCTGTTAGGAGGGTTTGTCTGGCGTCCTACATTCTAAGGTGGCAACCGTGTAGGAATTACAACCATTTTTATACATAGCCTCCCCAATTTTAGGGGCTCAAAAGTTAATGGACAAACTAACATAATCATAAATTAAATTGTAATTTTTAATACTTTAATACTAATCCTTTGCAGTCAATGACTGCCTGAAGTCTGGAACCCATAGACATCACCAAACGATGGGTTTCTTCCCTGGTGATGCTCTGCCAGACCTTTACTGCCGCTGTCTTCAGTTCCTGCTTGTTCTTGGGGTGTTTTGCCTTCAGTTTTGCCTTCAGCAAGTGCATTTCATGCTCAATTGGATTGACTTGGCCATTGCAGAACATTGCACTTTTTTGCCTTAAAAAAGTATTGGGTTGCTTTCGGGTCATTGTCCATCTGCACTGTGAAGCGCCGTCCAATGAGTTTTGAAGCATTTGGCTGAATCTGAAACACTTCAGAATTCATCCTGCTGCTTTTGTCAGCAGTCACATCATCAATAAATACAAGGCAACCAGTTCCACTGGCAGCCATACATGCCCACGCCATAACACTACCTCCACTATTCTTCACAGTTGAGGTGGTATGCTTCGGGTCATGAGCAGTTCCTCCCCTTCTCCATACTCTTCTCTTCCCATCATTCTGGTACAAGTTTATCTTTGTCTAATCTGTCCATAGGATGTTGTTTCAGAACTGTACGGGCTTTTTTATATCTAATCAGGTCTTCCTGTTTGAGGCTTGCCAATGGTTTACATCTTGTGGTAAACCCTCTGTATTTACTCTGTACTCTTTACTCTGATGACTTTGACACAGATACGCCTACCTCCTGGAGGGTGTTCTTGATCTGGCCAACTGTTGTGAAGGGGTTTTTCTTCACCAGGGAAATAATTATTCTGTCATCTACCACAGTTGTTTTCCGTGGTCTTCCGGGCCTTTTGGTGTTCCTGAGCTCACCAGTGCATTCTTTCTTTTTAAGAATGTACCAAATTGTTGATTTAGCCACACCTAATGTTTTTGCTATCTCTCTAATGGGTTTGTTTAGATTTTTCAGCCTAATGATGGCTTGCTTCACTGGCAGTGACAGCTCTTTGGACTTCATATTGAGAGTTAACAGCAACAGATTCCAAATGCAAATGCCACACTTGAAATCAACTCTAATCAACTCTAGACCTTTTATCTGCTTATTTGTAAATGAAATAATGAGGGAATAACACACACCTGGCCATGGAACAGCTGAGCAACCAATTGTCCAATTACTTTTGGTCCTTTAAAAAGGGGGAGACCACATATAAAAAGTGCTGTAATTCCTACACCCGATTTGGATGTAAATACCCTCAAATTAAAGCTTTCAACTTTCAACTCCAATATACTGTGGTAGACAGCTAAAATAACAATAACTTTGTCAATGTCCAAATATTTATGGACCCGACTGTATATAACATGAGAATACTGTGGCGTCCCCAAGGGTTGGGCGACACTCACTGACCTTTCAGAGGGCGTAGGCAAGTGCAATAACACTGAGGAGGCAGTAATATCAGCAGAAATGATGATTTATTAAACAAACAACACAAAACGCAGGGTGGGGTCTTTTGGGGCATACGAACACAAAGTCCACAATCCTTGTCTCTTTGTCGATGTCCGTTCCAAATCCGCAATCCAGGTCCAAGTTCCGTTGTCCAGTCCGTAATCCAATCCCAATCAATCCAATCCAATTTCCAACAAACAATTCCCCAACACTCTCTTTCAAAAAACTCTCTCTCACCGCTCCTTGTAAATCCTGGCTGGTCAATGACTTCACAGGTATTTACTCAACAAACTCGCACAGCAACTCCTTTCACAACTCGTTCCTACTCCTTTTCAAGAACAATGGGCATCAGCCCTTTAAATAGGCCTTTGAAATGGCTTTCAGCTGTTTGTTATCTCCATTGCCTGACTTGGTTCAGGTGTTGCGGTGGCATGCTGGGAAATGTAGTGAAAATGGCTGCCATGTGTTGGAGGCCAGGCAGCCATTTTGTGGTGCAACCCTTCGGGCTGCCACAATACGTATAACTATAGTTATAATAGATCTAAATGCATATATACTGGAGTAATATTGTCAACTGCCCAACACTTACTAGATATTGCTAAGTAAAAATGTTTGCAAGAAATTATTTAATGCCACCAGCGTAGTCACAGCTAGCTTTCCAGTTATCCAAAATCCAATGTCGCAATCCAGGTCAGTTCCATAATCCAGTCCAGTAGTCGGTACGCAAAGGGGGGTCCTGTATATATATATATATATATATATATATATATATATATATATATATATATATATATTGTGGTGTCCCCAGGGGTTGGGCGACACACACGGACCTTGCAGAGGGCGTAGGCAAGTTCAAGAACCCAGAGGAGGCAGTATTCACAAACAAAATGATAATTTATTAAACAAACTCTGACAAACGCTACACAAAACAAAGGGGGAATACAAACAAAGTCCACAAATCCTTATCTCGTTGTCAAAGTTCAATCCAAATCCAAAATCCAGTTCCAAGTCCGTAATCCAGTCCGTAGTCAAATCCAAAGGCGATCCTCAAAACAATCCAAGTTTATTCACAAAAAACACACTCCAACACTCTCTTTCTCCAAATACTGGCTGGTCAAATAGACTTCACAGTACTTACTCTTACAACTCACACAGCAACTCCTTCCAAAAACACGTTCCTACTCCTCTCCCAGTGCAATGGGAATCAGCCCTTTAAATAGGCCTCACAATGGCTTTCAGCTGTTCGTTAGTCTCGTTGCCTTCACTCTGCTCAGGTGTTTCTGTGGCCTGCTGGGAAATGTAGTGTTTCCTGGCTCCCATGTGTTGTAGGCCAGGCAGCCATTTCCTAGTGCAGCCCATTGGGCTGCCACAATATATACAGGTAACTGCTAGAATAAAGAAAACCAATATAACATGTCTTAATAGGGTGTTGGGCCACCACAAGCCACCAGAACAACTTCAGTGCACCTTGGCATAGATTATATACGTTTCTGGAACTCTATTAGAGGGATGCAACACCATTCTTCCACAAGAAATTCCATAATTTCGTGTTTTGTTGATGGTGGTGGAAAATGCTGTTTCGGTCTGTTAGGTTCACAAATTCAAAAGACCTTCAAAGAGGATAGAGAACACTTGCACCAAATGAGAAAACAGAACATTCAACCAAATTTCAAGCAGAGTTTATTTAGCAAAATGCATTCGGGGTTCAATGCCTCCCTGTCAGGCAATGAACAACTCATTTCCGGCAGATTTCTCTCTTATACACAATACTTCCATGTCAGATGCATTAGCCTCGCCCATATAACAGTCACAAGACAGTTATTTTCCCCATCTCTGAGAGAACCTCGTAATCTTTTTTGGCAGGCCCGCTCTGACCCTGAGACTGTGGCGGTTTAGCTAGCTCACTGCAAACAGATTTAGTCAAAACATGTGAAGTTATTCAGAAACACTTTTAAACACAGAATTTCTCTATCAATCCCTCCTTTTTATGATTTTATCCCATATAGTCGTAAAATACTTTCACATATTGAACAGCGCATAGCAAGTTTTTTTCAATGCAGAAGCTTAAACATCTTTAAACAAGTTTTGCAAGGCCATGGCAGTATCGTCATAGTCTGGAGGATCAATTATCTCTTCATTCCCAGAGTCAGATTGTCCTTCTTCAGAATCTAGGTTGTCATACACATCAGTCACTAGGTCTTTTTGTTGGGCCATCCGCATTGTTATCAGGTATGTAGGTACAACACGCAGTTCCAATTATGTGGCATATTCCTCCCTTGGAGGCAGTCATGAGGTCCAGGACCATACGATTTTGAATTGTCATTAATCTAAGTGCAGTTAACTTGTTTGTTTTTTTTTTGTTTTTTTTCTCTCGGTTGCATTCAGTGTAAAATGTATCAATGCACTCAGGCGGTAGTTTATTGTCTCTACCCTTAACATTAATTTTCCCACCCCCATTTAGGGAAAAAGACTAAGAACTGCTTTGTTCCCTGTACTCCAAAGTTTGTGATCTTTTGGAACATTACTTCCCCATATTGCATCATGCTTATCCTCTAAGGATCTTTTTGCACGACACTGTGTTTATGCACTTATTACCCATGTATGGTCAGTCAGATGCACAAGTTCCGTGCCACTTCTTAGGCAGAGCTATGTACACATTGTGTCCGCAAAGCCAGTACCACCCATCCACTGCCCTAGTGCCGTTTTCTGTAGGCGCTAACGTGGAACACCTTGTCCCATTCAAGGGCGCTCGGGTGATTTCTACACAATTTACAAAGGTCTTATGTGGGGTATATGGTACTACAATAATGAGCGTAATCAAATGTTGTCGTGAGGTTTGTAATAAACCTTGTCAATCAGTGCAATTTATTCCCGTCAGTATATTCGTAGCAGTTCGCCTGGTTGTGATTTTGTGGGTTGGGTCAAAGTATTTAAGTGTTCCTGTATGAGTTGAGAGCCCTATGGCACATGTTACAGTCCAGGACACATTTAATCCAATTCCCAGGGGTTGGTCCACAGTCACCCTTGGTGCTACGGATGATGCCGGTAGATGTGTGCATACGTAGCAGTTGGTCTTGTTTCTGCTCTGTGCTGTGCTTTTACAAATCTCTTCCCTCTTATCTGTGTTCTGACTACCGTGATTATCATCAATATGGTCAAAGACCCCACCGCCCGCCACTGGAGGTTCGCCATAGCTGTGTCTAAATCTCAGTAAGAGGGTTGTTTGCTTCACCGGTTTTGAGACAGGTGTGTTCTATATTTCACACCTCCCTTTGTAGCCGGACTTCTCCCTTCTGAGCACAACTCTTTTAGGTGCCTACTCACCCTTTGTTACCTTTTTACAGTGGGACAGATGCACCCAGGTGGATCGCTCGGCAATCTTTACTGCTGTTGGAGTTGTTAGTAGCACCTGATACGGCCCTTTCCACTTTGATTGATGCCACGCCTTGTGCCTTGGATCTTTAATCAGTACCCAGTCCCCGACCTACAGCTTTTCTTCTGGTATTCCAGCTGTAAGAGTTTACACATTTCTTGTTTATTAGATAACATTTTCTTCATATACTCTGCCAATGTGGGATTATCCTCTGATGTTTTATCTCCAAATTGCGGTAAGTGATAGGCTTTTCCCATCTAGGTATTATTTCTCTACAAATTATTTTTGCCACAGTTTGTGCATCAATTTTTGAGGTAGGGTATGCTTCTACCCAACCTGAGAATGGGTCAATCATTACTAAGCAGCTCTTTTTCCCCTCACTTGGTGTGAGGTGGATGAAATCCATCATCCAAGATTCAAATGGTCAAAACATGTTAAACACCTTTTACAAAAAAATGTTTGTAAGGTTGTAAATCCAAACGTTGTATAACGTTTGTTAACCATAGCTACCATCCCTCCTCTTGAGACATGGCATATGCCATGACTCAACTCTGCAGCTATGGTAAACAAAGATCTCGGTAATACAGGTTTCTTTTCTGGGCCCACCCACAGGCCAGTTTCGTTCTCAGTACATTTTTGGTTGCCCCACATCCTTTTATCTGGTACCCCCGCTTCATGTTGCATGTCTCTCAAGAGAGTGTCTGCAGCTGCTTCTTTTGCAGCAGAGTCTGCGAATGCATTCCCCAGGGACACCTCATCTGTTCCTTTCGTATGTGCTGCACATTTACATATAGCCAGTGTTTTGGGTTTCTGTACACTTTGATCCTTCGAGCCTCCCTCTCTCTAGGGCGCAGCTCCAGGCTGGATCCCTTTCTGCTGAGTCCCTCCCCCCCAACTCCTCGGAGTGAAGGGCCCTCAGCCTCTCTGCTTCCCAGTATTTTCTTTTCAAAAATACTGATCACAGAAAGCACTACTCACTTACTAATGCATTCGGTTTCAGCTTATAGTGGCCTGACTGTACTGTACGCGGCGGCCATCTCTCATGGTCTTAATGCCATCTGCGATCCGACCGGCCGGTGACCCAGTCGATAGCGATCCCCAGACCCCGTAGTAGCTGTTAACCACCCGGTTAGGAACCGACGGTCTGATCCCTATCCCACTTTGCTATGGGTATAGAAACTTTGACCGTTTTCACCAGCCTTGCCTGTTCACAGAGGTCGTCTCTTACGCCCCTCTGCTAGGTGTGGACTGTCATCCACGTACCACGCACTGCCTGCATATTTCCATGCGACAGCTACGCCGACTAGACAGTACCACGGCAGTATGTCCATTCATACTTCATCAGACACGGGGGCCTTCAGTCTTCTCCCCGGCACTATAAATCATCTTTAACGTGCCCTCGGAACTTTGCAATTCCGCCGCCGCCTGTTCAGGCCTAGGTTTGGGGTGAGTAATCCCCTGCCTACTGCTGCAATCAGTTCCAGTATCACTGGTGCATGTGTTATTGGTTTCCCTGTTGAAGTCATTCTTTTTGCAGGATCCATCCACATAGAATGTTACTTCTGCGTCAAGAATGGGTGTGTCCATTAACCCGGGGCGTGCTGCCACAGACCTAGATGTTTCAGCTATACAATCGTGAGGATCTCCATCCTCAGCGGTTGTCAGCAAGGTAGCCGGATTAAGTGTGGTGCATTTTACAATTGTTAGACTACGAGCTGTTAGTAGAGTCGCCATATAGCTCAGCTGTCTTGCTGGTGACAAGAATGTATGTTTTGTTTGCAGTAGTAATACAGAAACTACATGTGGTACCATCAGTGTCAATGGTTGGTATAACACTATGGTTTGTGAGGCTTTTACTGCTAATGCTGCTGCTTCTACAGCTTGTAGACAGCATGGCAGTCCTCGTGCTACAGGATCCAGTTCTGTGGAGTAATAAGCAATTGGTCTTTGCTTACCTCCAAATGTTTGCATTAGGACTGACGACATGAATCCCCCACGGCTGTCTACCATCTGTATGAAGGGTTTAGCTGGGTCAGGATGTGCCAACACCTGAGAGCTCACCAGGAGTGAGGCCGTTCAGGAACGCATTTTTCAGCTGTTGTTCATAAACCCCATCGTTATTATTTGCAGGTGGTTCAAGACCACTGTTAGCATTAAACACTTTTTTAAGACGGGTTAGGTACGCCATTATCATTTCGTTTTTATTTTGCACACAGTCCGACATTTTTACATACCCTTTTTATTCACTCATACTCATTCGCAATTGCATTTATATATCATTCATTTTTTATTCACTCATACTCAGGCGCAATTGCATTCATTTTTTATTCACTCATACTATGAATAAACACTCCACCACTTTTAGTTTCTTTTGTAAATTCTCCCCAGGTAAATCCCAGAGGCAATTGTTCACAAACACTTATAATTTAAAAAAAAATTCTAATTAAAAAAATATTTGTCAAACCTCAAACCTCCCCCTAAGAAGTTCCACGCTTAACCCTCACACTTTAGGCTTCTCACCTAATACCTCTTAGAAAACAGTTCCTCATGTGTGCCGTTTTCGGCGCATTAGGCTCCAACCTAACACTAATTAGGGCATCATCAGGCTCCAACCCTCGCCACTAAAAAGTTCCACGCTTGCTATTTTCACTTTAATTGCATTCACAAGCTTGCCACATTGCTGGACCTGCAACTTCCCATCAAACCCAAACTTTTCTTTCCACATGCCAACCCAATCTCCTGCCCCCGTAAACCTCAATTCCATTTCCCTTGTATCCTGAGACAGGTAAACTTCACCATCACTTTCTTTCTTACAACAACAACAACAACCACCTTTGCTATTACACTTTCCCATGGTCACACCTATGTTCTGTCACTCAATTTTATGGCAAGGCTCTAGGTTCAATATCACACTTTTATCTTTAAATAGAATTCTGAAAAATCCCGTCACTCACCGCACTTCCAGAGGAACGTTGCTCTATCTGGCCTCGCTACTTATCCAAGGATCCTGCGCGATCCGGACCGAGGACTTTCAAAAACTTGTCTCAGACAAGCCCCATGCACGGTAAGATATTGGGATCCCGGTACGAGCCCCCAGCTTGTTAGGTTCACGAATTCAAAATACCTTCAAAGAGGATAGAGAACACTTGCACCAAATGAGAAAACAGAAACCAAATTTCAAGCAGAGTATATTTAACCAAATGCATTCAGGGTTCAATGCCTCCCTGTCACGCAATGAACAACTCATTTCCGGCAGATTTCTCTCTTATACACAATACTTCCATGTCAGATGCATTAGCCTCGCTCATATAACAGTCACAAGACAGTTATTTTCCCCATCTCTGAGAGAAGCTCGTAATCTTTTTTGGCAGGACCGCTCTGACCCTGAGACTGTGGCGGTTTAGCTAGCTCACTGCAAACAGATTTAGTCAAAACATGTGAAGTTATTCAGAAACACTTTTAAACACAGAATTTCTCTATCAGGACGTTGCTCCAGACATCTCAACTGGGATGAAATCTGGTGACTGAGATGGCCATGGCATGGTTTGTATAGTTTTCATGCTCATTAAACCATTCAGCCAATACTCATAGCCTGTGGATGTGGCATTGCCATCCTGGAAGTCATCACTCCCATCAGGATAGAAATGCTTCACTGTAGGATTAAGGTGATTACTCAGCTTTGTGTTCATTGGCATTTACTTTGCCCTCTAAGGGGTTGAGTGGACCTAAACCGAATAACATAAATCATTTTCTGTATTCAAACTTAAGCACAATTTAGTATAGCTATAGCAATAACAATGTAATTACTATGCAATTACATAATAAGTGCACCTCTTTTGCAGGCGTTATCTCTCACTGATGACAGCTACTGAGGCTAGACTGTGGATGCCTGGAAAATCATTGGGAGAAACTAATGGCAGTGTCATTTGAGGAATCCTGTCTGATATAATGCACCATACCACCAGCAGGAAGGGGCCGATTGTGTCCCACCACTGTGAACTCCCGGACATGGTCGACTAATGACAGCTCAGGCGCAAAGTCACTAATATGTTTTTGCTCCATGGAGTAAAATAAACAATATGGTCATGTGTCACTGGAATAATTACTGTTTGTGTTCATTCATTCACAGTGCTAGCTAGGAAATATGTAAGTAAATAAATAGATTTATACCAATACTCCAGGTCAACGTTTTCCGGACAAGCACCTTTAATGACTGCACTGCAAATTATGAAGTATATTACTGACTAAGCAATTTAGCCCAATCTGAGATTTCAGATACGCCTAAAATATTTGATATCTGAAAGGGGAGGGGGGACATTACATCTCAACTAAGTGTTATTTTAATGAGCCTGACCTGACTAATGTTTGAAGAAGCTACTTTAAGCCACTCAAATAATTTAATGGCAATACCAAACAAAGGAATGTTGAATCAGAAAGGACATCTGGTGAGTGTGGTTCACACACATTATGGGGACCATTACGAGGACTTCACAGGCCTTTTCAAAAACTAATGGACACTTTGGGATAGAATCCATTTATAATTTTTTTTTTACATTTTTTAAACACTAACATTGTGGCTTTGGCCAAAAGGTCCAGTGTCTCCTTGAGACACTTATACTGTGATGAGTCACAGAAGAACAAAGGTAGGTGGCTGCCTGTGCAGCAGGTAAGTTTCAGTTTGGTACCACATCCACAGACATACACTGGAGGAAATACTTGGCTGCATGTCTTAACATCATGTGTAGAGCCTGGTCTCATCCCTCAAGTCACTATAGTCAGATGCTAAACTTGTGAGGTACGGGATAAGGACCCAGACGCAGACCAGGATCAGGCAGAAAGGAACGTTTAATTCAGGCAGGGGTCAAAACCAGTATACAGAGTAGCGAAGACACAAAATCGAAATCCAGAGAGTAGTCAATAAACAATCCAAAAAGTCAAAACCAAGAAATCAGAATAGGCAAACAAAACAGAATCGGCAGGCAAACTCGAAGTGAAAACAGAAGGGGTGTCTCGGGAAAATGCAGCAGACTCTGGCTTACTGACAATCAGCACAGGGAATGATGATCAATGTTCTGACAAAGAGTGAACATAAACACGGAACTTATATACAAGCAGGGAAGGGAAACACAATAGGAATCAGGTGTGACTGGGAGGAGAGAAGGGCGGGAACACAGGTGAAAACGATGGGATCCGCTAATACAATGACGAGGGGAAACGAAAGACACGGACTGGGAATCACACAGACACATAGACAATATACGACCTGGAAGAGCAGGCAGACACGTGCACAGTTCGAAGGGGAGGAACGCATAGAGAGAATCTGCGTGCAAATGAAGCGAAACGTGAGAAGCGTACAGGGATAGGACAATGAGAGAGAGAATGATAGCGATAGATAGAAGCATGAGATAATTAGTAATTAGTAATGTTAGTAACTTAATCTAAATCCCTAATGTTAGTAGATTAGTAGGTTAGTACTATATACATCTAACTAATATATACAAAGTGTTATAGAAAGAAAGAAGGAAGTAAAACGAGAATTTCCTGAAGTGCATGACAAAGACAAGGAGTGGATCTCGAACAACAAGGAACAATGACAGACGGGGAACAGAATGTTAATGAAACGTGAATGATGAATGATAAATAAACAAAGTACAAAAACAAACCGAACAGATGATGCAAAACATAACAAAACTACCAATGTGAAGGGCATGAGACCAGGTTAAACTTCAAAAGTTACAGTTTTTTGTTGTTAAATTATATTAAAAGTTACAATTATTTAGAATGTAATCACCAACAATTTATTAGGTTAGCCTATTCCTTCTACTTTTGAAAAAATTATGCCAAAAGACAATGGGGCATTTCTACAATAATGTAGTGTGATAATAAACCACTGATAAGGCTGGACTTAAGCACCTGACACAATTTTAAACCTGGCCACAAATAATTAAATCTATTAATATACATTTGCGATAGCAGTATGGTGCCTGTTTGTTTCACTTTGTGGCAAGCCAACATAAATCCCCATTTATACATTGTCCACCTTTCATAAAACATTTGGGATGTGACATACAGTTGGGAAGTATTATGGACAGTAAGAGCTGAAGAGAGGTTATCCATACTGTCCCTAGTCAGGTTAATGAGAATAATTAGCTAACTAGCTATCAATCAAACAATCTCGAAATAAAAAGTGAGATGTACTTTTCAGAAATGTATTGATTTAAGACAAGCTAGTCCATACCTCGCCATGGCATTTTTGTTTCTCTGGCTAATCATTCAATGCTAGACTTTCCCAATTTCAGTGCTAGCTAACTGCAGTTGTGTTTAGACCCTATTTAGGGCCCTGTCTTTCATCTCAGCCCCCCTGAAAATGTTTAGTCATTCTTTTCTAAAAAACATTTTTACTTAATATCTATTTTTTTAAATACCACAGATAGAGAGTGATATTTTAATTTTGAGAGCGACCACCATTGTGGTGTTTTTGTTTTGGGGAATGTAACAGTACATTTATAAAAAATGTAAGCTTGTGCTTTGTATGTGTACATCTCACATTCTCATTGGGGGCTGAGCCCCCCTAAAAGTCAAATCCTAGAATCGCCCCAGGCAAATACAAATGGGATATCATAAATGGAATACTCTATGTATTTTTGATGATTAAACTCAACATTGGATTTACTTGTACTTGTACTTGGATTTAGCCACGTGTAAAAATGCTGGATGGGTGAGTGAAAGGTATTCATTAATTTGCTATGTTATTTGTGCTACAGTTTTTAAATAATTGTTAGCTGGCATCATGTGGCATGGAGAGCGAGCTACCTGTGTCAACTCCAAAAGTATGTTTCTGCTGTGGCTAGACTCAGCAACAGTGCCTGTGTGGAGCCAGGAAAGAAGTGTAGCTGTGTGTGTAGAAAGATGGCCAGGCTAGCTATCTGGCTGGCCGAATAGGTAACCAGCTGTCAGAAGTTGGACCTAGCTAGCCTTTTTTATTTTGGACAGATCATTGGTGTATCATTAATGGTGTTAAGGCAGGGTAAATTGCTTGACACAGTAGTAGTGCTAGTTAACTAGCTAGCTAAATTGTGGTGAAACATTTATTTCTAATCCAAATTCTCTGTTGTTTCTGAAAAGTCTTTCTCGGTCTCTTCACCACGGGTCTCCCGTCTTCCCCTTGACTTGGTTATGAAAAACAGATGGTACTGCCCTCTGCTTTAAGACCTGGGACATTTTAATATCCACCCAGAAATTTCTCAACTAGGTATTCTTCAAAACAATCTGCAGCAAAATGCTCACTACAAATATAGCTAGATGTGTTTCGGATCTCTCACCAACCACCTACTCCTGTGCGTTACATTCATTTTCCTCATGTTTTCTTGTACACTTATCCCCTTTTCCTGACTTTCCACATTAGAGCAACCAGCCACCACACATCTACACATGTAATAGTATTTTCCACCAGTCCTCTTTCTATCTTGTATTGGCTCCTATTAGCTTTCTCCTCAGTGAATGCCTGACGACATTCTCATAGAATGTTGGCAAAAAATAGAACACAATTTTAAAAAACAGTTTAAAAATACAGTTTTAATGTTTTTGGTGGATTTCTCACATTTCAAAAAACATTATGGGCACTTGTTTGTTTTATTTCTGGAAAGTTGTTCCCAGCATGCCAGGTACTATTTGAATAGTTGTAGACTGAAAAATGTGACATTCACCATGTCTCTCCTATGACATTCTGATGCTTCACTGCTCAGAGACTTGGATGGTTATGGAACTGTCTATTTACAAAGATAGAGCTCAGCAATCTGGCCACATAGCACGCACATCTCCCATTGGCTCCTCGCTGGTGCTTTTGAATATCATACCAGCTGATCCGGCAAAAAAATTGGGAAAGAATAATAACAGGTTGAAATCAACATGCTGATGCCTTGACAGGCAGGTTAGCTGTCTACTGTATAGCCCAGAGCCCTGTGTTAACGCTACGGTGTCCTGCCTGGTGCTGCACAATGCACGAACTGGGAGGCAGACAGATAGGAGGTGGAAGAAGAAGAGAAGAATGCCAAATTTGCCCAAAGGCTAAAAGGTAGGGCAGGGGCCATCACCAGACAGCTTTTAATTGATCAAATATTTCATTGAAATATTGATTATATGTTTATTTTCACTTAAATAAAGAAGGGGAGAATCACTCTGTTACTTATCCCTGGTGCGCTCTTGTCAAGCTGTATAATTTGTTAACAGAGTAACTTTGTCCTATCCTGTCTCCAGACTCCTCCTCTTACACACAGGCCTCTGCCTTCCCACAGCAAGCTGCTCCGGCTCCATCTTCAATCTGGTCTTCTTCACGTTGTATAGTTCAGTATCAGAGACCCTCCTCTGTGTCCGTTGTGTCCACCAACCTCCAGGCAAGGAGTCACTGGCCACACTGGTGATATACAGATACAGTTTCAATTATACACATATCAACAAGTTATGGATGTGACTACACACATATTTGCCATCATTATCAGGATGGAACCAGTGGGTAGTATTAAAGGACACTTAAGCCTGGATCTGCACAAAGTGCAAATTCATCCTTAGAGGCCACGATTGGTCGACGATACGTACCCTGTGCCGAGCAGTTGTGCATCACCAGGTGTGATGGAGGTGCTAGGCCCAGCCACCGTGTGAAGGTGGGATGGGTGCACTGGCATCAGTACCCTTTGGAGTACCACTGACTGCGAGCTTGCCAACGGTTGCCAGAATCATTTTCCTGCTCTGTGAGGTATTTTGGCCAGTCTGCACCAACTCTGTGTTTCTTGCTTAACTCCTCAGCAGCAAACCTCCCTCTGTGTGTTACAGCTGGAGAAGTCAGTCCATTTAAAATCAAATCAAAGCAAATTTATTTGTATAGTGCTTTTTTACAAAAACATTGTCACAAAATTCTGAGAACAAGAGAGAGCAGGCCTAGATCCCCCTGAAGCAAAACCTAAGGTGCCAGTGTTAAGGAGAAACTCCACCTGGTCAAGGCGATTGGGAGAAACATTTGGAGGACCAGATTCCCCCACTTATCGTCCTCTGGCCGGCACAGGGCGCGTCCAAAAAGGGGTGAGGACCGCATCAGGGCCTGTTCAAAGGAGACACCGGGCTGGCTGACTTTGCGCCTCCAAGTTAGGTACTTAGTAGTGGGTGGGTGTGGCGGGGAGGGGGGGGATAAATCATGTGACGGGGGTCCAGGTCCAGGGACCGGGGTAGGTGTGGGACTCACACTTCTCACAGGATATAGGGCTTGGGGCAGGTGCCCCAGGGTCAGAGTCAGAGTCAGAGTCAGAAAAGGGAACATGGAATCAGAAATAATGCTGCTATTCCCAGTAGCATTTGTAGCATTGTGTGAGGGCAGTCAAACATTTTTCCCTGAATAGTCCACATCTCTAATCGGAATACACACTTGTTTTGTAGCCTACTCATACTAATTATTGTGGCCAACCTCATTATGCTACATAATGAACAGATCTTTTGCATTTCTATGTTTATTGATAATCGTGGTTATTGACAATAACATAGTTTGCTGTGGAAGGCATTGGTCTGGACAGAGGAATCATAATATAATATAATATAATAATAATATATGCCATTTAGCAGACACTTTTATCCAAAGCGACTTACAGTAGTGAATGCATACATTTTTCAGTATATACTGTATGATCCCAGTGGGAATCAAACCCACAACCTAAGCGTTGTCAGCGCCATGCTCTACCTACTGAGCCACACAGAACCATATGAACCACAGATGAATCATGATGATTAACGGCCATGCCTACTGGCAGAGCAGCTAGGGCACACAGCTGTATCGTATAATTTAAACATACCTGTGTGCCTAACGCTGCTCTGCTCTCCAAATGTACCTGTGTGCTTATAGTTGCTCTGCTCTCTAAATGTGCCTGTATGTTTAAAGCTGCTCTGCTCTCTAAATGTACCTGTGTGCTTAAAGTTGCTCTGCTCTCTAAATGTACCTGTGTGTTTAAAGCTGCTCTGCTCTCTAAATGTAGCTGTGTGTTTAAAGCTGCTCTGCTCTCTAAATGTACCTGTGTGTTTAAAGCTGCTCTGCCCTCTAAATGTATCTGTGTGCTTAAAGCTGCCCTGCTCTCTAAATGTACCTGCGTGCTTAAAGCTGCTCTGTTCTCTAAATGTATCTGTGTGCTTAAAGCTGCCCTGCTCTCTCAGTAGGTGCCGGGAACACGGGAGCTGAATGCATGTTGAGAGAGAACCAAGTGAAACGCAACTGAAAGGTCACAAACATCTGTGTGTAGTGTTGTGTAGTATTTGTTATAGTGTTTTACCAAAAGGTGTTTTTTATTACGTTTTTATTTGAATTTATTGTTCCCCGTGAGGTGTTCATTTTTATTGTGTGGTTCTCCCTTTGGGAGAAATAATATATATCCTGGTCCAAAGGCCCAAAAATCCAATCCTTTGACCGTTCTCTGTTAATGGAATTTAATGTGTGTTCGTCTTTTCACAAGCCCACACATTGCTATTGAAACACAGCGAGGCAGTGGAATGAAATTGATTACAGAACTGTTGATTTCTGAAGAAAAGTCAATGCACTCTGAGATATGTAAGATATGTTCATGGAACTGAACTGAGATTTCTTTGTTAAACACTCCAAAAAGAGAAGGATAAAATGATCTCGCCTCAGAGATAGCAGCTCACACGTGACATCTTTGAACTCCTGAATGGAGTTCAATGACAGCAGTAGAGCTAATCACCAGGGACTTCCCCATCAATCTTGATTCTTTGGTGGCACAAAACATTTCTCCCCCTGACTGCCAAACCCCAAAACTATTTAAACTCCAGCTGTCCTGATATGAATTCAGGACATCATAGGCAAGAGACAAAAATAGAACAAATCACTTCCAGGTCAGACGTACCCCTGTTTTGGATTACGAAACCCTGTCATGATTTACTGGCACGCTCAACTGATGCCAGAGCCTAAATGTATATATTTTGAAGCATTGCGTGGGGAAGGTCCTCATGCAATTTGTTGAAAGTTACAGAGGCACCTGGCATGATTGTGGCTGACACAATATTTCACAGACAGATCTTCACCTTGAAGAACTGTGATACCTGCCAAAACACTGGATAAAACGCAAGACCTTCTCTTACTGGGCTGTCTATTTGGATGAGATCATTCTGCAAAACTAAAATCGGAGTTGACTTACTAATCCATTTTGGTAAGAAGAAATTGCAATATTGCTAGCTGCTACTGCTTTCATTATAAAGTTTATTCCATTCTTTACATTATTTATAGGTGAATAACTACCTGTATACAGTAATAATGTAGCTATGCATGTCCCCTTTAAGTAATTGTTCTTGACATGAAAAACTTTCACATTTTTTAACTAACTATTTCAAAATGGATCTTTATTTTCAAATGTATATTACAATCATATTGATGTAGGCAAACACATTTATATTTCAAAAGGACCTTTTGCTCTCAAATTGATGTTTTAAGCCGCAAATAAATAGTGACAGTTTTTTCACCTCATTAATGCATAATTATAGTGAAGCTAATGTTATAGTGTTTCAAATATTAATTCCTGACTGACTGTAGATTGTCTACTTGTTTGCTAAACTAGCCTTGATAGCTATCTAACATACCTAGCTGCCTAACCTGCCTCAATGGATTGATTGTTAGCTAACTATGCCTGTTAGTTAGCAAGGCATGGGACTGAAACATTAACGTGTCATTTACAAAACTAAAATATTTGCTGCAGTCCACAGCTCTGTCCCACTCTTCCTCTGAAATACCAGCTGACTGCAGCTTTTAATTTCTATTTCCTCACTTTTTTTTATTGAATAATAATAAGGGCGGTTTGTCAAAAACATAAGTCTTTGTCCACGCCACGTCTTTTTTTAACATACAATTATAGCGCAAACACTATCATTCAAACAAAGCCCACACTGGCTTAGCTTCAGCAGTTTGAAGTAAGGGTACAGGGTGGTATGGCTTCTTAGCTTCAGAATTTTTACATGAGAAGGGTACAGGGCGGTTTGGCTGCTTAGCTTCAGCAGTGTGACATGAGAATGGTACAGGGTGGTGTGTCTGCTTAGATTCTGTTAGGATGACGCAGATCAGACCCAACGCAGACACAGACACTGAGAATTAGGTAAAGTGAAATTATTTATTACGAACAAAGACTGGGGTAGGGAAGCAATGGTGAGGGCAGACGAGGGAGGCAGGCAGGACAGGTAAGCAGGCAGGCAGGTAAGCGGGCAGACGGGTAAGCGGGCAGGCGGGTAAGCAGGCAGGCAGGCAGGTAAGCGGGCAGGCAGACAGGCAGGGAAGCGGGCAGGCGGGTAAGCGGGCAGACAGGCAGGCAAGCGGGCAGGCAGGAAATCGGGCAGGCAGGCAGGTGGGTAGGTGAGGAGTGAACCTGGACACGGAGAGGACAAATAAACGTAAAAAACAGACAGAGATAACGCGGAAAAAATCACGGTTTAAGAAAGGTCTTGATGCATGTAGCTACCACCGAAGCGGAGACAACGATCTGACGGAGTGGATGAGAAACAGGGGTTGATATACACTGCAGGGCTGATGATAATTGATGACAGGTGTGCAGGCAGCGCAGGTGTTGCAGATCCATTGTAATCAGGAGGGAGCCGGAGAATGCCGAGGAGGAAAGCCGCGCCCACAACACACACGCACAAACACGAAACTGACAGGGAGAACAGGAACTCAGGGGAAAGGGAAAAAAGGGAAAACACGAGGAAACACACAAAATAAACAAAGTTGCGGCCATGGCCGTAATAGCTTCAGCACTTGGCTGCTGGCTCAAATATATTTTTGAATATCCAATTGCTGGATATTTTTATTTGTATTCCAATTTTATTCCAATGGACCAATTGCTGGTTATTTTTTAGTTCTCTTACAAGTAATCATACATCTCTACTGTATGATACAAATTTGACATTTATATGACTGTTATATCATTCAGGAATTGTGAAGTAAAAATGTTTTATCAAGCTAGATGACATATCAATGCTCAATGACATCTAACGTGTTGTGCAAAACAGCAATGAATGTAAACCTTTTATTGTATAATTATTTTATTATAATCAAATACTAGTAGTTATTGTTATATAATGCCACATTTAAAGGTTTAATAACCCAAAATTCAAGCATAAATGTATAAATAATTTTACCCAAATTCCCATCTGTATAGCCTGTAGACTACATAACATTTAACAAGTATCTAGTCCCAGGCTTTTTTTATGATGCACAAGTACAGAATTTTATTTTTACAAAAAGTAGCTTTTGATAATGTTTGCATGAAAATAACCACATTTCCTTGTCTGCACCTTTAAAAGGTAAGTTTACACTTAATGTTATTTTCTGTTATGTTTTTCATTTGGGAGACCCCTGGGAGGAGATAGAATGGGAAGATTCCTGTTCGAGCCCACTACACTGCCCATATCAGCAATTAACACGTATATAACATATAATCCCGATACCGGGTGTCACCACGTTCTTCAGCGTTCATCCCAGTGATTGATTCAGTGGCACGACCAGTCCACCTGGCAGTGGGTGATGGACATGCGTGGATGTTTGATGTGGAGTAGAGTAAAGGAGGCCATGAAAGGGGTCTCTTAGTTAGGTATAATTGCTTTTGTTATTCTGACCTGAGAAAAGAGGAGTGCGTGCTTGCTCACTGTGGCTTTGATGGTGATCGTATTCAGTGGGTTGGCATCCGGGCGTTGAGTTACGTAATCCAACACCCACCATGTACTGATGACCTGGGGAAGACTTAGACAGGGATAGGTCTAGATCCATCCCAATCCTCTCTAAGGATATGTCAATTATACGAGAGGGCCGGGACAAACAGGAGAGGGCAGTTGACATTATGGTCATGACTGACAGCACGTGACTGCAGGCCACACAACCTTAAAGCGTGAAACCCAACTGAACCTTAGGTGTGTTCTCTAATGTGTTCAGCTCCCATGCTGTTTAGGGTCATATGTCCAGAGGTGAAAGTACAGAAGCTTGTCACTTGCATATATTCTGTTAAAACATGCACTGTGTAAAAAATCATTCAGTCAACAATTAATTTGTTTGTTATTCAGTTTTATGTATGGTGTGCAGTATATTCATAATAGTTCATTACTTTAACAGCATAACACACAAACACATATAAATTCATATTTTTCATATTTCAGCCATGTTTTGATACTGTAAAATTGTATAATAGTTCATATACAGTGGTTGTAAAATGTACATACCCCTTTTTATTTTCATACAAAATACTCTATAATGTCAAATAAAACTCAAATAAAAAGTTTTTTTCTAAATTAATTTACCAATAAATAAAACAGTCAATATTCCATTAGTATTCACTCCTTTTGCTAAGACACCTGAACAAACTTTGGTGAAATCTATTGTCTTCAGAGGTCACATCATTATTTCATTGGAGATCACCCATGTACAATGAAGGTGTTTCAAATAAAATGCACCTGTCTGTGAGAGTTCCCATGGTTGGTTAGTGCATTTACAAACAAGAGCTTCATCATGAAGACCAAAGAACATTCAAAGCAAATCTGAGAAAGTGTTCTTTAAAAGCACCAAATAAATGCAGAGAATATGGCACAACTGTGAATTTGCGAACAGGCCGTCCTCCAAAACTAAACATCCGAAAAGGGCATTTGTTAGGGAGGCCCCCAAGAGGCCTATGGCAACTCTGACGGAGTTACAGTCTTCCATGGCAGAGATGGGAAAAACTGTCCTTGGGACGACAGTAGGCTGAGCACTTCACAAAGTTGCGCTTTATGCAAGCCTAAAACTGCACATCATTCCAAGAACACTATCCCTAATGTGAAACATGGTGGCAGGAGCCTAATGCTATGGCAATGTTTTTCTGTTTCAACATTTTTTTTTCTTTTTACATTTTAGGCATTTAACAGACGCTCTTATCCAGAGCGACTTGCAAAAAGTGTATTTATACATGGTAAGATTAATCATGGCTAGTGCAAGAGATCAGTGTAGTAACACTGCAATAAACATTATTGTTGGCAGCTGCACATCATACCTGTAACACAGGGAAAGAAAAGTTAGTGGGGGTTTTTTTAGGTTTTTTTTCCAAGGACTGGAAAACATGTCCTAATAGAGGGCAAAATGCATCAAACAAGATATAGAGGAACTTGGAGGAAAACTGCTGTTCAATTGCTGTTCACCACCAGTCCCCATCCAACCTGATGGAGCTCAAGAAATTCTGTAAAGAAGAATGGGTGAAAATTGCAGTGTGCAGATGTGCAAAGCTGGTAGAGACTTACTCAAACAGACAATTGCAGCTAAAGGTGCTTCTACCTGAAATACCTAAAGGTGCTTCTAAGTATTAAGTCAAGGGGGGTGAAAACTTATGGAATCAATTATTGTCTGTTTTTATTTGTAATTAATTCAGAAAAAGCTTTAGAGTTGTTTTGCTTTTTATTTATTTTTGTTGACAGAGTATTTTCTGTTGGCCAGTGGCAAGAATTCCCAAATTCCCAATGAAATCCATTTTGATTCACATTCCATAAAATGTGAAAAATGCCAGAGGGGGTGAGTACTTATACCCTGAATATGAATGAATATTAATACTTTATACCCTCTATAGCCATGGTGCATTGTGCATATTTATGCATTATCCATGGTACTCATATTCTGGCCATATCGTTACACTGTATGAAAGAGAGCAGACACATACAAATGTTGTAATATCTTATCCATATCCAGTGATCCTGTGCTCATAGAAGTAATCCTTCACATGTTGCTTAACAGCTGAGTTGAATGTTGTCTCCCATTTCTTTAAGTGTCATTTTGTGTATATTTATGTTTTAAACATTTTTTTTACATGTATTATTAAAAAGGTAAGCATTAAGGTGGATGGAGTGGATGATAATTTGGAAACTCTACTGTAGTCTCCGATTGCAGAGGATGTGCTTCTTCAGCTGGAAGGCATAGCATTTTACAAAATATTAAAAGAAAATCATACTAAACATAATTTGAGGTCACTAACACTTTATTATGTATAGAAAATGAAGCAAGTTTATTATTTGTTTGTATAAATTCATTAGGTGTGCCATATGCAGTATCCCCTGTGTAATGTGCCAAGCGTACAGTGACAGATGTTTACTGCCATCAAAACACTTATGCATAAATTATTGCAAATTGTCATCAAAACCTCAGTGATATTTTTTTCACACATCTTTGTACATCTTTCAGTTTTTTGGTGTGTTTTTATTCAAATTAATTAATCTAAAATGTTAAAATGTGTTTTGGAAATGTATTAACTCGTCTTCAGGTAGCATATTTTCATCTTCAAGGCAACCGATTTAATTAAAACTATCCCTAGGTGATTGTCATGTGTCCCTTGATGTTAAAATGGAATTAAGTCACCAAAGGTAATATGGCACTCTAAATACAGCTTTGAAATCGGACTGTTGAATTATTACAGAATACGAAATATACTAAACATAAATTGGGGGCATTTATTGCATTCAACATAAGAAAACACGAGACACTTTCATAAACACACATCGGTAAAAAAAAATCATGATTATGGATTCCTCCAGCACCGCAATTTCCCAGGTCCAACCCGGCCGTATGTTCTGCCTTTCGGTCTCTCAGATGAGTGGAACTCTGGAGGGTAAAGGCAAAAGCAAATGTTCACACTATTGTCATCAATTTAGAGATTTGCTTCTCATGTTTAATTCCTTGTCCTGGAATCCCTCACTTCGGATCCTCTCATTATCCTCTCATAACCATGTGTCGTCAAAGAGATGGTTGGCGGTTTGCTTTTGGTGAGTGGCAGTCATTGGACCCAATCGCTGTTAATCTCTTCTCAGCTGCTCTCTGCTCGTCCTGTTCATTATTATTTTTTTTTTTTTGTTTCCTTGGTTCTCCACAGTGTGCTTTTCAGAGTAACGTTTCACACAGACACACACAAAATACATGCAGCACTTGATAGCGACTGCTGCATCTGAATAGCACGGCTATGCCATCTAAATTGAGGCACACAAAGATTTGTGCAGTCGTTAATCTGGGTCAGGGTAGCAGGCACCGTAGCATTGTCATTGCCCATGCCAAGTCTTCTGCAGTTGGATAATTGTAGCAGATGGATTCATGCACTACAATCTCTTTTTTCATGAGTTACTTTCACTAGGGGATTGGGTCTTGCTCACAACTTTTTTCACAAGGTATCACTCTTTGAGTTTCACCAAGGAAGGGTGAAAATAAACAGTGGCGCATGGAGGCAGGAATGGTAGCGGTGGGTTGAGATGCGGTGGGTTGAAACTAAACTTTAGAAAATGACTACTGGAACTTTAATACACAGAAAGGGACCATTAGTCAACATTGATCATCATCACAGATTCTTGCGATGTGACTAATGTTATAGTCATGGTATAGACCGCATAACCCTCAGTTCCACCTCCCCCCCAACCCTGGAGCCACCCCTCACACATATTCATAGCTTTAAATGTTGATAGTAAAATAAATGACCATATAATTCTGAATAAAATCTTGAACCTCCATTGTAGAAGCACGTTGGCTCATACAGCGTATCTGTTCTCCCTGTTCTCATTGGCCCATGCATTGAAATATATTTTATTTCTATTGCATTGTTTGTTGTATTTTTTCTCTGTTTTTCAGGAATGTTTCTCAACCAGTTTTTTTCTGGAGCCAGAGATTTCCCAATGAGATTTTTCCCCACATTGTTATATTATAAATTATATAGTTTTTCTCCCAATTTGGTAGCCAGTTATACCCTCTATTATTCCAACGATGCCCCCCACAAGCCTACTGCTAGCCCATTTCTGATACTGGTAGTGGCAGGAATGATGAACCGCCTCCTCCGAGACAGAACTCGCTAATTGCCGACTGTGATTCCAGCCAGATAAAAGCTTTTCTACATCGAGCTCCCCTCCCTGGGGCAGACAGCCAATTGCCTCCCCCTAGTGGCATTCTCGGCCAGAGCCGGACTGGCGCAGCCAGGAATCGAACCTTGGCCACAGTGGGCAACTTGCATTCCAGTTGGACGCTCTTACCGTTATGCCACCCAGAAGGCCCATTACTCAGGTTTTTATCAGAGTTTTTTACTTTCATTCCACATTGAGCTTCACTGATTAGGAAGTGGCAGATCACAACATGGTGCAACATGGTGTCCTTACACTTCTGTACACTACGTGTCAATGTATTAAACAAGGTCGATAAAGTTTTCATGAAAGCAGGAAAACAACTTCAAACTTCTTCAGCCAATCATTAGCTACTAGCTGGATGAACTGTGGGAGGGGAGCTCCATTCGCTAACCAACCAATCAATGATGCACAAAATCTTACGTGAATGGTTGATTTTTGTGCTTGGTACGCGACACCCTCTGAAAGTCCCTCTGCGTAGGTCGTAAAAGTTTTGTTGATGTTGCAGGGCCCTGGTTGTGTTGCTGTCGTGTTGTCTTTCGAGCATGCAGAAGCCTTAACCCTTCACACTAGGGCGTTACTGTACATTGTTCCCATATAGAGCCAATCAGTGAAGCTCTATATTAAATAAAATGCCTGGTTACGTAGCTAACCTTGGTTTGATGAAAGTAAGAACGAATTGACTGGCTTCACTACCTTGCTGCTGAAAATTCATGTTATTCCAATGCTGATTCAGTGGGTGTAAACCCTTTTATAGTGAAAGGGATGCTGCCATTGGCCAGCAGCTGGCGTTGTTTTCGATTTATTCAGCCTATCCGATTTGGTAATTCCCACAGAGCCAATCAGTTCGCTCTTACATTCGTAAAACAAATGTTGCCTACATAACCAAATCTTTTCTTGTTCGTCAGCTCCCTGTGGAAAGATCACTGTTCTGCACATTGTGATTTTAGTGTAAAAATGTACTACAGCAAATCTAGTTTTAGCTCTGAGCTAAGCACGGACCTCAGGGGGTTAAGTAAGCTATTGACCCATTTTGTTGGCTTATTCAAAATTAATAAAAAAATTACAAGATATGCTACTCTAATCACTTCCAATTCACTGCTCTTGTTAATTAATCAGCATATGTATGACTAACAAACAGTTCAATTAGCTAGCTATCTAATGTAGCTGGAATAACCCACTCCTTATAATTCAACACATGCATTTCGCTTGAAAACAGACAAGCTACTCATAAAGTTGTTAGTTTGTTAGATAGCTACATATAGATAGTCGCTATGAGCATTTCATATGTAGAGAACGAGTCTCCTTGTACGTGACCGAATGTTATTGTATGCCTGATTTGTATTCTGCAGGTTTGAAAATGCAATAGGAGTGATTGCCATGGACTGTGTAATGAGGCCTTCCTATCTGTGCTCTCTGTCTCCCCTCTTGTTGAGACCAGGTATTCAAGTGAGTGGCCATTGGCCCACAGCCATCAATGATATGGCATTGTCATACGCCATGTGACAAATCCCCAGATGTGAGCCCAGCAGCAGACGGTAAGAAGTGGCAGAGAAGTGGGGTTTTCCAGTCTCCGGATCGGATCTTATTTTTCCATCTCTCTCCCAGACCCGGGAGAGGGAAACAGCAGGACAGCAGGTTAAATAAAACAAACAAAACAGTCATCACCCTACTTGCCGTGAAGCTTTCGGGCAAAAACGACTAAAATAAACAAACTAAATGAACAAAACTAAATTAAACCCTGCCTCCTCCGAGGTGGGAATCCCCTTCCGGGGAACACACACACAACGAACACAGAAAATCAGCGGCTTTCCACTCCACTTCCACATCCAACAGGACACTCGTCCAGATTACCTCTAACCCAGACAGGCACACACATATTCAGTGACTTTTCAAGTGCTTCCCAAACCCATTCACACAGAGACACTCTCCACTGCTTTAGTGTGACTTCTCTTCACAATCACAGAGAGAGAGAGGGAGACACACATTTCAGTGCCCTCTCTTTCCCACACACAAAGGAACCACTCTACTCAATCACTTTTAACAAACGCACACAGACCTCAAGACTCTGCCTCCTCTGGCGTGGAAACCCCCTTCCAGGGAACACCCACAAAACAGTATGTTACACTCTAATGGCACATGCATACCAACACCTCTTGATATACACACATATGACTGACAAGACCAAGACTAACACTGATTTCCCCACTCGCCCCACCTGGTCTTAAATAGGCGTACTTTCTGCCAAGCTCAGGTTGGACTCATGAGGCAATCACTTGTCTGCCATTCACACACCTACTGACAATGAATTCACACAACACAATTCACTTACACCACACCCACTCACATTCTAACACAAAAATCAGTCACTTGACATCCACACCAATTAACTGATTGAATAATTGTGTCCTCCACAGCAATACTGTGGCAAAACAAATGCAACCCTGCAACTCCCCTGTTGCCGAGACCGACGCCCTCCACAGGTATGTAGTGCCATCATTCCTGCAGTGTTTTGCTTTCCACTGCACAAATGAATGTTCCACCCTAGACTGTGGGGCTAGAATAGGGGTGGGCAATCTTACCCTGTGTGGGCCGGTGTGGGTGCAGGCTTTTGTTCCAACTGAACAGTGACACACCTGATTCCACTAATCAAAGCCCTGATTGAAGACTTTGATTAGCTGATTAGTCAAATCAGGTGAGCTACTGCTCGGCTGGAACAAAAGCCTGCACCCACACCGGCCCACACAGGGTAAGATTGCCCACCCCTGGGCTAGAAGAATTAACAGCTTGGTTGCCACATGGCTTATGAACGTAATGGAATGGAACTGAAATCCACAAGGAAGGGGCTCATGTGAGATTTAAAGCATTTGAGGGATTGCACGCATTGTTTTTGAGGAAGAATGCATTCAAAATAAATATTCATTGTTGAAGTATGGGTCTTGTCCTCATGGTTCCATAACCTCAAAAAGAGTTTATCTTTTTATTTTAACACTCTTCTTCCATGAACAAGGATTTTGCTACTTTGAGCTGTTTGATATTTGTTTTTATGAGATCATTTGTATGATTTGTGTCTGATGGCAAATCAAATTTCAGGATGAGGTGGGAGGCTGGAATGTTTGTTTTTATTTTGGAATAAGTCCTATATATTTCTGAAACTTTTACAGATCTATTTATCATTAATAATAATTGCATCTCTGACATGTTCCAACAATGTGGACCTATCATATGGGGATAGAGCTCCAGCTAACCCAAGTGTCCAGGTAGCATTAATGCACCTGACAAATCAGGCACACGACTGTTCCCACCATTCAGCTAACTGCTTGCTTCCCTCCTTGCGTAGTCCTCAGGAAGTAGACCTTCCTTAAAGCTTATAGAGGTCAGGGCAGGATGTTCCTTTCATAACACACACACACACACACACACACACAGATAGCACACACGTGCACACACACGTGCACACACACTGCACGTACATAACACACAGACGCTCACACACAGGCACACACACACACACACACACTCAAATGCACATAACACACACAAACACACACACACACTAACACACACACACATAACACACAGGCACACACACACACTCACATGCACATATACAGACACATGTACATATACACACAATACACATGCACACACACACACTCACATGCACATAATATGCACACACTCACACATGCACACACACACATGTACACAACACACATATACACACTCACATGCACGTACATAACATACACACGCTCACACCCACACACTCACATAACACACACATGCACATGTACATACACACACACAAACTCACATGCACATAACACGCACACGCACACACACACACACACACACACACACACATGTACATGCACGTACATAACATACACACGCACACACACACACACACACACACACACACACACATATCACACAGGCACACACACTCACATGCATGTAACACACATGCACATAACACACACACAAACACACATCATCATCACAGACACAGACCAAACACAGACAAAAGCAGAAGGAAATGACCTGTCCCACCTCCCTGACCTGTCGCTTCTCCTGGGCCATATTGGGCCCTACTGGCAGCACGGTGCACAGGATGTTATGGTTTATCTAACATTTAATGTGGGTGTGAAGACAAGGTGGAGGGTGCCCTCCTCTACAGCCTCAGCTTGATTTATGGCTCTAATTCCCAACTCTTTTGTTCCACATGGAAGTGTTTGAAACCCAGTGTGAAGGATGCAGCTTTGCGCTCTCTGGGTCTTTCTGTAATCTGTAATAAAAATTCACATGCATGTGTGTGGCACTGCGGGCGCAGGAGAACAAAGAGAGATGCCAGGGCACTAAAGCCAAGCCCAAAGCAGACATGTGCTATGAAGAAACAGTCCTCTGTGTTGCACAGACCAAAATAATGCATGTATTTTAATCATTTCGTGAAGTAGGCAGAGATATGTCTGCAACAACATGTGGGAACAAGACTTGAAAGAATGGCAGCCACAGTGTGGGTGTACAAGAAATAGAATAAAACTGGGCTTAATTACAGTAAACAAAGCTCAGGGCACTCTCCTAGGAGGAAGGGTTTACATTAAAGGGCTTTTATTAGCTGGGCATATCCAAAGAGGAGTAAATATTGGCACACAAACACCGGCACATTTCAGCTTCATAGACTTCTTCAGGGCATATTTGAAATACATTTGAAATACCTTGATCAAATACTACGCCCAAATAATGTAACAGTCCATATATAAATTACATAAAATAAGCAATATGTTTAATAGGCATTATAAAATTGATAGTTTCGGTTCTGGATGCTGGTCAACAAGCCTTCCTAGCAGTGCTGATATTCATGATTAAGCATCAGTAAAGCACACAATTTTCATACATCATTTTAATATCATTGTACCTTCTACTAACATCAACATCCTGGATATGAAACCTTTTAAGCAGTCAATCATAATGTAAATGTAGACTATGATTCTAGGTGGCTAAATGAGATTTCAAAAATGTCCTCAACATCCAGACTGCCTGGTGTGAAACTTATTGGTGAGCACAGAAGAAACTTGAATAAATCAATCACTTCCAATACATTCCACAGCAGTACTTTTAGGTAGGAGAGCACGCTTCTCAAGTTTGATTTGAGGTGGAGTGCTGAACCAGATATTGTGATCTTGAATGAAATGAATAACTCAAAAGAACACAAAGGAAGTATGTCCAAGACATTTGACAAAGGAGCCACCAGGTTACTTTATAATTTAACTTTTTATATTAGGCCAACTATAAATACAAGGGAGAATGCTAACGTGTTTTGGCAAAAGCCACTGGAGAATAACTCCTTCAGGCAAGCAAAGATATGTATACATAGACAAGAAGTAGAACCATCTGTTCAACATCAGCTTTTAGAAGGCCTTGAAGACATTGGCACAGAATTGGAACAACCAGAGCTCTTTTGTGATAATCACTGTTATAGGAACCATGTAATGCAAGCACACAATTATAAATAAGCAGTTTTTAAGAATGTAATGTTAAATACCTTATTATGCAAATACGTAATATAATTAAGGCCAGTGGGGGGACATAGTATTTTGAGTGGGTGTCCCAGACATTTCGTGTTATACAAGAAGTTTCCAAACATTGCTTCCTCTTGTTGGTGTGGTGATTTTTTGTAGTCCTAAAAAGTGCACGGAGGATGGAGAACCACGATTAGCCTCCGGATAATGTTTAGCCATGGGGTGTAGTCAAAGTTTTGGGTTCTGCTGTTCGTGTACAGTCAGCACAAAACATTTCAAACAGCCTGTAACAGGCACATCAACATTACAGGGTATTTGAAATGTTTTGTTGACCATACTATGGCTGCACACACCGCCACCACAGCAGAACATACCTTTCACATCAAGCTGAGTGGACGTGCCGTCCAGAACATTCCGCTCCACTATTGTATTATGTATTACCCCCACTCTGTGCTCCAGTAGTGCTCTCGATCACGTGAAAATCATTTATTTCTCAGATCTTTAAACCGTCTTAAACCATCAGCTAACTTCGTCCCCATGCTCGCCTTATCCTCCTTCTCCATTGCCAACTTGTATTATATATGTGTACTTTTGCCATTTTCTTAATACTCGCAGAACTCTGTGTTAAAGAACTCTGTGTTAAAGCAGGCAGAGAGTTATGGAGCTACATCAGAATTGTTCATGCTGGGCTCTGTGCGACTCTGTGTTGAGCTGCTCTGTGCTGCTCTGTGTTGCTCCCTGCTGCTCTGTGCTGCTCTATGCTCGAAACCATGAAGACTGCCGCAAATCAAAAAGCTGACTTGATGACAGGTTGTGTGCTCAACATGGCTAGTACTCTCAATGGTCCAGTGTGCACAATCCTGGAAGATTTCCTGGATAAGGATGTAGTATTTTGTTATGAATATGGGTGATGAGCTGAAAATTGTACTGCATGACACAAACGGCCAGGTCAGTCTGACACAATGTGAGAGTGGGCGAAAACCACATGGACGATACTGCATGGGCCTTCCTCACCTAGCTAACAATAATAGTAGAAAATGTATTAATTTTTTTACATAATTGTGCAAGCTTCCTGCATAGTGTTTAGAGACCCAATTAAATCCCAATTAATGTAATTAACTATAATAAGCCATTAAAAGTCGTTAGGAGGTCTGGTGGCAGCTATGGAAAATAAAAGAAGGAATACATGAAGGTATTATTAACCTAAATTTAAGTTTATTCATCTTTCTCACTTTGTCTCAGAGAAGATTCAAAATGCACAAAAATAAAATTAATTGAAATTCAAACATGGTTGCATATCTCTGTCACCTTAGATTTATAATTACTTGGTCACACTGTCACACTATATTTAACCCTTTATGGAGCATGCCTAACTGAAAGATTTGTTCACACGTTAATGTTTTCTTCCTCTATGGATATAATACGTTTTTTTGTTAATGTGACTTTACTGGTGGTCTGGTTGTATATCTGCAAAGTGCAAAGATGGCTATTCATGTTTTTCTCCCTTAATCTTTAACAGGGTTATAATTCTATGGTTTCAAAAACAAATCATTCTTATAGGAGACACAACGGCACACACACAAGACACAAAATCATGTTTACTCACAACAGTGGACCAGGGCCCTGTTCTCCGTGGCTGGCCAAGTCAGTTAACCAGTTAATTTTTAGGAGTCTGGCTTTTCCAGTCCTTGGAACAAGCTAAAAGTCTAGTCTTGTTACCATAAGAACACATCCTTAATCTTAAATCTGCTCCAAGAATGCAAACTCTGCAATGGTGGCACCCTTCTGGAGAGACACAATCGATCAAGGAGCAATCTTAATACTGTATTATCAATCTTAATACTTGCTAAATATCATATGCACAAATCTAAATTTACTAGCACAAAACAATTTTTAATTATGAAGTACAGCAATACTTAAAATGGAATTAGATCCCCTGTGACAAGCAGTTTTTTTTCTTAATTTCATTAACATTCACCAGTAACATAGTGAGGAAGGTGTCGGTCTATGCGGAGGGGAATCGGGGTGATTAACGGCTACGCCTACTGGCAGGGCAGGTGGGACATGCAGCTGTGCAGCATTCTCTAATTGTACCTGTGTACTTGAAATGGCTCTGCTGTCTTGGTAGGTGTCTGGAACACGGGAGGAAAAGGCTGGCAAGAGCGGGAACGGTGCCCCAGGAAAAAGCAACTGAAAAGTCGCAAAGCGTCTATGTTCATGTTCAATGTTTTGCCGAAAGGCGATTTAGTATATCGTTTTAGTTTATTATTTGTGGCCAGAACCCGTGAGGGGGATGGCTGAAGACCTTTTTGTTGTTTATTTTATTTTATTTACTTATGATGCACTCCTCCCCCACCCGTGTCTGGGAAAGAGAATAACAAAAATCTGGTTTCTAGACCATCAACTCCATTCCCTGTGTCCTGCTCTTCTGTTCCACTCTGGGGTGTGTCATAGAACGTGTGCTATTTACACATAGCTATTTAGTTTCTATGCAAGAGCATGTACACCTTAAGAAATGCTGAGCGATACCTTGGATCCAGTTTCTTCTTGAAAGAAGATGACGTTTCCTTTCCTTCCTAGTCTGTTCTCAAAGCCATGCTACACTCAAGGAGCTAGCAAGAAAATCCTATATAGCAATAGCTATCCTGAAACTGGAGCCATCTGTCACACCACTTTAATGTAAACACACACTTTAACATCTTTTCAAGTGCTTCTTCTCCCCAGTGACCCAGCGTTCCAACTCCTGCAGGCCTCTGAGAAACGGAGAAGAGCGGACACCTGTTATTTGTTTTTCAGCAGAAGGAGCAGGTTGAGAAGGATGCTTGGTCCCGTGGAGAGATGGTTGAACATTAATAATGGATCATATTCAGCTGAAAGGAGGCATTCTGTCAGACACTTTTAGTGAGCAGCTCAGCACCTCACCCCTGCCCAAGGAGCCAACTTATGTTCTCGTTATGATGCCAACATAACGTTTCACAAACTGATGAAAACTGCAGTACACCTGCACAGCTTTGTAAGAAGGGCTAACTGGATAAAATTTTGGGTTAAAAAAATGCTTCATTATCATGAAAAGTTCAGCAAGAAAATGTGAAAACGACATATTTTTGTCAACTGCCAATGAAACATTCATGCCCTAGAACTATTTCGAAACCCAAAAGGAAATGAAGGAACACCAACATAAAGTGTCTTAATTGACACTACCGGCATTGTGCTACCAATAGCCACCAGAACAGCTTCAATGTGCATTGACATACACTACCGGTCAAAGGTTTTAGAACACCCCCATTTTCCAGTTTAAGTCCAGTGAATAACCTAAAATGGTACAAAGATAAGTGGCAAACTGCCAGAGGTTAAAAAAAAGGTTTAGGTTACCAAAAACTGAAAAATAATGTATTATTAACATAAAATGACATAATTTTTCAGTTTTTGGTAACCTAAACTTTTTTTTTTTTACCTCTGGCAGTTTACCTGGACTTTAACTGCTTTAATTTCAGTAAAAACTGGAAAATGGGGGTGTTCTAAACCTTTGACCGGTAGTGTAGATTCTACAAGTGTCAGGAGGGAATCCCTCTATTGGAGGGATGCAACACCATTGTTCTGTGATAAATTCCATCTTTTGGTGTTTTGTTGAAGGTGGTGGAAATCACCGACTCAGGTGCTTGTAGGCATATTTGTATCCTCTTATCTGTTGAAAGTTTTAACAGAGAAGAGGTTACAAATATGCTTACAAGTACAAAAGTAAAAAGTCCAATATCCAGAATATTATACTTATACTGTATACAGAATATAATATTATAGGGAATATACATATATGTCATCATGTGATAACCAAATAATATAGTGACAATGGGTTGCTGGGCCCTGCAAAAGGGTATCCAAGACCGATCATATACAGTATTTTATTATTAATTATACTCTTGAATTTCAATATATAATTTCAAAACTACAATAATGAATAATATAATATAAATGTATGCGGCTTGGGTCAGCTGTACCATACAACAAAACATGAATAGCAATCTTAATTAATCAGTCTCATACAATTTAAAAAAAAATTATATCTAAAATTAGTCTCGTGACTATTCACCAGAATGAATGAGATCAAATACCTAATGTGCTAGATATTAGAATGGTTAAAACAATCACATGCAGAGATCTCGGTTAAAAGATGGCAGGTCGTAAAGAAACATTACTAATGGATGGTACCACTATCCAAGCTATATGATGCTAGTTAGATGTAGTTGACTAGCAAGCTCTGCGGTACGGATATGAAAAGCACAAAACACTATGAAAACACTCTGGAATACATTGAAAATAAACAACAAACCTACATCCCCTAATCTAGTAGGCCTGGATGTTTTGTATCAGTCTTACTGCATAGGCAGGAAAGTCCTTGGGGCTGGTTGAGTCAGGTTGAGTTCCTGGCGCTGGAGAAGGGTTGTTTGCAAGTGTCTGACATGACAAATCCGTAGCGCTTTCTTTCCATTGCTTGCAATTCATCTGTCCTGACGGTGAGTCAGTAGATGGTCGCTTGCGTGCATGTTGAAGTTCACTTGCTATGTTGTAGAACGATAGTGAAGTGTGGCTAATAAAACTGATTCAGTGGTGGATACAGTCAGTTTTCGACAGGGTTACCGGAGTAAACTCGTCAACTTCTAATTCAGAGAGTTTTATCTCAGAATTAGGTACCGCTGGCTGCGGCTCTAGAGCTCGTGAGAGAGAGATTACTCCGAAGAGTGAGGCCTGTCCCTCCTCGGAGCTTTCCGCTCCATTTCTTGTAGAGAATGGAGGGAAGCAAACCAGAGAAAAGGCGAAAGAGAGAGGACAATAGGTGCATGCTAGTTCTATATAGCGCTACAGTGGGGGAGGTCGCCCATTGGCTTACAGTCTTATGAAGTTGCCGCTCAGTGTCGTGTGCAAGTGACGTCTGCCCATCCCTGTTGATCCGTCATGGACGCATGGACCCTACAATATATACAGTATATTAAGATAAGGGATAGTGAAGTACTACATATATTACAAAAGCTTAAGGTTTTAAGGCAGCACACCCCATTTCCCTCCCTGCCCCCCTAGTCCCTAGTTTAAATATTCCTCTGTTACCCTAAGCATACACTGGCCCAATGCAGCTGTACCCCTCCAGTTCAGGTGCTGCCCAAACTACTTGTACAGGTCACCCCTGTTCCAAAAGGAGTCCCATTACCCCATAAACCTGTGCCCCTCTTTCCTACACAAGGTTTGTAGCATTTGGCCTGGTGACTACAGTAGTTTTCAGGCCATAGATTAAGAACACCACGACTCAAGTAGTGGTACAGATTTGGATTACAGAGGACAGGTGTTCAACGAGAGGCTAAAGAGGTCATGCTTCCTGCACACTCTGGGGAAGTTCATTCCAAAGCTTGCAATGCCTGATGGGGAAAGCTCTGTCACCAGTTTTAAGATTTTAAATTTTGGGCACTGCAAGATAGTATGCATCCTGTGATTGTAGGATCCTATTTAGTTCATACAGAGAAATAAGATCACTCAAGTATGCTGGTTAGTATGCCTTATAAATTAGTATCAAGATTTCATAATCCACATGGTGTATTCCAAGGCCGTAACCATGGAGTCACATTGGGGGGGAACATTTAAAAAAAAAAATCAGCTAGGCTATATATTGGGGGGGACATTTTGAGCATATCTGAATATTGGGGGGGATGTGTCCCCCCCAATATATATGGTCGTTTCAGCCTTGGTGTATTCCAACGGAGGCCAATGAAGAAAATGTGTCTTATAAAAATGGTTATATTTCTTGGTCTTATTCATTTTGGATCAACTGAAGAGGGGGGAGTAGGGTATAGTTTGGACTGCCAGATAATAACCCCTACGTGTCAAGGCCTAAAAATGGCTATTTCGGACTGGTTTTCACTACTACTACACCAAGCCTAATATCTTCACAAGTAAGCACACATTGCACAGACATGGTTGAGGGCTTAATGCGAAGTAGACAGTAGTACGATGAGGAATAAAGTGTCAGCATCTACAAATGTGTCACCTATGAGACACATGATGCACTTTATAAGGACATAAAATGTCAAATAAAGACAACGATTTACACCCTACTAATATTTTTCCCTCTAAAGCCATAGCAGATTCCAGATAAAGATTGTTGTATGATAGATTGTTGTATGTGCTACTCCAAAGGGCTGTACACGTCCCCAAATGGATGCAAATCAAAAATTAGCCATCAAATTATATAGTGTTGTTTCTATAAACAGGACCCAGGCATCCTGGTGGTAACTTTTTAGCCAGTCACATGCTATACTGTATGTTTTTTTTTTAATTATTATAAAATGACACATCTTGACACTAAAAAATGAATTCTAAGATTATATTTAAAAAATAATTGTGGTTCCTGCATCGGATAATTGTGTATTCAAATGTTCAGAAACATATCCAAAACATATTATAAATCAGTTCTGTTTATACAAATCTATTCAACCAGATCCCCATTAGCTACAATGCTTTCCAGGTGAATCCAAACAGATCATCATGGTAACAACAACAACATGGGTAGTGCTGTATGCGTCATCCGAGTCAACACTGAAGGCAGTTGAATGGAAACAACTGGAAACAATCCAGCATATGTGTCTCCAAAACTTAAATCTAAGACACTAAAACGATGGTGATTTGCTGCCATCATGAAGTATAAAGGATTACTAATTGTATTTTTGTTCAAATCACCCAGAACCCAGAAGTAACTCCGTGATTTTCAGCAGAACTGGACTGCGCAGATACGCATGGATGGAGATTAGTTATATTACATATTAATATATAAATATAGGCTTTACTGTTGTAGCAAGAATTTAGCTTTTTTTTTCTTTATACATATACAGTTACTCATTCTATCATGCTAAATAATGGTTTCCTCTAAAGAGTTGGGGTGGTGGAGAGGATGATAAAATATGTGTATATTCATTAGATTACTGCAACTGTCATCATGTGTAAATATATTTATGTGTATATGATGACATTGCCAGTAGTCTCATCATTCATATTGTGTCAATATTTAACATTTATAGTGCAGGCTGTAACAATATGATACTCACCATAACGATACTTTGGAAAAACAGCTAAATATAACCGTCACAGCCAAAGGTTGGTGGGAATGGAAATGAAGGGTCCAGGAGCCGAGCTCCTGGCTTTACCCGTACATCATTAGATCACGTGCAATTATGGCATAATGCGCTCTGCCCACTCCTGGTGCATCTGAGCACTTCTTAAAGTGCATGGAAACTGATTAATGATGCGTCAGCTGTGATTTATGAAACAAAGGAGTGACTGCCTGCCCACACTGCTCTCCATTAAGCTGCGAGTCTCCACAGCAGGTTATTGTTCCGGAGAGTGTGCGAAAAGCACAAGTGCTTCGAGGGCCCCGGCCATACGATTAGCCAGCTTTTGCTGGGAACAGAGGCAAGGCGTGGAAGTGCTCTCCTTTCCAACGAAAGCTGACAAGCTCCAGGTCACACAAACAATGTCAGCCCTCCCCGCAGATCCAGGGCGATCCGTGCGGCCCGTCCAACGACACGGGCCCATGACTTTGAGAACACTACAATGTGAACATTGATAAGCGGCCGGGAAAGAGAGAGCTGTGGGCCTGGCACTCCTTTCAAAAAGCTGTCTCCACAAGTGCTCTTTTCAGGCTACCGTTGTTTTAAGGACCGAGGGCCCTGTTGCAGTTCGAAGCTAATCCGCAGTCCATGAACAACTGTGAAAATATCTCTCAACCGCTGCATACTGTATACTGACTTTGTACTATAATTATTTGATTTCCCTATTGGTGGTAGTAATAATAATAATAATAATAATAATAATAATAATAATAATAATATTTGAGATATGAATGTCTGACACTGAATATTTGAAAACACATGCACAGTTTTTCTTTCAGCATTTAAATATATATTTGTTTTTCTTTTTAAATGGTACCTTTAAGATTAACTTAAAATCCTCTGAATTCCTTCAATGTCTCATCTAGGGTTTGTTATTACAAGCCTATAGAGTGATGGAAAAGTACATGCACTCCAGGTAAAAATATGGATAAGTAAATATTATGAAAATATATGAAATTGTGAACAAAATGTTTTAGGCAGTGTATTAGTTTAAAGTAATATGGGAACCCTAGAACAGCAACATCATTCTATTTTCATTTTATTTCATTCATAGATTTTTTGGGGGGAGATTTCTTTTAGCACGAATTAAAATATTATAAAGAAACTATTTCTTGTATTTTTTTAAATCTACCAACATACAGCCCTGACAATTTCATATAACCACAGTTCACCTTGATATAGCTCTGCTTAAGAATCCATTTGTTTGTTTCCTTCAGTCTTTTTTTTGGGGGTGGGGCTTTTTTGGAGGGTTGTGTATTTTTTCTCAGGGCATGAGTTGGGGAGATAAACAAAAGCTAGCTGACGAAAAAAACCCTAAGGCTTCAGCGGAGACACAGAAGAAGAAACAGCTCATAGGAATGTTTGCTTAAAACACCTTCAGTTCATTGCACCGGTATCTGAAAATACCTAATTCTGAAAATATTCATCCAGGAGGTTTGAGGGGTTGAGCAACATTGGCGAGCAGGACTGCACAGGGCCAGCCTGGTCCACTCGCCTCTGCCAGCACGCCTAAACCCTGACCTGTGGGGCGCAGGAGAGGAGGCACAATTTAGTCTCTGTGGTTACTCAGTCATTCAAAGGCTGATCATGGGGGACCACAAAAATCATGTCTAATTACGTGTTAAGATTAAAACCTCTGCTCTGAATTTTAAAGACACATTTAAGAAAAAAATCATATGGACACTGTGTGATTGGGAAAATATAAATGCATATTTCTACAAGCTGTTTTCTAAAAATATTACAGTTTACATTTTAAGGCATCATTTTGAGCCTTGTGAACCTTAATTTGGAAGGCAGGTATGCCAACTGCCAAGTTAAAGGTTGGCAGGGCATACCCCGTACCTATACAGCTCAGAGAGTTTGGAGGGTTTCATACCCCAAATCTATATGGAACCAAGAATTTAGCACTTTTCAGGGTCTCCCACAGAAATCATTACAATGGCCACAGACTCTCAGGGACAGATTTACTAAGGCAGTCACAGTGCAAAGATGGTCGCTATTTTGTTGCGGTTATTTTTGACTATTTTTACTAAGAACCAATTTACTAAGACTGGTTGTAATCACGCAATCAAATAAATGAAAGCCATCATTCACAATTTGTGGTAGGATACATCCATAAAAGGGTCAGAAAGAACCTGGCACACTCACATGTCCAGATCACAAAGCGACAAGAAATGGATATGGAATAGCGAGGGAACCATGAGAAAAAGAAAACGTACATTTACAGATCAGGAAATAGAGATAATGGTCAATAAAAAAAGTTACATCGCAAAAAGACATAATTCATTGGGCATAACAAAATGAACAGTAGGCTAGATGATGTAAAAAAAAAAAAAAGATGATGTAAAGAAAATATGACAACACAACAAAAACATTCCTATAGTGTAATGCGGGAAAAAGACACCAGTGGTCCAACCGAGGAAAGAATATTAGAATAAGATTAAAGAATAGAAATGACTAAACTTGTGATGGGAGATGGCCACAGAGCATCTGAATGTAAAACTGTATTCATGAGTCAGTCTATACCCTCCTGACCAATCTACACCCTGTTTTAGCATGTTCACCCCAGGTATACATCAGTAGAGGAGAGGATGTATACATGTTCGCAACATGAAGATGATTGACATCTATCTAAACAGCCTTCTAGAAACTTCAACGTGTTCTCAAATCATCCATCATTCGTTTTCCTTTTGGAAGTCGCAGTGTGCAGCTAGATAGATCAAGCAAGAGAGAGAGATTATCATAAATTAGTGATTGTGTAGTAGTTGTTGGTGGTTCTTATATAATAGTATAATTACATGTAATCAATTAATCTGTTCATATCATTATTGTTCATCTTTATATTTACATTTTTGGTATTTTTGCAAGACCTTGTGTCGAGTTGTAGGCTAGCTAGCTAGCTTTTTTGTTGAGTGGTAGGCTAGCTAGCTGGCTTGCTTAGCTATCTCCTGTCCTGTCTTTTGTAAGGGAACAATTTTTGCCAGAATAATTATGGATGCAATTGCAAACATCGTCAACCGCATCCTACAGGAATCATTTCACACCTTCTCCTATGAGGAAAAACTAAGAGTGAAGGCAGAGGGGAAACCAATGCCTTCTATCAAGCTGATTCAGAGAGTTGACTCGGTAAATCAGAGTTTAAAGATTGCTTGGTATGACAAGGTGTTGGAGACAAGGAGTGGTTAACAGGGAGCTTGTTATCAAACCGTATGCATTGCTGGCCTTGCGTGATGTTTAAGTGTGCTGTTGCAGGAGATGGGTGTTCAAAGTTCGCAAGAGATGGATTCGAGGATGTACAAACATTTTGACAGGTCTATTAAGATTGATGCAAAATCAAAGGAGCATGTCAGTGCAGTCGAGCAATTAAGTCTGTTGGGAAATTTGAGGATCGATACTTGAAGGCGTTCGACTCCAGTTGGCAAACCATAATGAAACTGACATTAGTTGTCCATAATTGTACGCTATGTCAATGCTGCGGGAATCATACAGGAACATTTTATTTGATTCTTTAATGTGTCAGGGGGCAGGGATGCAGAGTCTGTGTTTAATTTTGTAGACAGAGAGATGGCTTGTTATGATTACAAACAGAAACTTGTTTGTCAAACGTTTGATGGGTGTAATGGCACCTTCATTGAACAGGCTTTAGGCAAAAGTGAAACGGGTCGCACGCTGAGTTTGTCTTGCTATGGGTATTGGCAGTGGCGATTTTATTTGAGCACTGGCAAATCAAATGGGATTTTTTAAATTAGGTTAATTAGACCAAAAGTAAACCTTGTTTTTACTCTGTTTTTTTACCTTTTAGTACCGTCCCCCTTCTATTGACATGGTAACTAGGGTGCAGGGGGTGCATTTGCACTGTTGGGATGAAAATATTACAATTTTCAAATCGATGTCAAAAAACATTTAAAAGAAAATTATTTCTGCCCATTGCACCCCCTGTTTGCAAAACTCTAAAATCACCACTGGGTATCAGCCCAATCATACCCTGCATTCCGCAGGCAAGGATTTTTTTCAACTTTGTTAGGGTTTTCCAAATTTTTTAGGAAGTCAACAAAGAGGATTACTTTTTTAGAGTTAAGTGGTTGCTCAAAGCTTCTAAAAAATGCCCCTACACGCTGGTTCTTCGCTTCACGTATTGTCAGCACTGTCAGATAATTCTATGCTGTCAGAAGTCCAAGTAACTCCTTGTCCATTAACCTGAAATGTCTGTGTTTATTTTTTTAAGTATTGATTGATTGATTGATTGATTGATTGATTGCTTTATTTAGTTACATCTGTGATACAGGGTATACCAGAGTAATAATCTTGGGCAAATAGAAATGCCTACAGCAAAGAAGAGAGTTTGCTAAAGACTACATTACCTTGAACTTGGCTAGGAGTGCTGGGTGGTGATCCCGGAGATGCGTTATCAGGTTTGAGGTATTGCCTCCTCTTGCTGCCACGCTTCTCAGGCATGTTTTACATGTTGGGGCACCTTCCTCCTCCAAGTTGCCTTCTGTGTTTTTCTTGTATCCAAAATATTCCCATACTGCTGATTTAGTCTTTTTGGACGGGGGATACAGTTCGGGTGGTTCACCTCCTATTTCGAACCTGGCTGCCATGACTGAATCAACGTGGAGCAGACGACAAATCTCACTGACTCCACAACTGACTCCGCGCGCAATGCCGCCATAAGTAGAATTCTGCACCAAGTGAAATTCGGAATCTCAATTACCTTAGGTTCGTTTTCGGGGGGGTGCATAGATTTTCGGCATAGCATTATATATATTTTTTTGCTTCTTTTAATAAAAAATACCGTAGAACATATACCGTGGAAACTAAATGTTTGTAGTTAGTTATACCGTGGCCTGTTATACCGCGGTATACCATTATTACGGTAACCGTCCCATGCCTAGAAGAGATGTGTGGTGACGTTAGCGTAGGTCCCATCAACGTACACGTATTAACTATTTATTTGCTGAGGACAGTGGCTAGTAGAACCCAATTAATGCAGAACAAAAGACAAGACTACAAAAGAATCAATAATCAGAACGTTTATTAATTCAATCACTAGGGACATCTATCAATTAACTAATTCTGATTATGGCACCATATCACTAAAACACACAGTAACAAACAAACTTTAACAGTTATGATAAACACACAGGATCTAACTGGGGAAGCAAAAGGGAAAAATAAAATTAACATAAGAAAGGAACTGCAAAACATTAATTTAGCTGCAGCACAGAGGAAGTTATAGCATATGCCACACAAGCATGGCCGTTTCTACCATTGAGGACACATGACCTCTGTATTTTTTCTGAGTTTGAGTTGTATTTTTTTTTAACATAATGATTCAGTGTAATACTGAATAAAAGTGGTTAATTACTGTGCATAAAATGACCTCACTTTGGTATAGCAAAGATTTTGTACAAAGCCAAGATTATGGCTTGCTCGTCTGATCACCGCAATACTTCTGTGTGTGTGGTGGTGAAGTGGACCTGTCCCGAGCAAGCGGATCTTGTCATTACTACAAAATCTTTGCTCAGCAAAGATAACGCAGTGAGGCTTGGGAGGACTTTGCTGCACAGCAGGAGTTGTAACTCAGACTGCTGATCTGAAGCCAAGCAACGCATGATGTAGGTGTACATATCTCTCACATTATAAAAAAGTTGACGCATGAATCTGGTTATAATACAAGCAGTCATCTCCAGAGACCATCTATCAATATCTACTTTGTGTGTAGTTTTTTGTAGTTGCTAGCCAAACGTAGCTGTCTCTGTCTAGATTACTTTTACACAAACCACTTTTTAGTCAGACTACAGTGGTGTTCGGCTAATTTAGGTACATTAGCTAACGTAGCATGCATTGACAGTGGTGATAGTTACAAAGCTAACTAAATATTAGTGTACATTTTATATATTTAATCATGACAGTCTACCACTCTTGTAGTGAATTAGCTACAAGGGTAGACTGATTACGTAAAATATTTCTTAGTGACATTTCTGGTGACAAACCCCCTTAGAGGGGCTAGGTCTCATGACCTTGGTGATTCTCAACTTCTGGATACGGCCCTGACCACAAGGATGCATGGTCTGAAAACATTTGCAATTTTGATGCAAGAACAACAAACAATGAAAAATAGTCAACTGGTTTTTAAAATTACATTTGTGTGGATTAGAGTCGAATCGATGGGATGATTTTAAGAGGTCTGTTATGACCCCAGTTGGTCTAGGGGTTTTTGGGGAGGGGTGTAACAATGTTTTTAATAATAATACGGGAAAATTGGAATTTAATGATAAGATGTAGGGTGGAGAAATGGAACTGAGGCAGAGGGTACAGTGCAATCAAATGTATTTAGTGTCTATTTACATATTAACAATATATACAACTACACAAGCACATACCAGGACACAAGACCAGGGAAAAGAGTGTTGCCAAATCGAAGATAAAAGAACAAAACCAAATAAGGCTAACTAAAGGGAAAGATGGCTATCTTACTTAAACATATAGTAAACAGAAAACAAAAGCCTTTCTACCTGCTCTAACTAACCAAACCAAAGTACAAATGTGGCAACCACTCACTTGTCTAATGTGTCTAACAACAATTCTTCCTACGTGCAAATGTACAGAGGCCTCTCTCTTACCTTTCCCTTATGTCTCAGGGAACACAGGGTAAACAAAACAGAGGATTCGCAAAACAACATGGAACACAAATCTGCACTTCAGACAACAGCTCCCTAAACCAATCTCTCAACCAGGAAGTCATCTCCAAACAGGAAGCAGCTGGGGTTTATATGACGGAGGGGAGCGTGTTGATTGGTGGAGGCGGGACCTTCTGATATTGCGGTAATGATGATGGACAGGGGGGAATGGCAAATGGCGTAGCTCCTCTCAGCAGCATGTAGTGGGGGGGGGAACAAAGACAGAGAGAGAGACGAAAACACGTAGCACGTAACACTCCCACAGACAAGAACGAACTTCCTGAACAAAAGTACAAAGAAGTTTGTTCATAATCAATAAACATCACAAAGTACTAGAGAGCTACTAAATAATTCTAGTATAAAGACTTTATACGCGAGATAATGCGTCGGCTAGGATGTTATTGGTTAAAGTTAAAGTTAAAGTTAATTTCTTTGGCAACATCCGTGTCCCTTGGCCTTGTGTCTTTGTGTTTGTAATTGACCTTTGTATATATATAAATAGCCTCACTATTGTCAATAATATATATGTAATTAAACACCGACTGCACCTTTCCCCTCTTGCCTTGGCTTTATTATTTACACTCATTTTCGTTCATGCCCCGATCCTTATTTTCTTTTATGTTACGATCTCCCCAGTACCCCTAAACAAATCCGGGGCGTAACATAATTGGGAGCTCGTCCGGGAGCCAAAAAAACTAAAACAAAACAGGGCTAGCTACAAACAAAAACTAGGATAGGCTGACTATCTAAACTTTTATACAAAACAAAAGTCTACCTATATAATCTACACTAGCTACCCGTAAACAAAGGTACACAGATGGCAACCACCCCTTTCCTAATGGGGCTATACACCAGATCGACCTACGAATGAAAATGTATAGAGGCCTCCCTCTTACCTATCCCAAGGCCTATGTGGGAACAAACAGGGAATCCACATACACTTTCAATCTTTCACACGTTCAATCTCTCACAGTCTCTCAGTTTCTCTCAAACAGCCGAAACAAAAAGGCAGGGTCCTTGCAGGAAGCAGTCACGGGGTTTTTATGGAGGGGCAGGTGATTGATGGAGGCGGGACCAGGACATACAAATGATTGACAGTGGGGAAGGCGAATGGAATGGCAGATGGCACTCCTGCAGAACACGGAGAAACAGAGAAGACAAAAACACACAACAAGGTCAATAACAGGGATGATGGTATTGCTTTCCATAATAATACAACGATAGGATATTATGACGTGGCTTGTGTCGTTTATTTCCTATTCATGTATAGTAGCAGCAAAATCATATTTAGATGGATATCAAAGTGATAATGGCACTGCATATAATAGAGATTATTTCATAAACAAGCCATGCATTGAGGTCATTCATGTAAAAACAACTTCACACTAAAGCATTATCCAGGACATATAACCATGTGAACATGCAGAAAGAGAATGAAAGAAAGAACAATTGTTATGCTGTAGGTAGGCAGACAGCTTTAGGGAACATCAAGATTCAGTGAGCAGCTATTTTCCATCACATTAGGGAAGCTAAAAGCCCTTATGTTTGAGAAAGGGTTTTGCCGGTGTTTAGGAAAAAGCATCTCTCACAAAGAGGAGGCAGCGTTTTGGGGACTCTTGGCACTAAGGGAAAGTGAAGCTTACAGCCCAACATGGAACTAAATTATTAGCACAAGACACTGCATCTGAACATCAAATCTAAATGTTTTTGCCTGAGCCTTTAGCAGTGCATCTGAGGCCATTCTCCTCATGGGTCTCCAGTGAATAACTAATCCCACATGATGAGAAACATCACGCCTGTGCTTTCAACAGTTTCAGTTCTAATGATTTTGAGATTAATGAATTAATGAATGATTTGTCATTAATGTAAGGGGCAGGTTAAAAAGAAGGGTATCTTGGTGCAGGATTGAGCCTCAGGACCACGAGTAGACAGGTACCCTGGCTAACAAATCCACCATGCAAAAGAGAAAACATAAAACAAACAATCGGTACCCATATCTACAAGGGTAAAAAAGACAGGTATCCCGTTTGGGAAAGGTTTTGCATTAGAAACATGCTTGCTGACACAAGTTACGAGTATGAGCACTACGTATGTATATATACAGTATATATATATATATATCAAGAAACAACATATACTGTATATCAGGTTTCAATTTATATATTTCAAGAAACAACATATATATATATGTTAGGTTCAATGCGCAGTGCCCCTTTAAAGTCTACACCCCATCTTAAAAATGTCACCTTTTGTTGCTTTACGGCCTGAAATTAAAACATTAAATCAGACTTTTTCCAAAGCAATGCTCCCATATTTTCCTACATTCGTTCAAGTAACTTCTCCCTGTTGTTTTTCATTTGTGAGTATTTCAATATCATGTGTATGCCTTTATAAGTGTAAAGAAAATTGAGTTATGCCATACATATGGCATACATTTGTTAATATATATTTACTGTATATATTTACATGACTATTCAGGGTATCACATATGGCTTTCACTATCAATATCATTTCAGTATCAGCAGTACTGAAGAACTGGAGAGTCCGCAGCATTGTGATTTCACTTTATTCTTTTAAAGCAACCGTTCTGTGTGCTTGATGCCAAATTCTCACGTAACACAGTGAACAGGCAGAAATAATTACAGCAGGTAAGAACAACATTACATCACTGGCAAATTTTTATACACCATCACTGTGTGGCAGAGTCCGGACACAGCATTTGCTGTGTGCTGTGAATATTGAACCTGTGTGAAGTTGGTATACAGTCATATATTGGCACAGATTATCTAACTTGAACACATCGATTATCATAATGTTACAGAAGGTGATCTTACTTATGGAGAATGTAGCTGGCAATTATATTCACATTACTATGAGGTTGAAGTTGTATTCCTTAGTTAATTCAAAGAAAACATGCTGTTTTAAAGTGAGCATTATTCTTTTAAACTGTAACATTAGTAGGAAGACATCCTTCCCAAGCTAGCTAAATTCTGTGGGTGAAGAGAGAAACAAGCTAGCACTAGATGGGTGGTTGTTGATATGAAACAGTTACACGTGTAATGATACAAAATCATTTTAGAAATACATTTTTGTTGGACGCATAAAGCGTTAGAGTGTAAAGAGTTAGCGAGACAGAAAATAGCATCCATTAGATTTAACATGTTCTATTGATTGAAATAGTGTTACATGTGTAAATCCTTTTCAGTGTTGCCAGATGTATGGATGATTCCCGCAAAATATTACTCAAAATCCCCCAATTTTCAATAGACTCTCAGACACATTTTTTAATACTTCCCCCACATGTTCTTTTAAAATCCCCTATCTACCATTGTCTCCCATACTTTTTTGCTTTGAAACTTCCCTCAATATTTTTTTCAAAAAATTTTTGGCAACCCTGGATCCTTTTATATAAAAATATATTTTTTGCCTGTGTGTCCTGCAATTGAACAAGCACTAGAAGTATAGGTCTGAACATATAATGTTATTAGTTATTGTTATTGGAAGTAGATATTGATAAATGGTATAGTGGCACTTCGGTCTTCAAAAATGTGTCACCACTTCGGCTTTGAAGGAACCCTTTTGCATTGTAGCTGACATGTATCCAAAATGTTCTTACCTCGTCTGTTTGACTGAGCTAGAAAGCAGCATCCATTGACATTGTACTCACAGCATCCAGTACACAGCAGACGAAGGCATCTTTCTTTAGCTGAGTTGGTTTATTGGCAAAGTAAAATCAGCAGGATAACAAAGAAATAAAATATGTTGCTAATACTAACTTGTTCTTTTACTTCTGTTCACTTTTGCCTTTACGTTTAAGTTTTGCATTTATGTTTACGCTTACGTTTGGAGAATCAATCATTTTGGACCATGGAGATATCTGGTGATGTAATCGGCAGGACTATTAAGAAGGAGAAGCAGAAGATAAAGAAGTTGAAGAATAAAAGGAAGAAACACAAAATAACCCAAGTGTGGGACTTTATTGTGTGGCCGAGTGAAGTTGTGTCTGAATTCTGTGCGTTTACATGAGGTCAGAGTGTACAGAAGTTAATGTTTGTACGCTCTGAGAGTCTGTGGTCATTGTTTCTGTGGGAGACCCTGAAAAGTGCCAAACTTTCAGTGCTGTATAGTTGTGGCATATGCCATACTCTTACCTTGGTGAGTATGTTGAGCATTGTTGATAATGTGACCAGGTGAGCCAGTGTGGTCAAAGCAGAGAACACTGCATCTGTTGCCTTTTGGTCACAGTTAAGAATAGCTTGATTGTCAAATTTTGTCAAATAATTTAACGATAGTCATGACATTTATAACTGAATGAAGCCTTGGAAACCAATGGATAATATTGTGTCAAATGGCATCCATGACACCAGTAGACATACCACCATGTGATTCCCATTGGGACCACATATAGGGTGATATCAGCTAAATTGGGCCATCAGGTAAAATGAGCCATTTAAGGTTTGAGCGTCTCAGCTCTTTCAGTTTTAACAGCCAATGATGGCAAATGATATTAAACTGTTGCCACAACTGTACTTGACAATGTAACAATTGATTTGAGTGGTCTATGGTTGCTATGGTGGTCAGGACAATGCCTCACATCGAGACTCCCCAGGAGGACTTCAAGGTGAGTGGCCTGACATATGAAAAATGTACTTGTCAAGCAAAAAAAAAAGTTTTTTTAATAAAAAAGCATTTTTTGTTAGTGGCTCAATTGACCTTAATGTGTTAAGGTAAATTGAGCCATGCATTTCAGCCAAAATGAGCCACCTTCTGAATTGAGTTTTAGCGGATATTTTGATGGTTCCTCTTATTAAAAGTAGGTTATAATAGATTATTATATTATATTATTGTATATATTACATGCCTACATGCCTTGTAATGCCTTTTCACATGTTCCCTTCTAATTATGTATGTGTGTGTTAGCTCTGGTCCAGGGTGCATCTTGAGCTAGCTTTCACTATCTAGCGCTCTGTCACACAAGCACACACACACACACACACACACACACACACACACACACACACACACACACACACACACTGTGATGAATGAGTGATTTACTGAAGCATCAGTCTAAAAGAGTAGCCTTGTCTCCCGTTTTAATATGACTTTCTTTACAGTTGTTCCGAGAGTATTTTTAATTCCAGATATGCATGTGTAAGCCTGCATAGTTAGGCACACACACACCACACACACACACGCACACACACACACACATGCACAGACACATTCATGTTCCAAAATGAGTTCCTAAAGTAATTGGTACTTCATGAATTAATTTTAATGTTATTCTTTATGAATTCTTAATGCTTTAATGTTATTCTTCATGAGTTCATTAAATGTTATTTAAATGCAATGTTTTAGTGTGTTGAGATTAAAGATGATTCGATTATTTTATGAGAAATGACTCTGTTTCGCTTTGCAGTTTGAGTGGCTCATTTTAGCTGATCAGACGGCCCATTTTACCTGAACACTGCTCATCTAAAGAAATGTGACAGCTGATGTTTTCAAAAGCTGTAGGGCCTGAACAATTATATTTTATTACATCAATTCAACACAAAAATGTTAAAAACAGTCCTTATTAACCATAAAAACACAATTCAATGTCATACATTGCTTTTTTCTTAGTTTCCCAAGCGATTAACCAAAAAGTGGCCCAATTTAGCTGATATCACCCTACTGAAAAATATATACATTCACTACTGTATGTATGTATGCATGTGTATATACAGTATATACAGTATATATACATATATATATACTGTATATACAGCTACTCATTCAGGTGTGGGCTTGGTTAGTACTGGGATGGGAGACCTCGAAGCTGCTGCTGGAAGTGGTACTAGTGGGCCAGAGAGGGTACACTCCCCTCTGGACTAAACACAAATTACAGTGCATTGACGGCGATGTTGTGCTACAGCCATTTTTCGGATGCAATGTTAAACCGAGGTCCTGGCTCACTGCGGTCATGGGACTTTTTAGAAAGAGCAGTGGGTTTCCTGGTGTCCTGGCAAAATTCCCAACTTGGCTCTCTCAGCCTGCCACCTAATCTTCCAACAGTTTAATCGTTCAATACTTCCCCCCCTCTCCACCTCAGCTGATGTGTGGTAAAAACAATGGCTGCTGTGCATCACACAGGTGGGTGCTGCACATCGGTGGCGGTCGAGGTGAGGTTCCCCCTGTCACTGTAAAGCACTTTGGGAAATGATAAATGCACTCCATTATCCTGATCAGAGTTCAGGCATAGTATGAACTGGCAACTTAAGGACCATGATAATGTGAATGTGACCAGAAAGCTAACATGGATTTTGGGCAATCACATGTTTTGTGTGTGGGATAAATAAAGACTAGTGTTAGGTTCACGAAATTCAGAAGACCTTCAAAGTGAATAGAGAACACTTGCACCAAATGAGAAAACAGAACATACAACCAATTTTCAACAGAGTTTATTCAACCAAATGCATTCGGGGTTCACCGCCTCCCTGCCAGGCAATGAACAAATCATTTCCGGAGAGAACACTTCTTTATACACAATAATTTAGACAAAAGCTTTAGCCTCGCCCACACACCAGTATTTTTCCATCTCTGGGAGAACCTCGTATCTTTTGGCAAGGCACACTGCTCTGACCTTGACTGTGCGGTTTAGCTAGCTCTCTGCAAAAACAGTCCTAAGAAACAGTACAAATATGTTAAGTTATTCAGAAACCATTTTTAAACACAGAATTTCTCTATCACTAGTTTAATGGCTTATGTTTCATTTAATAATATAACCAATTCTTTGTTAAAAAGGCTTTTGTGCACTTCTCAAATAAGATATTTATCAGTTCCATTTGGTTTTATTGATTGGAGAGTAAAGCGAAATATGTATGAATTGAAAGTTTTGCATGAAGACTATCCATGCATGCGTATTGGATGACTCCTGGGTTAGAGGCACATGTTAGAAATGTGCTGCTGCAACAAAATAACAATACTGCTGAATACAATTAATACTACTGTAATAATAATGATAATAAAAATTATTATTGCAGAGGACAGTTCATTAAATTAACATCAGAGTTTTAGTCAGCCCATTTTATAAATCCCTACCCCAATAATAAATATAAAATAAATAAATATATCATCAGTAATCATTTAAAATCTATTCTTGTTCTTTCTTTTCCTTTCTTTGTCTGCTTCTTCATATTATTATTATTATTATTATTATTATTATTATTATTATTATTACAATAAACTATTTGAGCACAGGTAAAACAGACAACATGAAATGATGTATGCTCGTGTTCAGTCCAGTCTCTGCCGTGGCAGGGAGAGGTGACCTCATGCTGGAAGCTCAACTCTTGTCTAAAGGGCCAAGTGTATTCTTATCTCGCCATTTTCTTTATAACTAACTTACTTTATCACATATGTACTGTATATATGTAATTTATGCACTCACAATTTTGGCTGATTTCTCCAAATTAAATTCTTAGGCTTCTTCTTAAAAAAAACCCTGAAAAAAACTGTGACAGATACAATCACCTTTAGGCAAGATGGTTGTTTTATGATTGAGTTCATCTAATTGACTGCATCATCTAATTGGATAAATGGATAACTGGCAAATTGTCTCCCATGTCTATCGTTGTATTACTGCACTGATCTCTTGCGCAAACTATGATTGTTCTTACCATGTATTAATGCACATCTTGTAAGTCGCTCTGGATAAGAGCGTCTGCTAAATGTTTAAAATGTAAATGTGGTTTTGCATAGCCTATGTGTGTGTGCATGTCCTGTGATGGACCAGAGGACTGGCACCCTGACCAGGCCAGGGTGTGTTTCCACTCTCTGCTCTGGGTCACTACAACCCTCTGAAGTGTCTATGGAGTTAGGTATGGATGGATGTTGTAATTAATGAAAAATATATATAATAAAATTAAGCCACATATCTACACAACACACTTTTGGACAACGCATTCAGTTTGTTTAACATACAGAGCTATGACATGATAGGCTTCTTGACATGCATATTATGTATGCCATACGCCCAATAAGAGCAATTTTATCAGATAAATATGGTTTACATGATATGATCATTCATGTAAAAATGTTTGAATCATACGGTATTTCAAATCTCTGAAATACAAGATCAACCTATGGTTCCACTGGAGATGTTCATTCATTCAATCCAAGTGCGTAATTATGGCCTGTCAGTGAGAGTCACTCATGGGGAAATATCCTCTGTTAAAATGGGTGCCCGCACCACAGAGGCTCATCCTTTGAATGTGAGTGTTCCTAAGAACAAATAAATGACAGGTTAAAATTCATTGAGAATTTAAGCCATGCAGAGATAAAAATGGTGTATATAATAGTACCAGTTTATGTGAACCTATGTTGCTTTTGAGAAGCATGAATTTTTAGGTGGTAGCATTGGGTTTGCTCCCCAACTTTCATATTAGTGTCCAACTTTACCTGCTGTTGTGGGAAATGTGGGATATGGGAATAGGAGTAACTATACATATCATTATGGGATAAGATTCCAATTATCAACTCACAATATATGAACTGTTCCCCCAGTTTCATAAATACATTGGATAAAGGTGCTTGTGAATTATGTGAATTATGCTATAATTATTTTAAACTCATTTCCTAAAATGCTTACCATTTAGATATGAACTGCAAAGTACACAATTTATAGTCACAAAAAACTGTCATAAAATATATATAATGGCAGAAGTAATGATTGCTGTTTCATCAGAAATTGGCATCAAGGTGGTGACAGCCCACACAAGTCTGTATGAAATATGAAATATTGAAGAGTTATCTATCTAGAGATAAGAGGTGCCAATGTTAATAAACAGGCTTCCTGTACACCTCAACAGAGGCTTCCTTTTCTAAACAATATTCCTTTGATGTTGTAATGTGTTTTCCACTTGGCCTACGCCTCTGGGGGATGACGCGGAGCTAACTGCTCACGTTACAAAGTTAGAACACCTGTTTTGGAAAATAAATTCCTGACATCGAAGTTCTGACTTCCTAGTAATTTATTCGGCCTAAAAACACTTGCTTGCGACATGGAAACAGACTGAATGGCTCGCCTTTCCTTTTTGGCACTGTATACAGAAACAGTGAAAAAATAAGACTGCCGTTAATAACGTTCATAGTGAATCGCGTTATGTAATAAACACTGGATAATATTTCCATATTTTTCCAATAAGAGGTAAAAGCGCCCTTTATTAATTCTGAAATTCTGAAAGTAAATTGTTATTATTATTATTGAACTTGCACTAAAACCTACGCGTCAGTCAAATGCATGGAAGATACAGAAAAACTCCAATAATCCAAGTGAAGATAGAGACGGACGACGCCCTTCTCCCCTCAGTCAGCTGCTAACAAGCTGAAAGAATTCATATAACAACTTTCAACATTCGTCTTTATCCCGAGAACAATTCTCCCCCTGCCCACATATACAGGAGGTTCTGCTGCAGACAAGACTGTACATTTGTTCTGGTTAAATAAAAGTTCCGATTGAACAAATGATGGCACTTTACTTTCAGTGACAGGTTATTCAAAACAACATCACAGCCATCATTGTCGTCATCATCATCTCGAATAACATGCTTTTTATTGTATTTATTTGATAAATCCGCCCAATCACTTGGTATACATATAACCTATACCTTGTTTCTTCACGCTGTTGCCCGTATTAATTATGGGCCTATTAGCATGGGTTTCACGAATGTTGAGTAAAAAATTCAGATTAAAACTTGGTCTATTAAAACTATGTAACTGGCATATTTACTGAACTGAATTGAAAGGAAACAGAAGAAAGAGCAAGACTTCACAAATCAACAGGGTCCAAGCATTTGCAGGCTAAGGTCAACAGACTAAAACTTGAGACCGCATGAATTTAGGCTATATTCAATAAACATCCAGTAAATGTTATTAATGCAACATTTTTCCATTATACACTTTCAGAAAGTTTGCACTGCTGAAGGAGAAATTGTGTCAACAGGAGTTTTCTGTTCTATTATTTCAGAGCATTAAATAATGTATAAATGATCAACATACATTTTCCAATTGCTCCATGTGTAGCCCAATTCGTTTCCAAAACATTTGCCAAAACGGGTATCGGTTCCGTTAATCAGTAATCATGGCAGGCGAGGCAATAATTGAGGCGACACATTCAAAAGCTCTAATTCATTCGTTATTAATTGAAAAATAAATTTTGGAACTTGAACGTGAACGTGGTCTAAAGCATTTATTAAAACAAATAATGTGATTTTATTCAAAAACAGTCCTATACTATAGTTTACATTTCAGGAATATATTCCTCGCTTGTGACTCCAAATAACTACGTTATACAAATATTAGTAGATTCTGCTTTCAGTCAGAATCCTTCTAAAGAAACAAAATTATTATAGAGTTTAACATGGAGAAAACTTACATTAATCAATGCAAAACCATTGAATTATCTTAATTGTTGTTAGATATTTTTAGTTTTTTCGTTCTTATTTTTAACCTATGTTGGTAATTGCATGGACGCCATACTTTCTAATGATTACGGTCTTTTTATCAAAAGGTTTAATTTGCTCATATATTAAAGAAGATATTTGCATGATACGGGAATAGTTAGGTCCAATTAATGAGGATACATTTTTTTAAAGGTTTGCGAGACTGATACTCAAATAATCTTCAATATGTACTGAAGAATATGCTCAATATTACATTTTTATTTGGTTCATTATTGTCAGAATTGATTGCGGCACGGATTTTTGGTTGTTGGGTCATTTCAAGTATTCCTTTTCCAATGGCAGGCAAGGGAGTCGACGAGAATTATGAGATCGTTTGTAGCAAGAACGCAATATAAAGGTAATTTAGTACAATAAGTAAATGAAAAGAAAAATACATTAGCATCTTTAACTACCAAGTAGGCTATAGTCTATTTAATAAATTACAGTCTGAATCCGTGTTATCAACATCTTTTTAATTATTGCCCTATTTTCAGTTATTTCCATAGTTTTATCACTCCAAAAGCCCCTATGTAGGCACATTGGTAAATAGAGTGAATTACTGCTGTCATTAAAATTACAGTCGAAGTTCTCTTTTAAATATAAAGTGGTCTAATTGAAGTCACACAAAGCACATTTACGTTCCTTGTTTTCCAATAACCAATGGGCAGCGCAATTTCCACAAGAATAGCACCAAATGCAAAGTAACTTGTTTTTAAATATGTATCGTAGCCTAGCCTACTTTCCACCCTAATTTGATTTAACGATAACGTGTACGCGCAACTAATTCATAATTTCCCATTGTCGTTGGCACTGCCATATCCTAGATATGTAGATTAATCACTGAAATGCGTTAGTGCGTTAGCGAAAGTCCAATTTGCGGTGATGTCCGCAATCGATTACAGTTCTCTTACTTCACTTGTATTTCTTGGCACTTAAGTCTCTGTGCTCGTCAGAGTAGACTAATATTAGATAGAAGTTGTGCTGAACTCCCCCGCGGACACTCGCCTCTCTCCTAACCAATTTGCCCAGGCGTATTAACTTAATAACTTCACTCTGTAATTAGGCAAGGGGTAAGTTCAATGTGAACACAGTTATTGTAGCTGATTGAAACTCACAAAAGGTCAAGTAAAGAAATAAACAAAAATATATTGAGAACTTCGTTTTTTTAAATAGTGTTACGACCGTAGGCTATATATATATATATATATATATATATATATATATATATATATATATATATATATAGGCCTATATGGTTACGACCCTCCTCTATGAAATAATCGCATGCCGTGTTCCACCTGTCACCATAAGAACATATGATCCAAAGCGAAACCCTTTCAACAATACAGTAATACAGTAAAGATTGTTTAAATATTTAAAAACTCATCAAGTTTAATTACAGTTTTTTCACGTTTTGAATGAGTAGTTGATCAATAACGCCAAATTAGATAAACTTCGCTCCAGATCTGAACACATATTTTGCCTTTGTTGTCTCAAGGCTGTTTAATAGCCTTGTCTATATTATCATTAAAATATCATCAATCAAATTGGGTGAATCCATAAAAATTTAATGCAGCAAGCTCCCATAATTAAATATTCCAATGTATAAAAAATGCCTATAATTGTATGCCCAGTTTTCAGATAGCTACCGAAAAAACGTGAGACTTTAAAAATGTCCTTACACGTCCCCTCAATTTCGCTCGCTGATGTCTGGGAAGGTGTAGAAAGCCTGTTTTGTTTGCTAGCGGTCTTTCTTTCTCGTGCGGTGAAGTTCGGTGTTTTGTATTCCTCTAAATCCAGCGGACCGCTCTTATTGGTAGGTGCGGGTGTTACATCACGATAGTTATGACGCGCCATCTTCCCGTTTCCTTCAGCTGCGTCTTAAAGTGAATGATGTTGGTGGGAGAGAGCTCCAGCTCTGCTGTGTGTTAAAGTGAATGTTGTTGGTGGGAGAGAGCTCCAGCTTCAGCTCAAATACCGTTTCAGTACATAAAGTAGCGCGCCGAAAAAACGCTCTCCTCTCGCCCGCTCTGAGACATTTCAATATTCATCAGCAAGCGAGCAGCCCTCTCTCCGGTCTCTTTCAGTAGAGCAAAGACGTGTCCGCGGAGTAAGTAACCTTGTCCTTAGATAGCTCCGAGTGTATATTCTCGTTCGATTCGCTTACGGTTGTTGGCAAGAGAAAGCGCTCCCCCCAACAAAAACGAATTGCTACTGTTTTTTTTACCAGTTAATTTACTTTATTAAGCCATATCGTGATATGTATTTATTTTACCATTAGGATTTCTTCCATAATCCATTCTAAAGATTTTTGCACGGTTTTTTTCCACCGGGAGGAATACAGCGCGTTACAATTTAAAAGTAAGTATAGTGATATCATTATTTTTTTAAATCTCCTCGCTAGTTTGTCCAACTTTAAGCAAATTATCTCTCTCTCCTTCAGAAAGATGTTTGCACTGAACTTCATGCATGGCTTGCCAGCGTGTTTTATTCTGTATAGACAGTATCTTTATGACAAGTTCTTTGCATTAACATGTGCTTTGTCTTGTGTCCGTTATTATTGTTTTTCTTATCTCGTAGGGTGCGGGTTGATTTCCATATGCTTCTTTACTTCCCCTTTTGGTTTTCCAATGCATGTTTTTTTAATATTGCCTACGGTTGATTTCCGCGAACCTCCCGTGCGTCCTCATTGGATCGGATTGGTCTTGGGTTTGGTTTAAAGTTTACAGTTAATGTAGTCCTGACAGCTGTCGAATGTACATTTGCGGTTTCAAATATACCGGCTTTTCTACATGCCGTTTTTTTTTTTGGTCCACGCAAAAATCTGACTTGCTCTTGAGATTGCAATGTTGAGAAAAATTTGGCAGGTGCGAAGATAAGGTATATGCACACTCGCTGCTCACCTAAGTTTCCTGTTCGGCCAAAGTGTGAACTAAAAATTGGATTGGATGGTAGCGATACTGTACATACCATGTCTTTTACATTTTTCGTGGTATTGAGGGCGATGATTGTGTGTCAGCTTTAGACATGTTTTTATACATATTGTAGTGTGTGTGTGTGTGTGTGTGTGTGTGTCTGTGTGTGTGTGTGTGTGTGTGCGTGCGTGCGTGTGTTTGTGTGTGTGTGTGTGTGTGTGTGTGTGTGTGTGTGTGTTTGTTTGTTTGGTTTTTGGTTTGTTTTTTGGAGTGGGTGGGGGTGTAATTTACTATTTTTAAACTTCATTAGGATATATCATAAGGCGCAGAATAAAGAAAGTTAACGTTAGTAAAATTGTGCGCATGGGCAATATAAATCAGGTTCGTTGTCTGAAAATACGCATAGAAGTAACTTTAAAACGCCTTGTGTCTCGCTAAGGACTTTTAATTGTTCTATTCCCCGGTTCTATATGTCATTTCAGTACGTAAAGATTTGGCGTTTGTAATCTTGTTTTGAGAACTGTCTTTATTTTTTTTAAACATCTTGCCTTCCTAAATGTAATGTTTAAAAAAAACTGTTTATTTATGAAAACTATTAAAATTACTATAGCCAGTCGTTTAAGAGCTTCGTTAGACATATTGGACCGTTGCTTTGAATTTTGAAGTGTAGTGTAATCCCTTTGTCACATTTAAATTGATAAGTTAATTGGTTTCACCTGGTGTCAATAGTTTATGTTGATTGTTCTTCAATCCCAATATTTAATCGAATGAATTATCCACACATGCAACAAAGACAGACTGAACTTGACAGGCTGAACACAAATTGTCTCTCTTTCTCTCTAGAGACCTATCAAAGTATCTGCCACCTATGTCACACATACATAGATAGGTGGATTGATAATGAGATTCATTCTTATCAAGTTTAGTCTGCCCTTATTACTAGCAATATTGGCTTAAAAGAGTCAGAGCAAAGATCCATGTTAGTATCACCTACATCTGTTGTTACACTTTGCCGTTTAAAGTTAATATATAACTATTCATAACTATTTGAATGGTCACATTGGAAACAGAATGCCAGGTGAAATAGAAATTGTAAAATGTTGTAGAATGTGTCAAGATGGAGATTTTCCTTTGTCACCTAAGGTTTAAACTGTGTTCAGCTTCATTCAGGCTTTGGTTTCTTTAGGTACATACACGTGTTGGTGTTTGCATGATAGTTTTATGTGTCCCAGAACTGATAAATGAATGCAGCCCTAAATTAACCATGTAACACTGAAATAATCATTTAATGTGGCGATGTTATGGTGCGACTAAAATATTTCAGATATTTTGAAGTATCATTGTTTTTATTCAATAGCTTTTTAGGGTTTATAATTGAAAGCAGTGGCGCTGTTTCAGGAAACAGTTTGCCAGCTTTGCTTTGTGACCCTTCCCCTTATTTGTAGCAGCTCTTTATGTTATATATAGGGATGAAGAAATGTCATTAACAAGCTGTAGTTTTTTGCATGCTTAGTTCTCTTGGAAAACATGTTACAGAGTGTATGCCATTCAAAGGAAAACCTTGTTCTCTCTTTATCGGTAAACTCGAGAGGTAGGAGAGGGTTTAAAAACAGACTGGCTGTGGGAAACTTTCACATTATTGATGAGCATGGCTGTACAGGTTAGCATCTATCAAATTTCCCCCGTCAGGTTTTCTTTTCTTTTCTGGTTCTGATTCTGTGGTCCAAAGTCTTGAAGACTCTTTACATGGGCAGATTGTGGTACAGTAGCCTCTATAGGACCTCAAAAATAGAAAATGGGGACAGGTTTAGATTAATACTGTAATGGTATGCAGCATTGTGATTTGGTGACCTAATACGTTGCTCCTACATTTTGACACAGGAACTTGAGCATAACAGTAAGGGCGACAATGTAGGTTATGGAGTGAACTGATTGTATCGCATTAAGTCTAGTCTTATTTTCAGAGTTTAAATCACTGAAAGGCTGTCATGCTTTATTCCTGTTTTTCACCAGTATTACAATTTTTATCACATAATTAAAATAAATCCTTACAGTTACAGCAAACCGCAAGACAAACAGATTGTTTATCGTGTATGTCTGTAGTTAAATTGTGTTTGCTTCTGATGCAGGTAGAATTTCTTATCCCACCATCAGCCACTGGAGCACAGATTTATTAACATGTTTGATTTCAACTAGAGTGTGAGGTATGGCCATAATTATAATGTGAAATAAATTCCTGTAATGCTCGCACAATTTCGTGTTTCACCTAAAAAATGGAAGTCAGGAAAGTTGGGGAAAATCTGTGGAAAATTCATCAGCTCTTTTGTTGTGTTGGCCAGGGTCCCAGGATTGCCAAGCGGTGCCCAGCCGACAGGCTTTTGAAGATGGCACAGTAACAGACCAGTGATGCCTGACCATGAGAGCGCAGCCCTCCTAAGCAGACAAACCAAGAGAAGAAGAGTGGACATTGGAGTGAAAAGGACCATCGGGACAGCGTCTGTGCTTTTTGCCCACGCGAAAGCGACCTTATTCAGTGGCATGAACCCCCACGGCTCCGAGCAGGACGTAGAGTGTTCGGTGGTGCAGCGTGTGGAGCGCGTGGACGGGGAGAAGTCCAACGTACTCCGCAAGCTGCTGAAGAGGGCCAACTCTTACGAGGACACCCTAATGCCCTTCCCCGGGGCGACCATCATCTCCCAGCTGCTCAAAAACAACATGACCAAAAATGGGGGTACCGAGGCTGGCTTCCCGGGCAGCGGCCTCTCCAGCGCGGGGTCGGAGGTCCACCAGGAGGACACCTGCAGCACCTCGTCCCACGAGAGCCCACGGGAGTGCCTGTCCCCCTTCGGCCGGCCCGCCCTGACCCAGCTCGACGTGGAGCGGCTGAGCGACGAGCACCTGCGGGCCAAGCGTGCCCGGGTGGAGAACATCATCCGCGGGATGAGCCACTCGCCCAGTGTAGCGCTGCGGGCGGGGGAGGGCGAGCGCGACGGGGTGCCCCAGCCGGCCAGCCCGCGCGAAAGCTACAGGGAGAACAAGCGCAAGCAGAGGCTCCCCCAGCAGCAGCAGCAGCAGCAGCAGCAGCAGGGCTTCCAGAACCGGGCCTCGGACCGCAGCGAGCACAAGCAGCAGGAGCGGCGGCAGCTGAAGCTGCAGCTGGAGGACATGCAGAAGCAGCTCCGCCAGCTTCAGGAGAAGTTCTACCAGATCTACGACAGCAGTGACTCGGAGCACGACGAGGAGGGGAACCTCTCCGAGGACAGCGTGCGCTCGGACGGTGTGGACCACCGCGTACACGACCCGGCCGCCGACCGCTCCGACAACGACACGTCAGACCTGGACCCCGGGAACTTACTGGACCGGGCGCGGGCCGTGACGGCGGAGGGGGGGGACGCCCTCAGGAGGGAAGGCCCCCGGGGGAAGGGGCCGGGGGCTGGGCAGCCCTCCATGCGCACGGAGGGCAGGCGTCTGGCCGAGACGCTGAAGCAGGAGCTGAACAGCGCCATGGCCCAGGTGGTGGACACTGTGGTGAAGGTTTTCGCCAAGCCTCCGCACCCAGCCCCTCAGGTCTTCCCACCCCTCCCACTGCCCCCGGAGCGATTCGCCGTGAACGGAGACGGCCCCGACTTCCAAGCGGCCGGTCATCGGCTGCAGTGCTTCAGCGACGTCGTCATTCCCAACCCTCTGGACCCTTTCAGCAGCGGGCCGATCCCGAGCTCCAATGACCAAACTGAAGCGCTGCCCCTGGTGGTCAGGAGGAGCACAGCGGACCAGTCGTCCTCACTGCCCACTCCGGTGGGTCACCACCACCCCTCCTTGCATCCCTCCCCGCTGTCCGCCACCATGGGATTCAGCCCCCCTTCTTTCCGACACCCTTTCCCCCTCCCTCTCATGGGATACCCTTTTCAGAACTCTTTGGGCACCCCCTCAAGCATGTACCTGGGCAAAGAACGGTCCTCTCCCGAGTCTCTGGACCTGTCCCGGGAGACGTCCGGCCTACGGACCAAGATGTCGTCCAATCACTTGACCCACCACCGGTCCTGCTCACCTGCGCACCCTGGCAGCACCAGCGAGGGCTTGTCCTTGTCCCTGATCAAGTCCGAATGTGGGGACCTTCAGGACATGTCTGACATCTCGCCGTATTCAGGAAGTACAATATCCTTTTTAAAACCACGGTCGATACCTCTGCCTGCTGCCACCCTTCCACCATCCCTCCTTTACTCCCTTTGAGACGTTTTTATTTTCTGTTTGTTCTGCCTTTTTCCCCCGCGCTGCATGTCTGTGCTCCTTGGTGATGCGTGCTTGAACAGAAAGAGCTCCCCGGGGCCGTCTGAACACACCACAAATCCGCCACAGGGCCCCTGAGCACAGCACTCCATTGCCTGACGTGGTCGTAATTGCGATCCTTGTCACACCCTTCTGGATTACAGGGGACTGCTAGATGTCTCGCAGCAAAGAGATGCTTAATTTCAATTAATCTACATTAATTGGCTTGTCTTTAGCCCCTGTGTACTCCCGGCAGCCCGAAGATTAAAAGAGGCCCCAGGTTTAAGGCTTTTCAATGCGAGCGGGAGAGAAAAGTGCTGAAAGGCCCAGTCCACTCCACTGATACCTCATGTCTTTTCTGTTCTCTCTCTGACAGAGGCCTCCACAATAAAAAACAAAAAACCCTTTCATCACTCCTCACATAAATACTTTGTACATAAATGCTAAAAGCAAATCATATTTCAAAGCCAGGAGGTAAAATCACAAGTGGCTTCCTCAGCTAAGAGGACTTGCAAAAAAACTTGCATTTGAACAGGGAGAGGTTATTTCTTCATTATAGGCTGCTTTGTACGTAGTGATTCATCTTAGGGGAACATGAAAAGCTGATCGGCGCAGAGATCTATCAGGGATCGCATAAAGCACCAAGCTACAGAAGAGCCGTTCCTAAGTCACATTTAGGGCCCTATTTCCGTGCGGGCACTAAGCTACGTTATGCCCTGGCGCAGGCGAATTGCCAGTTTCGTCTGTCGCAAACGGAATATTTCCTGTCTCCGCCGAGTTTGACAATTTTGTGGTGCGCAATGAAGACGTTTGCGCGACTATGGGTTGGGCAGCGCAATAGGGGGTGTGACAATGAAAACAGTCGGGCGCTATGCAAGTTTGGTGTCAAATAATACGTTTCCGTTAACGTCCAACTAGACCACCTCTTAGCGCAAACGCTGGCGCTCTGTGCAATTTGGTGACTTTATTGATGCGCACATATGAACATAAGGTTATCTGAAATCACATGAGAATGTTTTGTGAATATTGTGAATTTCCCCCCACGTTGAGGCAAATTGTCCAATCCATGGGTAACTTGTAATCCTAATCAATTAAGCTAAAAACTATTTCACCACAGCTTGTGGTTATTCAATGCACGGACATGAAAGACTGAAGCCAGCAGGCCATCCATCACTATCATTCAGTAAGATACACCTGTTAAATAAATATATGTTTGTATGCACATTGTTTTTCTTATGTGAAAGGGTTTTATTCTTTCCATTTTCACTACAGAAAATGGAGTACATAATTGGACGCCAAAGGCGATACCGTGAGCGATACCCTGGGTTTGGTAGCTGGTGTTGGCCAGACAGCTATCAGTTCGGCTGTACATGCAGTTTCTTCCAGTCTTGTTTAACATGCAAATTAGTTTATTATTTTTCCTACACCCGACTGCCAGCAGAGAACTAAACAGGATTTTTATACGCAATGTGGATTCCCTGCACACATGTGCAGTTGTGCACACCATCTGATCAAAATGTGTTCTGATTGGCCATTATCGTCCTAAATCACGAAATTACTGAAATTGCGTTAGACACGCCCTAAAGCGCCACTGTCTTCGCTTTGCATCTGCGTTATTGACACCATCCTAATTCACCAAAATAGGGCCCTTAGTGTACTATGCTGCTGTTGGTATTACCCTTCAAATGTAAAAAGATGGGGATATTGCTTGAATGAGGGTTCACTTGAGGTCTGCTAAAAACATTTATTCATGCACTGTATATATTTAGTTAACTCTACCATTTAATAAAAGTCCACTATCTCTTTGTCTCTCTTTCTTTTTCTTAACCTATAATGTTGTTAAATGAACAAAAACACAAACAGTTTCAGTACATTTTTTATTAAGGTTTGTTGACAACTGGAAGCAGCGTACGTGTGACTGCTTGCTGTTGCTTGGCAGCCAAACTTTTTTGTTCTTATTCCGTTTGAAGCGGGCACTAGCAGGTGTTCGCAGGTAGCTGTTTGTCTTTCATTCGGTTCTCTTGTCTTGTTTCCTTGCCTTTAGATTTCCAGAACTGCCTGCTTTCTCTGTACTGAGCTCCTGTTTGAATTTCCAAAATAGAAAATATAAAGAAATGTACAGATGCACAGACTGCCGTTTATTATATGCTTTTCCAAATCATATTGTTTTATCAAGGTGTACAGGTGCTTATTGCAAATATTCAGTTGTTTAATTTAATAATAAACAAATTTCACTTTTAGTGAGAAATTAAATGATGGATATTATATAATATAAGTAATAATTTTGGAAGTTGAAAGTGGTATTGTAAGTATTCCCAGTTTCAATGTACACTTCAAGAGCAATATTGTGGTTTGTAGCTCTGTAGTTTATTTTATCTTGCCCTCTACTTTGTGTCTTTAGGCAATGTCGTAAGCGTATGGTATCATAAATAAAAGGAGCATTGTCATAAATTAATTTTTATGGGAGAGAAAGAAGAGAGAGGTCATTCTGTACCCCAGCTAGTGCTGAAAGTGTTAAAATCTGTCTTTTTTGACAATAGATTAAGATGAAAAGAATCTGCTCCTGTGTGCCTTATACTTCAGCTCAGAACGGTAGCAAATGAATAATTGCAAATTGAGCTTTTTGGATATTACGTTTTATTCAAATGCTGGAAGGAACAGGCGGCCGATTGTCTTTGTCAACTGGCAGAGTGATCTTCCCTGTCAGGCGCCCTCTTTGCATCTCAAGAAAAATAGCCTTGTTCAGGCCCCCGGGGACATTTGCATACAGAAACGGGGTGCTCAGCCCCCGTGTGGTGCCGTCCTAAGACTCGGGAGGAAGGTGAAGGCGCTTTGCATTTCCTGTAGATTAGAGGGACGGCCTTGGTCTCAGGTGTAATAAATAAATACCCTCATCTTCACTCATGGGAAGTGAAGACAAAAGCAGACAGAGGACCTTTCATTTTAGTAAGGAAGTACAGAGAAATCATAATTTTATAACATTTGGTTTTCAAGAAGAAGGAAAAAACATGCTGGTATCTTTCAGTGATTCTCTGCAGAGCATGCCACAGATTTCCAGCTCTTTTGAGCATGATTTAAGGTTCAGCTGCAGTGTACGTTTCCTCTAATCTTTTATGTTCCTGAGCAGATGTCCCCACATTAATTTATGGATTTATCATCCTTCTGGTTTTTTTTTCTGCTTTCCCTTACACCTGGCAGTCGACTCAAGTTTCAGCAGTTATTGTCTGTCTTTCAGGACGTACACTGAATTCATCCGGCCCCCACGCCGCTGGCTCCACAACGACGCTGTGTTTTCACCCCCCCTTGCAATCATTACCCAACCTCCACTCAATTCTCCTAAACTCCTGAATATTTATTTTTGATTATATTCTTTGGTGGCTTTGAATATGACCAGGTTGTTTTCACTGTAGCTGGATGTTTACTGGATCTAGTTTGTCACAAGTGTTTGTGCATATGTGTGTATCCTAGAAACAGTTTGGCCTTTCTTGGAAGTAAGGCTTCCTTGTACTAAATGGGGGTGATTAAAGTCCACCCACTCACTCTGCACCCTATACCTTTCCTTCTATAAACTTAATTAGAACCTTATGCATGACCACAGAAAATAAACATTGCCAATAAATAATGTAATATATGTTGTGTGGATCAGGGAAAGGTCAGACAGTTTTTAGAATGGAAAACAAGGAAGGAAAGCAGGACAACAAAAAGATTCTCTGTAGGAATAAGTTAAGAAATGATTCAGCCATAGTGAAGTGCAGTATGTTCACTTTCTCTGTTAAGTCCAATCATATTTTGTTTATTGTGATCAAATGTAGAAACTGACAGGCATGTCCTCTTGCGTTAGGTGGGCTCATTTTGGCCTGTGTATGGATTACTGTGCCTCAAAAACCGGAGGGGGCAGAAACTATTTGTTGTAGGAGTTTCCATTTAATTGAGGAAAGGTCATCAAGATAAAGATGAACAGGGTTTAACAAAGGGGGGAGAAAGCAGGGGGTTGTTCAAAACGGGGTGCAGCGAATTGTGTTAAATGACAACTGGACATAGATAAGATTGTAAACAGATTCACCACCGAATTGAGAGCACAAATATGAAATGTTCTCACATTGGCACCGTAATTTTAAAAGAGCATCTCAGTATAATTGCTTTTATTAAGAAGCTCACAGGGATGCATTTACGACCCTCACCTGACCCCCAAGCCCCAACGCTCCAATTCATAGCTTGCGCTTTTCTTTTTTTATGTTCCCCCCCACCATCGTTTGTGAATGAGTCTTTGGGTCCTTCAGCAGCGCTGTTCAGATGAGGGTGAATCTCTCTCTCTCAGTTAGATAAAAGATAATTATCTCTCCTCTACTGTGGACATTAAGAGCTGGAAAAATATACATTATGTTATTAATGGATCTCTTCTGTAATAGACAGAATAATTTAGGGAAATTAATTCATGTCAATTTATATTGGCCTTGCACGGTGCACTGGCTTTCAGGTGCCAAATTGTATATGTTTATATTTGGTAATAGCTATTTAAGCAGATATCTGTACATTTTACAAGAGATAAGACATGGCAATTTTATACTAACATATTATGATTAATATGCCTTTAATTAATATGAACTTTTTATTCTTCTTTTTTCTTTCTTTCTTTTACTGTGGACTCAATTATTTAAAACTCTTTCCTTCATTTTGGTAATTCAGAACATTTTCCAGTCTTAAGCAATGTGACTAGTAATTAACAGTTTAGACTAAAGGGAAAATATGCCACTTAGTTGGCATAGTTTATATACTGTATATATATATATGTGTGTGTGTGTGTGTGTGTGTGTGTGTGTGTGTGTGTGTGTGTGTGTGTGTGTGTGTGTGTGTGTGTGTGTGTGTGTGTGTGTGTGTGATATATATGTGTGTTCACAAATACATATGCTCATATGAACAGACACTATATATATATAGTTTGTGCACATGAGTACTAGTCTTTTGGCTTTTTTGGGAGCGGGTAGCTTCTGCAGCACTCCTCCTAATTGACCTTGTGGGGGCTCCATTGGTTTCCTCCACACATGCATCTTCATTTCTGATAAATTATAAAGCCGTTAATTTGAGGAGGAAATGGCACAGCCGGGCTGCGGCACAGATGTGTCCAAAGCCACCTTAACTGGCAGCCTGCAGCCGTGCCAGGAAACGGTGGGGGGTAATTGGAATGGCTGGATTGCTCCGGTTAGGCCCACCTTCTCCTGGGACAGCCCTCAGCAGCTTCTGTTTGCAAATCTAGAGGGCAGTGCCACTTCCTGATAGATTGAGCCTTTATCGGAGTAAGTAGGCATTTATTGATTGGCGATCCCGCGTGTATCGATTGGCCCTCGATTGCATCCCAGAAGGCCTTTTTATTACAGGAACAGAATACATGTGAATAATATTGTGCATCTTTTTTTACAGTGATATGTTGTGTGAGCCTCCCAATTGCCAGTGGTAAAGGCCAGTTGATTTTAAAACCCAGAGAAAGTGTTTGGCTGGACTTGGAAATAAACATTGCCTTTAACTTGATGTGTGTTTGCTGACCAGATAAATCTGCGCTTGTGTGAAAGGGTCAAGTCTTTATTTTGACTGTGACATAAATCTTTTATCTAAAAAAAGCTAAGGCTGTTTATCTTGATAGGAGATTAATCCTTTTTTATTGATTGATTTGATTTTACAGTGATTGGTATGGATCCTGTTATCGCTATATGATCAGTTCCTTGACAGTGACCTTTCCAAATTCAGGAAGGACTGTCACCCAATCACTTAAAGAAAGCCAAGCTGATGTTCTTCTACACAAGATATCCCAGCTCCAACATGCTGAAGATGTTCTTCTCCGATGTGAAGGTGAGCCATTTCACTTCTTGTTATTTTGTGTCAATGGGAGTGCTACCGTTGTGCCTGACTGGAGTGATTTACAGAAAGTGTTCTGTCCTTTCCATGTAGGATGACTGTTTGGAGGGTTTGGTGCAACTAACTAAGAGAATATTCTCTTTTAACTTCACTTAAACTCCTATGATGAGATGAAACCCCAACAAAATCAACATTTATATTTAATATTTTGCAAGAAAATGTTCTGTGTGTTGTGCTACCTAGGATGTTTAACTGCCTTTTGTATTAACCACTGTAAAAGTCTAAAATTATGACCCCCCCCTTCCCCCCCCAAAAAAAGAGAAAGATGGGTGGGAGAAGGTTGGTTGGGGAGGGGAGTAGGGGGAGCAGACAAACAAAACAAAATTCAACAACACAAACAAAACAATGGTGCCGATTGTCTCTTATTTACTGCTCAATGTGTTGTGTAAGTGGCGTACAGTGAGCATCAGGAGGATAACTAATGTGACAGATTCAGGGCACATTATTCAAATGAGAATACCAAGGGTTCTCGCCCCCAGCTGCCCCTCCCAGTTGGCGTGGAGACTGCATCATTGCCGTGGCAGCATGTGGTGCCAGTGGAGCAGCCACTCATCGCCAGGTTCCTACCTGCGCCACTGCGCAAACAGCAAAGTCAACAAGCCCAGCATTCATGCAGTATTACCATGGCTGGCTTTGCTCTCAACTTGAACACGTCTTAAGCAAATGGAGAGCTTAGAATTCTATCAGACATCTTTGTCATTAACGTAAGAATGCTCTGTTGTGTTATTTTGGAATACAATTGATAAAGCACCTGAAAAAACTATATTAAACATATTTAAAAAATTGAAAAGTCTAAGGCTTGATATCTCTGCAGATAGAAACCTATAATTCTATGCACTCAAATTGTCACCCTTTTCAGAGAGTACCATTATTTGTTTGGCCATGAATGTAAAAAAAAAAAAGATTGTCTCAGTTTGTAACCGAGTGTTAAAGTACTGAAAAGACTGAGCACAGGGAAGCTGGACTGAGCGAAGGACTCTTAAACCAGACACAACACCCACGGTATCTGTCCCACGTTTTCCCATATCCACATGAATTGAATTAATTCATTTTCATTTTATTTAGAAATTAATTTGAATTTCTTCTCTGTAGGATAGAGAGAGGTCTTCTGTTGGACCTAGTCCATACCATTTTCTAAATTCTGTAAAACTGAAAAGCTTTACAGGTATGTAATGATATCTATAAAATGTTATTTTATATGGAAGCCATTGTACACACTGGCTTAATCCTAAATAAGATTTGGGCTTGTTTTAGACCATTCTGTCTGGTTTAACCGTTGCTGTCGAATTTGCATCATCACATCCTCCAAACAAGGTCAGATTGTTGGGATTACACTTTCTCTGGCTACTCTTGCATAGATAAACAATAGAAGGCATGTGTTTGGTGGATCAACTAGAAGGCATGTACAGGGAAATAAGCATAAATTACTAACTAATTAGAGTTGAATAACTGATAAGAAGCCGTGGGAATGACTGTTTTAAGGCATGTATGGAGATATGTACCACAGACTGGGTGTGAACGGATAATAATTAGCGTGGGAAATGGGTTGAGCTGGCAAATGTTTAACATTAAAATGGTCATTAATTTGAAGGGTAAAAGCTCTTACCTTTTCACCAAGCGATCATACATCAGTTGTTGAAATAGACCATAGTATCAGTGTTTAATTAGGTTTTTAAATCTAATTAAACCATTTTTCTTTGATTGGTGGTCTCTGTTTTTTGGTGGACACCTCGGAAACGAAGCCCTCTTGTTTTATGAAACCTTATTTTTAATGACATTGTACTCTGTTACGGCTAAAACTATGGATACTATCATCAATAAAATATTTATTGTTTTCTTAATTATATGTTATTTTGAGCAACATATCCTAATTATATACTAATTCTGGTGACCTTGTTGTTTTAAAAATCACAATTATACAGTTTAGTGAGTTCGTTTTGGTGATTGCTGAGCTCGCCAAAAATTTGGTGGGAATTTCTTTTTTATGTTAAGGAAAATTTTTAATTTAATCCATGTCTAACACTGGCCAGAAATTGTTATTCGGAGTGAAGGACAAACCATTGTGGCACAGCCAAATTCAGAGATTGAGTATTGTGCTGTCTGTCCGGCCCTGGTGCTGGCAAACACAACCACACTGTGTTTTCAGACAGGTTTCTGCTGATGGCGGTCTGTGGCCCAGTGAGGCAGTTTAAGCTGAGTTTCACTTTGAGTTCCGGTGGTAAAGGGATGTTTTCAAGTGCCGATTGTGTGGAGTCAGCCAGTAGTAATGAGGAGATTAACAACCCACCCCCCCCTTTGAAACAGGAAGCCAGATCTGAGCGCTGATGGAATGGATCCGTCCTTTTTTCCACTGACGTGGAAATGGCTTGCGGTGTGAAGTAATCTTGTTCAACTCTGTCAGAATTTTGTCCAGAAGTAAAAGAAGGGCGACACCGTATTCTGAAATGGTCTAGTGTCCATCCAGGACTACCGAGGTGAATGTAGGTTTATTTAATACCATGAATGTGGGAGATTTGGTCGGTCACAACAGGAATGACTTCCAAACTTCTGAAATATGGAACTATTACAGTCATAATTCTAACAAATTATTTCTAAACATCTGTCTATATACAAACTCGTATCTTGCCACCTGGTTAAATCTGCTTTAAACCTGTCCCATCGTCATTAGTCAGCACAAGCCCAAAACACATATCCATTGACCTTGAAAATCCACTGATCTTGCCTGCAGAACCTTTACTCTAAAGAGAAAGTTGGACAAGCTTTAGAACCTATAATCAAGCCATTGGTTTTTGACATGGAAATGCATAAGTCAGTGGTCCTTATCCCTGGTTCTGGAGAGCTACAGGGTCTACTGGTTTTACTCATTACTCTTAATTGATCAGTTGATTACACAGCTAATACCTGTTTTTTTGGTGTGAATTGGTAGCTGGTGTTTTGGGTCTGATTTTAAAAAGAACAGAGCCTCCTCCTCCTGGCCCAGGGTTGAGAGACAGTGACATATGCGCCCCCACCCTCCGGGTCCATGAGAGCGGGAACAGTGATGGCTTCACCACGGGCCTGGAGAACGGGCCTTTTTACAGCCATCTGAGCATGAATGTGTGAAACTGCTCTTCCTCGGCCTCTCCGGGCCCTGAGTCAACTGCTGCCCAACCGCATGAAGCCGTCCGATTGATTTGTTTTTATGAATCTTTTGACCATGCTCATCGAATATCACAGGAATTTTCCTTAGCAAATACGGGGACAGAGGCGTCCTGTGGGAAGTGTCCATCAGAGCTGGACGGCCACACCCCGGGCAGCAGACATTTTCACCGTAGCAATCGCTTTTCTTGTGAAAATGAGACGTCATAGACCTGATGATGTTTCGTCCCTTTTTGTAGACTAATATTTGATGTCATTTTTCATATGCATATGGCCAATACAGGGGCCTTTTATATATTATATATTATGAGATCCGGCAGAGTGATCATAAATAATAAAACATAAAATGGAATGGAATTCCAAAATGGTTAGATCTTAAGAGTTAATTTTTAATCTGTTTAAAAAATGCTGATTACTTTAATAGAGTGCAAAACTGTTGTCGAGTATTGGGGATAGATGCACAAGAATGTCTTGCAATAACTCTTCCCCATGGTTTATGTTGTGGGTCTCATCAACTTTAATTCAATGTCTGTTTTGACTGGGTTTTTTTGTCCCTGCATGAGTGTGTGCTAGTGTGTGTGTGTGTGTGTGTGTGTGTACTATATGTGTTTTCGTACAGGAGTGTGTGTGTGTATGTATGTATGTATGTATATATGTGTGTGCGTGGGTATGTGTGTGTGTGTGTGTGTGTGCGTGTCTGCGTCTGCATGTGTTTCTCTGCATGTCTGCGTGTGTGTGCATGTATGTGTATGTTTGTGTCTGTGTGTGTGTGTGTGTCCGTGTGTGTCGACCTCTGTGTCCGAACTGGAGTGTCCCTGGAGTGGGCGCGGTCTGACTCTGGGACCGCGAGGGTCTCAGATGACATTATAACTGACCCCCTCATCCAGGTGAAGGCAACAGCCACATATGCTGGACACAGTCACCTGCTAACATCTACAGGTGCCAGGCGAATTCTCATGGATCTACACCAACATAGACAACAACAACACTGGACTGGACTAAAACTTCAGGGAAAACTTGCATGTCTTCCCTCTGCCGATCATTCTGTTTCTCATTCATTCTTTAAGAACACTGCGCTCAATGAGGACATTGTCACATTTACAGTAAAGGCCAGACTACAAGTCCTTCCTACCAGACTCAATCTCTCTATCTGGTTTCCTACTACTCACGTTCCCCATTGCTTACACCACACCACATAACAGGTCACTGAAACAATGTCACACATCTTGAATAGCTGTTATGCTTACAAAGGAATGTACATAGCACGTCACGACAGAATAGTGGACCTCATAGTGAAGGACATATTAAACCATTTCTCTTCTTCAGTGAGAATGTACAAACATTCCCGTGTCAATCCTTCCATGTTCCATCTCTGTGATAGTAACCTAGACATTTTTACACAGTTGTCTGCCAATACACCAGATGTTGTTGTTGTTAATGAAGAGTCCAGAGAAGTGTCTGTATTAGAGATAGCCTGCACCTTTGACCCTAGCCTAGAGGAAGCCTTTATGACCAAGGTCATTAAATACCAACCAATCCTAAATACCATCTCAGAGCTAGGCTATAGGTGCAGACTATCCGTTTTCATATTTGGCAGCCTAGGACATACTCACAGGTTGGTTGTTAGAGGGTTTCAACAACTTGGGATGCCCAAAAAGGGGGCTAAAAGGCTTGCAAAATATTGTGCTGTCTCTGCTATCATTGGCAGCCACCATATATGGCAGAGACGCTGCTACTTATACCCATAAGTGATGTGGGGTTTTTTTGTATCTTGAAGATCTATGCTATGATTTTGTGAATGCAACTTTGCTGCACCTTCAGTATTTGTGTCCTTGTATGCTTTTCTTTATGTGGACATAAATAAATTGTTAAAATGTGTGTGTGTGTGTGTGTGTGTGTGTGTGTGTGTGTGTGTGTGTGTGTGTGTGTGTGTGTGTGTGTGTGTGTGTGTGTGTGTGTGTGTCTGAATGTGTGTGCGCGTGCGTGTGCGAGTGTGTATGTGTCTGTGTCTGTGTGTGTATGTGTGTGTGTGCATGTGCATTTGTGTGTGTGTGTGTGCGTGTGTCTGTGTGTATGTATGTATGTATATTTGTATGTGTGTGTGTGTGTGTGTGTGTGTGTGTGTGTGGCGAGCATGGAAGGGGATGGGACGGGATGTGTTTGTTTGACAAGCCAATGACATGATCCTTAATTGCTGAGTTGTCACGTTCCAGCAACCAGCCCATCTTTGGTATTTCTATTCCGCAACAATGCCCTTTAAATCTCCCTTTACACCCCCCTGCCAAACAATGTCATGTGGACTTACTTTTCTGTAGTCTCCATTATGTCATCTGTGGGTCATTGTAGAAACCCCCCTTTCTCCTGAGCTCGTTCATATGAGACAATGTCTTGTAACAATGCTGGAGTCTAATCTCCATGTCAAAGCAATTTTCACTCCCTACTGAGCACCCTCCTATCATTTTGTAATGTTTTGTTTCTTATTCTGAAAGAATTAAAAAGGAAAAGTAAGCCATCACAGAGTCCCGGGGTCTGATCTCCGTGTCTGGACCAGTTTTGGACCGTGCAGAATACCGCCCAGATAAAACGGGAAATAGCTCAGAGTTCAGCAGATGCTAACAGGTTTAAGTTCTATTGAAATCGGCGAGCAGGAGATCAGACAGCCTGTTCTTCGGACGTCTTTTCTTCCTTTCCTCTTTTCCCCGTCTTTTTGTCCAGGAGGCTGAGCGCACACAGGAGGAGGCTCGCAGCGTGAGGGTATAATTCTCTGATGGTTTAAGTATGTGTTTGAACTCTTCCAGGCAGGAGCAGCCAGATGATGACTTAATCATTTTCTGGTCAATTATGTGTAAGAATGCACACAGCGGCCTGGCGATCCTGCTGCCATCCTGGCCTTTCGGGGGGGCTTCTGATTTGATTAATGGACACCTCTATTTGGTGGTGTTGATGAATACCCATAATGACCAAATACGTGAGGCTATGTGGTCTGAGCAGCTTGCAGAAAGAAGGATTTATTGGTTTTAACTCCGCTAAATGCAACTCAGCTGTCCTGCAAACACACCCTGGTCCCCCCCCACTGCCCCACCCCCTAAGACTAGACCACATGTGCCTGGCCTCACATAGGTCATCTGACCGGGTCAAAGGGCACAGAGAGAGTGTTACCACTGCCTGTGTAGACTGACCCACAGCCTGACTATCTTTCAGTGGCATTTCAAACGGGTCATTGAAGAGGGCAGAGTGCACCACTGCCTGTCCTTCATAGTCCACACATTGATCATCAGGCGTCTTGTGTTTTAATATTACAATATTAGACCAAAACTTTATACCATCCTGGAATGCAACCTTTACTTGTTTAAATAGTAGTAGTGTGCTGACTTGTTGAAAAATATGAATATCTGACCAACTTTGGGCAATTTTACGTCAACGACAACAATATGACTATTTTTGGTGAAATCCGTAGTCTGAAAAATTACTTTTCAGTTTTTTTCAGAAAATTACTTAATCCAGCAAGTCATTTGTAATTCCATTTTAATTGGATCGTACTGCTGCTAATCAATACATTATACTCTGATATGCTCCCCTCTTTGTATCACTGTTGATTTACACACACTCATATACAGACATTCACACACACACACACTCACACTCACACACATACACACACACATACCTCAGGGACTCACTGTTCAGTTTGTCATCCAGCTGCGTTGTTCAACTGCACTGTGACAAGGCAAACTCATTTCGTTTATCTAGCTAACCTGGTTTCATTCCTAGCTAATGTTAGCTAGCTACCTTGCATTCATCTTGGTCAATTCATTTTTTCAACATTTTTCAACATTTGAGAAACACGTGCACAGCATACAGTTAGTATATAAGTTATGTCACATTAGTATAATACAGGTATGTATTATAACAGGTAATGTATAGGTAAATATCCATTAAATATTTTTAAACATATTCTAAATCCAGCTTTTACAAATGGAATGCATGTATAACATAACATAACATAACATAAGGGGAAGACGAGAACAGGCCATTCAGCCCAACACTGCTCGTCCATTCCTACCACTAATCTGCTCACAATGCTTAGTTTACCCAAAGGCTAGAGTGTCTAACACTGGATCGAGCCTGGCCTTGAATACCCCTAGTGTCTCAGCCTCCACTACATGTCCAGGCAAGCTATTCCACGCATTGATCACTCTCTGTGTGAAAAAATATTTCCTAGTGTCCGTGTGAAATTTAGCCTTTGTCAGTTTCCATTTATGCCCCCTCGTTCTGCTAACCGAACTCAACTTGAATAATTTCCTGAAATTCACTTTGTTAATTCCTTTAATAAATGTAAAAGCCTCAATCAAATCTCCCCTAAGTCTCCTTTTACTAAGCTTGAACAGTCCAAGCATCTCTAGCCTTTCCTCATAACACTTGTCTTTTATGCCTGGAATCAGTCTGGTTGCCCGTCTTTGGACCTTTTCCAGCGCATCTATATCTTTTTTGTAATGCGGTCCGCAGAACTGCACACAATATTCCAAGTGTGGCCTAACAAAGACATTGTATAGGGTGCGTATGATCTCCTTCGATTTGTACTCAATACTCTTGGCTATGTATCCCAGCAACCTGTTGGCTTTTTTAACTGCTACCGCACATTGACCAGTCCCTGACAAGCTTTGATCAACTAGTACTCCTAGGTCTTTTTCTACGTGTGCACATTCTAGTTTTCTACCTCCCATAAAATAATCCTGTCCTATGTTTTTATTCCCCACATGTAGAACTTTACATTTAGTTGTATTAAATTTAATTTGCCAGGTTTCTGCCCATTTCTGGATTCTATTCAGATCGTCTTGGATTACTTTAGTAGATTCCTGACTATTTGCTAAGCCTCCCAGTTTTGTATCATCTGCAAATTTAACTAATGTACTTTCAATGTCCATATCAATGTCATTTATGTAAATGATAAAGAGCAGTGGTCCCAGCACCGATCCCTGCGGGACTCCACTTCCCACTATACCCTCCTCTGATAAGATCCCGCCTATTACTACCCTTTGTGTTCTATCCAGTAACCAGTTCCGAACCCACTCTAAAATGCCACCTGTAATTATGCAATGTATGCATCTAACATATCTATCTGTGATATAGATTTAAATAGAAGGTATATAGAATTTCCTGGACAAAACTGCATGACAATGGGCCAAAGGGTGTTCTGGTTATTACTGTTACTCAGCACTTAATTCATCAAGTAAAGCTATTGATTACACAGTTAATTTGCCTCACCTGGTTCATTGGGTCTGATTTTAAGGTCAAACAAAAATTAGAAGACACTGTGGTTCTCTAGGATAAGGGTTGGTGGATCACTGGTGTCCTGTCATTCATATTTGCTTAATGTCTAAGAGTCTAAATGAGAGAAAGGACATACGTTTCAGGCATTCAGGCACGGGGGTTGTGTTTGTCTGGCTCGAACCTCCAGCTTTTCCGATGAAGCATGTGCAGCACGATTCATTTAGGCCGCCTCCTTGTCTCCAGTTGGCAATAACAGGTAATTTATTTGCCCCCCCACCATACCACGGCCCAAAGTTCAACAGGTGCATCACATCCCAGCTGATCAAGTGGTTCAGCAACTTCCGTGAGTTCTACTACATCCAGATGGAGAAGTTCGCCAGGCAGGCCATCAACGATGGTGTGACAGGGGTGGAGGATCTGAGCATTAGCCGGGACAGTGAGCTCTACCGGGCCCTCAACATGCACTACAACAAAGCCAACGACTTTGAGGTAGGACACCACCCACCGCCGCCACCGTGAGCCTTGAGCCACGAGGTTAACAGGGATTCAGAGATCGACTTTGTCAAACCTGGCACATTTGTGTGTTGCTTCGATTCCTTAACAAGACCCTGGTTTAACCTGATTACAGTCGACAGTGTCCTTAACGTTGAAAGCAAATTTAAGCAAGTGTTGGGTTCAGCAGTAATGGAAATGATTATGAAGTAATTTAGTCAATTTAACACTGATTTAAATTTTTATGTAAAATTAATGACAACGTTCTGAATGGATATTTTGAATCTGGCGTGAAGTGGCAATATCTGCGATCTAAGATGACTGTTTTAACAAGGATTTAGGCCAAAATGACCCGGTCTTTCAGTGTTCATATTTCATTTCTGTACATCACCAGTATATCACCAATAATCCATTCAAACGTTATCTTGTGGTCATTGGCACATATCGGTCAAAACCTGTGTACAAAAACATGATTGTTAAATGGTTTGTGTGATTTGAATGTGTCAGCTTGTGGTTTGTGTGGGGATGCAGGCATGTGGAGAGAGTTGTTCCACGTTTGTGATGAGGAGCTGATGTAGGCCACCCCACCATTTGCATACATAAATGTAGAATTTGCAAGCCCAGCGGAGAAATGGGCCAACAGTCGTGAATAAGACTTCTGTTGGTTGTGAAGCTCCGTCGGGATGAGTCGTTTTGCTGTGTAGATGCTCCAGGGGTCTAAGCCAGGTAGATTCAGGCTCAGATGAATATCTTGGCACAGCAATGCAAATTTTCCAGAGGAACCAGCTTGGATAGGGTGAACTTGGCATTTTTCTTCCTGGTGTGGGGCTTGTTTGCTGTGGCCTGACAGTTCTGAAGCCTGCAGAGTATTAAGGTTGAAACGGAAGTCCGCCGCTCCAGCCCCCAGCCCCCAAAAGTCCACTTCATACTTTGATTCTGTTTGAATTCTCCCGTTCCCACCTGTCCACTGACACTGCCCACACGCTGAAGCAGGAAACGGGATCCTTGGCTGATTCAGCAAGTTGCACCTCTGCCAAATTTAGCATCATCAAAGTTCCACCTTGGTCACGTCTCCAGAATGAATATGCCCTCTGTTTCATTGATCGTTTGATGTTAATCTAGTCTGTCAATGCACACAGTTACACATTTTCCTCTCCTTTGAGATTTCTTTGTGTTTTTTGTTTTTAATTTCCTTGCTTCTTTCATCCTCTTGAAACACATTTCTCCCCACACACAGGTAACTAGTGCAAAGTTTCATTGACTGCTGTGAATGTCTATGGAAAGCAATATAATAATATACAGCAAGTAATTTTTTGCCTCAGCCCCTCTCCCAAGCCACCGGTGGGTACCGACCCATTGTTTGGGAACTACCGATCTGGATGAATGTAAATGACTGAATAATTTGTTTGGCATTTTACCTGAAATTTACCTGAGGATTTGAACATGCTCAGGCTGGCTGTGTAGTAGCTGAGCATGTCTGGTAGTGTGTGAGCTGGTGAGGGAACAGCCAATGGGGGAGGGTGGTGTGAGCTGCTCAGGGAACAGCGGGTGGGGGAGGGGTGTGCAAGCTGCTCAGGGAACAGTTCACATTTCGAGTTGTTTTGAACAAACCCACTGTCGCTGTCCGTGCAAGTTACTAGCGCTCTTTGAAGCCTCTCTATAATATAACATTTTACATGTAATATTTTCCTACACAGCACAAAACAGTAAGTGTAAGGTAACAAAATTAGTCCTACATGCATTGATGTCAGGAGCCAGAAGTCAGTTGAATTGTTTACCAGCTGAAACCTTTTGAAACTGAAACTGTTGACAAATAGTTATTTTACGCGCTTTTGTTCTGACGCATTTGGTTGTGACCTCTAGAGAAGCAGTCATGCTGTACGAATCACTGCCTGCATCAGTTCTCAAGAGGCATTAAGCCACAGCAGGGCCAGCAGTGGGGTGTGGGCAGGGTGGAAGGAGGGTGGTGTGGATGAAAATACATTTTTATGACAACTCCAGGGAGGGTCTCATCTTTCCTTCAGAAAAGGGTTCAAGGCTCTTCTGTCAGCCCCCCACACCGTAGAGTTTAAAGGAGACGGTGGCCCCCTCTGTGATCTCCGTGCCTTTTGAACAGAGCCACTGGCTGTAGTGTACCCTCATATGCACAGAGAGGTCCTTTGACTTCAGGAGTTCACATACTCATGTCTTTGGGCTATCAGGTGTCTGCCCTTATCAATTACCCTGCTCATGTTGAAGAAAAATCTCCTTTCTTTGTGCTGGCCTGTCGTCTGTCTTCTCTTCTCCCCCCACTGCCCACCCTCCTTTCCCTCCTTGAATTGATTAGATGAAAAGGACCACCCTTCCCCTGTTTCTCTTTTCAGTTTGACGTCTAGACAGCATTGGGAGAGATGGCTTGGGAGAGATGCGTGCATCACGCAGATGTTCAAGAAGGAACAAAACACAATTTAAGATTCTTGCGCGTGTCGCAATTGGTGCAGAATTGTTAGGGCATCGCCTAAAAAAAGCCCTCTCTGAATCTCTTCGCCTTTCCCTCCTGTCTTCCCTCTTTTCCACCTCTCCCTCCTCTCTGTTGTCCCTCTATCCTCTGCTGGTCTGACCTACCCCAAAGGCTTGCGTAATTGATTGTTCTTTGGAGACACAGAAAAGTTCAAAGTGTGGATACTGCCCTCTCAGGCACTGCCTGTTGTCTGACATTCATCTCCCTTTACCCTTGTGTCTGGCTCCCCCCCCCAGCACACACACACACACACACACACACCCCCAACACACACATGCTCGCACACGCACGCACGCACGCACACACACACACACACGCACACACACATACATGCACACAAGCACCCACGTACACACACACACCGATATACACACACACGCTCACACACACACGCATGCACGCACACAAATATACGCACGCACGCACAAACACACACGCACGCACGCACGCACACACACATATATACACACATGCTCACACACACACATTGCAGACACATACAGTACCAGTCAAAAGTTTGAGTACACCTTCCTACGGCTAAGCGGGCACTCCTTCATTCTTGAGCAAGATAACGACCCGAAACACACCTTGAAGTTGTGCAAGAACTATCTGGTGAAGGGGGAACGTGAAGGACGACTCAAACTAAGGACCTGGCCTGCCCAGTGTCCAGACCTCAATCCCATAGAACTTGTATGGGATGAACTGGACAGAACAGTCAAAGCAAAGCAACCCACAAGTGCCTCTGGGAATTGCTGCAGGAGAGCGGGGAAGACATATCGGGTGATTTCCTGCTGAAACGTATTAATCGAATGTGTTTGTGAGGCTGTTATCACAGCAAAGGGTGGCTATTTTGAGGAATCCAAGATTCAATTTTCAATTAAATTTGATTGAACATTGCTTTGATGTTCCTTTTGTTTATTGTTACATGAGTTTTTTGTCATTTCAAGTATTTAAAGAAACGTATATGGTGTAAAACATTGTCAATTATGAGATAAACCTAGTTTCCAGCAGGTGTACTCAAACTTTTGACTGGTACTGTTCATATACACACACCAGCACGCACGCACGCACACACACGCACACTACACACACGCGCAAGGCTTATGCACAAAGTGAAATATGTTACGTATTATTATTAAATATATTATATTAGTACGTATGATGGGAGTATATTTTTGTCTGAGGGAGTCCATTTTATCCCTTTTGGCCTCATATAAACGGTGTTAGAGTTGAAATAACACTAAAAGTTTTTCCGTGTGAAAAGTTTGTTCTCCTCATGTCAGTTTCTGTTCCATTGTTGCTTTCTGAGCTGCTGCCACAGAGAAAGGTCCAGGAACGGGTACTGAATTGACCTTCTTCCTGGCCTGTGGATTTACTTGCTGTCAGCCAATCGCAGATGTCCGATGCACAGAAGGCAATGGAAGTGATTATGTTTCTGCATTCTCAGTTATAGTGGCAGTTGCAAAGTATTGGCGACAACAAAATATTGAACTTGTGCTTGTCCAGTTTAAATGACTTCTATTGTTATACATTTTGACTTATGAACAGATCACCAGCTTATAATATCTCATCATGTTGATGTTTGTATGTATTAGTTTAAATGATTTCCCTGGTGGCTGCATTTGATGGGGGGGATTTCACAGTGTGACGCCTGTAGTCTGAGCACATCTCTTTCACAGTACTAGCACCCCAACTTGGAAGCCTCGCTTAACGATTTTTAGCTAGTGCACTTTGTGCATGGGAGGACTGCGTGCTGTGTTCACATTTTGGCTTCTTCACAACAGCAAATGGTTTCGTTAACTAGCAGTCCCTTGTTAACTCAGTCTCATCACTAATATTTCTAGCTATATTATTCATATTACTTGCTCATGATAATTGTCCCTTTATAGTCCATGACTTCTAACAGATTATCAAACTGCAAGGCAGCATCATGACTGTTTTTAAATTAAGGAGTTTTGAGGTGTTGCGGCACAGTGCACAGATTTGCCTTGGTCCATATGGTTTCATCGTCCAACCTGGACAGTGAACCACAATAAAATGACTTGATCCAGTTTTGTGTTGTCCAGAAGTGGCCCCTTTCACTGTTCTGAGTTGAGCAGCAGAGCCAGTGCAGGGAGAATGTAAAGGTGTCCTAGCGTGGGGGAGAATGTAAAGGTGTTCTAGCGTGGGGGAGAATGTAAAGGTGTTGTAGCGCGTGGGGAGAATGTAAAGGTGTTCTGGCGTGGGGGAGAATGTAAAGGTGTTCTAGCATGGGGAGAATGTAAAGGTGTTCTAGCGTGGGGGAGAATGTAAAGGTGTTCTAGCGTGGGGGAGAATGTAAAGGTGTTCTAGCATGGGGAGAATGTAAAGGTGTTGTAGCGTGGGGGGAGAATGTAAAGGTGTTCTAGCGTGGGGGAGAATGTAAAGGTGTTGTAGCATGGGGAGAATGTAAAGGTGTTCTAGCGTGGGGAGAATGTAAATGTGTTCTAGTGCAGGGAGGATGTAAAGGTGTTCTAGCGCGGGGGAGAATGTAAAGGTGTTCTAGCATGGGGAGAATGTAAAGGTGTTCTAGCATGGGGAGAATGTAAAGGTGTTCTAGCGTGGGGGAGAATGTAAAGGTGTTCTAGCGTGGGGAGAATGTAAAGGTGTTCTAGCATGGGGAGAATGTAAAGGTGTTCTAGCGTGGGGAGAATGTAAAGGTGTTCTAGCGTGGGGGAGAATGTAAAGGTGTTCTAGCATGGGGAGAATGTAAAGGTGTTGTAGCGTGGGGGAGAATGTAAAGGTGTTCTAGCGTGGGGGAGAATGTAAAGGTGTTGTAGCATGGGGAGAATGTAAAGGTGTTCTAGCGTGGGGGAGAATGTAAATGTGTTCTAGTGCAGGGAGGATGTAAAGGTGTTCTAGCGGGGGAGAATGTAAAGGTGTTCTAGCATGGGGAGAATGTAAAGGTGTTCTAGCATGGGGAGAATGTAAAGGTGTTCTAGCGTGGGGGAGAATGTAAAGGTGTTCTGGCGTGGGGGAGAATGTAAAGGTGTTCTAGCATGGGGAGAATGTAAAGGTGTTCTAGCATGGGGAGAATGTAAAGGTGTTCTAGCGTGGGGGAGAATGTAAAGGTGTTCTAGTGCAGGGAGAATGTAAAGGTGTTCTGGCGTGGGGAGCATGTAAAGGTGTTCTGAGTTGAGCGGCAGAGCCAGCGCAGGGAGAATGTAAAGGTTCTCTCTTGTCCTTCAGTGTAATCCGAATCCCAAGCGCAGAAGACTCCCTGACGTATGCAGTCCTTGTGTTCATCCTCTGGCCTCTGCATGCGCACAGGGGGTGTAGGCACAGCTGGGGCGGTCTCTTTCTGAGCGGTCTACAGGGACCACTGCTCTGTCACCTGACCCGCGTAGCGATGACACTCAGAACGTTATAGTCTGAGCCGTTTTGTGTTGAGATTGCTCAGGCCGCAGTACGCCCATGCGTGTGACTGATCACACCACACAAGCTGTAATATGAACTCTAACAGGACGGAGGGGAAGTCTGCTTTTGTGCCTTCGAAATTGGCACATCTTCAGTTCATTTTTACTCAGTTTTGTATGGTAATGGCAATTTGACATTGGGGATGGGATGGGGCAGGTGGAAGGCCCAACACTGTCTTTTTACAGTTGCTCATGTTTGAACTCCTGTGTTTGGTTTGGGATGAATCCGTCCCTTTACTCCTCTGCCAAATGAAGCCAGCTCCTTGACAGGAGGAGTGCACAGTTTCTGCACAAATGTGTCTGTTTATCATGGAGTCAGTGCGTTCCCCACACAGCCCAGCTGATGGATGACAGACGGCAATGTGCTTCTGCTGCTGTTGTCACAGTCCGTGGGTTATTGCCATGGCGAAATGTCCCCGGTCGGGTGTAATGGCGCTCAATGAAAACAAACTCCTGTCACGTGACTCCAATTATTACCACACTTCTCTTCAGAGGAAGGTAGTTTATTAGATATTACAGGCTCACTTTCACCCTTACTCATAATATGACAGGCTGCCCGTGAGACTTCTCACACTGTTTGCTTATTGTCTGGCACACAATTCTCCTTTTTTTCCTTCTTCTTTGTTTGTTTGAATTCTTTTTTATTTTAATTTGTATAAATTTGATTCAGATGCTTTCGATGTCATAGGCCACATAAGAGGTGGATCGGCGTGCTAGGCTAGTGGTTGCCAAACTGTGGCTCAAGGCATCGTCGAGTCCCATTGTTGTGAGAGAGGTGTGTGGAAAGATAAATATGAGAAAGAATAACTTCTGCGTGCCATGCACTTTCCAATGACATAATGACATCCACACCGGTCAGATGAAACACTGCTCTGGTTGCATGCACTGGAAATACAGTCATGTTGATGTACATATGTTAGTGTACATTATAGTAAGGGGTAGGTCACTAAAGATGTAGTTGCTCATTAAATGAATCTTGGGATCAAAAAGGGAACCACTGTTCTAGGCTACATGCGACATCAACGGGAAATATTCACTGTGTGTAAAAATCAACATGTTATTTCAAGTACAAATCATACAAAAAGTTACAACACGGTAAGCTTGTTTCTTAATTTGCAATGTTAGTGCTTCATCGACAGTTTCTAGCAGGAAGCATAGAGTTTAAGCACAGGAAGAAAAAAAGAAAAAATGTTACTGACATTAGTGAGGTACCAGTCCTACTGATACAAAATTTCAATTGAGCTGTGGTGGTGATATTGAATTATTTTGATTTAATCTATTTTGTGTTGGCAGAGTTCTCGACAAGCAAAGGAGCACTTTGTGAATGAGACTAGAACATTTTTCAGTTTACAGTCTCACTCAGACAGCCCTGCAGATGAGCAGGGCTCGTCCGAAAATACTAATATTGTCTTGTCTCAAAATAACCCACGATGAACTTCAGCACTTTGTGATCAGTGATTGCAGTTTCATCAGCATTCTGAACTCTATAACATGACTGCACTAACAGCCACTGTCTTGTAACGAGGGACCGTATTTGTTCTTTTTTTTGTAATCATCATTTGTTTTCTGAACGTGACTCGGGGGAAGAGTGTGGCGTGGATGATAAAAACGCTAAAGGTGTATGTGTGAGTTATTTATGGATAAGGAGAGAGGACTGCGTGCGAGGACGCAGCAGGTATGGTTTGTGTGCATCAGCGGATATCTGTCTCCAGTGGCATGGGCATGCTGCTCGCATGGGCTGTGGTGTCCGTTTAGATGTCCACCTGGAGGGGAACGAACCTCCACTTGCTATCCACTTAACCTGTAATGATTCTACCAAGTATTAAGTCATCAGTACTTACTGTATGTCATCAATAATTGTCTGGGTTTTTTTGTAATTAATTAAGAAAAAGCTTTAGAATTGTTGTTTTTTATTTGACATAATAGAGTATTTTGTGTTGATCAGTGGCAAGAATGGTTTCTTAGCTGCAACACGTCCTACAAGACCAATTCTGGTAAGACTTCTTCTCACGGTCAAAGCGTGTACTTTGGTGCCAGATGACTCTGCCAGATGCTGAGCAAGCACTTCACTGGATTTCCTTCTGTCCCTCAAGGAAGTGACCTTTAAGTAGATGAACAGTACTTTCATGCAGACAGCTTTTTGGGTCTTCCACTGTGTTTTCTGTCTTCAGCTTGCCCAGTCTCTTCAAACTTCTTTATGCCAGCTTGAACACCACATCTTGAAAATTCGGTTAGGCGGGCTATTGGTTGCTGAGAATTGCCTTGTTGATGCAAAACTATGATTTGTCTGTCAAACTGTATTAGTTTAGCCATTTCCAAACCTGTCCTGGAGGCACCCAAACTATTCCATGCATTTGTTAAATCCCAACACCAGCACACCTGGTTCAGCTAATCGATACTTCATTAAGTTGAGTAAGGGGTGCTGGTGGTGGAATTTAACAAATACATGGAATGGCTGGAGTGACTCAAGGAGAGGGTTGGGAACTAAACCTGTGGTCTTCTAGCCATCTCACAAGATATCAATAACTTTTTGGAAAATATAAAAATTATTTTTACTTTTTATTGTATTAATGTTTATTTGTATTTATTCTAATGTTATATAGTGTTTTTCCAAGCAAATAAATACTTATTTTTCAGATAAATGGCTTTAATTCAAATTATTCAGTGATTTAAGACTTTTGCACAGTACTATATATATACTGTATATAATATATATATATATATATATTATATATACTGTATATATATATATATATATATATATATATATATATATATATATATATATATATATATATATATATATATATGACAAAACTGCCCTTATTATAAATTAGTCTCATATTTTCATAAATGTTTGTCTTTTAAATGTAAACCTGCAAAATGTGTTTAGAACTTGACTTGGATACAATCAACCTTCGTCCCCCCAGCTCTAACTTACAAATACATGCAAGTGTTTGTTCTTTTCCTTAACCAAAATAGTTTGGCAAGTTAATTTTGGGAGTTGCTAAACTCAGCAAATGGTTTTAGTAAAAAAAAAGTTTTTAAAGCTTTTAACTGCAAGTCACACTTATGAAAAGGTTGACTGAATACAAACATAGTTTCAGGTCTAATTTTGCATGTTCAGTTTTGCACGTGAGCCTGACACACTGTACAACTTGGATATGTTTCTGTTTTGATATCGGGCTGTGCATTGCATTGCCATGCTTAAGATTTTCAGGCTAGCTTGCTGAGAGGTTGTAGAAGTACAGAGCAAAAGTCCCAGACATACAAAGTCACCTATCATTTCCGCCAAGTTTCTCAGCTGTTTTGGTCCATTTCATTTGTCCACTCGGTTGTTCGTTGAGGTGCAGTAGCCCGCTCTGTGTGGATGGATCCTGTAAACCTGCGCTCACAGAGCTTGATAGCTCATCATTATGGCCAGTTTTCATTGGCTGTTGCCATTCCGTCTCATGCACTCTGCTTGCGAAGCCTGACATTGAGCATGATTCTCAGCATGGCAGAATATGATTTTTGGACTTGCCAGAAACGGAATTACAGTTTATATCTGTGCAATCATGTCAACAGTGTGGCATGTGGCATGTGGCAGCAGTGCGGTGTAGTAGGTGACAGCTGGGTTTGCAAGTTTGAGTCCTAGGAGGGGCACTGCCATGCTACCTCTGAGTGAGCTGCTGAACCTGAATTGCTCCAGTAAATGTATCCAGTGTTAGAGATGGATACTTCCATAAGTACAAGCTGTGTCACCACTGGACAGTAATGCAGTTATAGCACCTAAACCCTAACCCCCTAACCCCCCTAACCCTAAACCCTCACTCCCCCTAACCCTAAACCCTAACCAAACCCCTAACCCTAAACCCTAATCCTAACCCCTACCCCCTTCTCTGTCCCCCTCCCTATCTCTCTCTCTCTCTCCCTTTCTATCTCTCCTTTTCTCTCCTTCTCTCCATATCTCTCCCTCCATCTGTCTCCCTCCCTATATCTCTCTATTTCTCTCCCTTTCTCTCCCTCCCTCTTTCTCTCCCCCTATCTCTTTCTGTCTCTCTTTCTCTTTCTCTTTCTCTCTCTCTCTCTCTCTTTCTCTCTCTCTCTCTCTCTCTCTCTCTCTCTCTCTCCTATATCTCTTTCCCTTCATATCTCTCTCTCTCCCTCTCCCTCCTCTCCCTCCCAGCCTTCAGGGGTCATTTGTTTGATTATGCTGAGCGTCCCCAGCCTCCGCAGTGCAAAACAAAAGCCTGACATAGCAGGCTGCTCGCCGTCTGTGTCCTGCAGATTCTCATCATGGCTGTCAGGACATACCAAGGTTAGTGGTCACTGGGACAGGGCTCGTGGGCGAGCGCTTGCCAAGCGCACTTGGCTGATGAATGAATGTCACATGGAATGAAAGGGGGGGATTACAAAGGTTATAGATATCCCACCTCCCCCGCCACCACCCTCCCAATGATTGTCCCCCCGCCACCACCCTCCCAACGATTGTGTCCCCTTTTAAAGTCCCCACCCCCCTCCTCCCTCCCCGCCACATGCTTTCTAAAACAACAGAAATGATTCTGACAGGGCTGTGAGAGGTGCCCTTCTTAACCCCCCCCAGTCTCTCGAGAGATACGGTCTCTCCGGTCTGCAGCCCTTCCCACAGTACCCAACTCCCATTTCACCCTGCTAGAAAAAAACTCTGCTTTTACAGTATTTTTTTATTAATTTCAGATTATATCCAACACAATGATGGTGGGGGGGAAGGACAGCAAACATCAGATTTATTGCGTGCCAATAACGATGAGAGGACTCTGGTGCCGGGTTTCTGCCCTGCTCGGCCTTTTCCTGTGAAGAATTTCTCCTGCCGTCTTTACTATAAAAGGGCACTAAAACGCTGACTGTAAGAGGAAGACAATGTCATAGAGAAAAGGGTATTGGTATTTTAGATCCTTTTGACTGTTCGCCTTAGAGAGGCAGAGAGAGAGAGGAGAGAGAGAGGGAGGGAGGGAGGGAGGGAGGGACAGAGAGGAGAAAAAGGGAGAGAGGGGAAAGAAAGAGAGAGGGAGAGGGTTATTCTTGTCACAAACTCTTTTGTCTGCGTCTGCTGACTGCTTGCCCATCGCCAGCGGTGTGCTTTAACTGTTTTGTCACCTCCTTGCATCACGCGGATCAGCTGTTGTGCTTTTGTTCCGGTCGTTGTTGAGGCCTGCTCCACTGTGCGCTAAATACTGCTCAATCCCTCCTCAGACCGTTCTTCACTAACATTTCATCTGGCTTTCTATATTTCTCCCAATCCCCCAAATTGAAAGCATAAAAAAGTCTAATAAAATAATAATGCAAAAGGAGAGCCAGGGCCTGGAGACAATTCACGCAATTAACTCTAATTGTTGGTAACTAGATTAATTTAATGTTCCAAAAAAAATGTCTTGGCTGACTGACATTTTGAAAAAATTCAGCACAGTTAGACTGGATTAAAGTTTACAAGGACACGAGTTTTATGTCTTTTAGAATGTATTTAGACTCCTTTAGACACAATTACGTGAACAGACAGATGCTGGCTTCATGAAGCTTTTCTTGATTATTTTTTTTTTATTCATTTGTTTCCGATGAGAAAATTCCACTCCTAGGGTGATATGTCCAAAAGGCACTGAAAACAGAAACACTTGCTTAAATGAGTTACAAACGGCTATGAGCAATGTGCACTGCAGTTCCACTAATTGTTTACAGAGAAGAGACGCCACAAGGCCATAATGTAAAGGGCTGTTCTTGTCCCGTTCTCCCATGGACTTGGAAACGCATGATTGCCAAACAGGCAGCATTACCCCTATCTTTCATCTCGAGCGAGCTTACCACAGCAACTTTTTCTTCATTTCTAGAACAAAAAATAAATAAAAGTGTTCAAAACCCCCCAAAAAACAAGAGTGTTGTCCATTAGACCAAACACAAACGGCCCTTTTGTTTTTGTTGTCTTCCTGCATGGAGCTCCCTGTTATTGTTGCTCCTGCTGCTTTGTTGTTGCCAGGCATTAGAGACTGGTCAACAAGCAGACCCCTGAAAAGGGCCAATGCACAGCGCTGCCGCTGTGAAATGCAAGATAGAGAGGGGAGGGCAGGGGAACGCAGCAGGCGTTCAGGCAAACTGCTCCGATACTTCACCCCCGCATTCATTCATTGACCCGTGTGTGTGAGCCGGTCCGTCTAAACAAACTCCCACAATCCCCGCTGTTTGCTGGGTAAATATTGATGGAGGAGAGAGCCACCGTGCGATAGCTGTCACACAAGCTAAAGACTGAGGCATGGGACGAGGACAAGCATGCATAAAGACACGAGCTGTAATCACTCTCCTACAAAAGGCCACCATGGGGAACCTGTCCCTAACCTCTCTCTCTACCTCTCAATTCATTTCAATTCAATATGCTTTATTGGCATGACAAAAAGTACAATTGCATTGCCAAAGCTTGAAAATGAACAGACATCAAAGTGCAAACAACAAAAATGGTAACAATAGTAATAAGAGCAGATACAATAAATAAATAGTAGAAAATTAGTGTAAGAAATATGTGTGCCTGTGTGTGTGTGTGTGTGTGTGTGTGTGTGTGTGTGTGTGTGTGTACGTGCACGTGCACGTGCTTGTATATGAGTATGTAAGTTTAGAGCATTCCGTTCTCTCCCCCAATAGTATTGTTAGTTTTCCTTGGTCGGGGAGGTCTTTGAATGGTGGGCAAATCTGAATGAATTTAGGGAAGAATATCTTTATAATTTCTTTATATTTTTCACATTTGGTTATGAAGTGCAGCTCTCTCTCCACCTGCCTCAGACTGCAGTGCTGGCACAGTCTTTCCTCAATAGGTAGCCACGATTTTCTGTGGCGACCTTTCTCAATGGCCAGACTGTGTTCACTGAGTCTGTACTTTGTCAAGGTGGTTCTCAGTTTTTTGTCAATTACTGTGGTCAGGTAGTCTGCCATGGTGTACTGTTTTTTAGGGACAGATAGCATTGGATTTTGCTTTGTGCTTGTTTATATGTCCCAATAAGTGATGTCATTTTGTTTTTAATAGGTTATAATTTGGTTGACTTGATTTTATATCGATGTGCTGGTCCTGAGGCTGTAGGCTAGTGTTGGTTAGTGAACTAAGCATCAGGACCAGCTGACTGAGGGGACACTTTGCTCAACTCTTGGCGATTCAGGGCATTGTAATGGTATGAGTGGGGGTTGCTGTTTTTTATGTTTTCAGAATTGAATGGCTCTTTTTTGGATGTTAATAAGCAGTGGATATTGGCCTAATTCTGCTCTGCATGCATTGTTCGTTGTTTTCCTCTGTACATGGAGGATGATTTTACAGAACTCTGCAAGCAGGGTTCCAGTTGGATGTTTGTCCCAATTTGCAAAATCCTGCTTTATAAGCACTTCACTGCAATATATTGCCAAATTTGAGCCAAATCCTAATTGGTATATCTATTTGAATTAGTCTCTTAATGGCATAGAATGCCCTGCATGCTTTCTCTTTCAGATCATTTACAGCCAGGTTGAAGTTCCCTGTTGAGCTAATCTTTAATCCTAGGTATATGTAATTTGTACAGTATTCTATATTTGTTTTCCCTAGTGTAAATTTATGTCTGATTTCCTGCGATCTGGATATTTTTTGGAAAATCATAATTTTTGTCTTTTTGAGATTTACTGCATTTACATTTACATTTAAGCATTTAGCAGACGATTTTATCCAGAGCGACTTACAAGATGTACATTAATATATGGTAAGAACAATCATTGTTTGCGCAAGAGATCAGTGCAGTAATACAGCAATAGACATCATTGTTGGCAGCTGAATACCATACCTGTAACACTGGGAAGGAAAAGGTTAGTAATTTACTTAATTTAAACAAGTACACATACACAAAAAGTATTAAACAAGTAGGGAGTGGTGATGAAAATTGGTTAGATGTACAGAATTTACAGAGTCTGAAAAGGTGGGTTTTGAGTCTGCCCAAGGGCCCAGGTCTTGTAGAATTGCTGCAGCAGGTGTAGATTCTGCTGCAGCCCCTCTTTGGTGGGCGACAGCAGAACCAAAGCTTTTTGGAAATCAATAAAGCAGGCAAGTATTTTCTTCTTGTTTTGGTTGACATGTTTGTTTGTGTTTATAATACTACAGAGTATCTCTCCCTCTCTCTTTCTTTCCCCCCTCTTCCTTGTTCTCCTCTCTCTCTCTCTCTCTCTCTCCTCTCTCTCTCTACACAGAGGTGAGTTTGATTCCCTCATACAGAGATTGATTCTGGGTGTCTTCACGCTCTTCATTATGAAGATGGCCTGTATCTTTCATGGGAAGGGAGATATTATGCCCCTCGTTAGCTCATTGCTAACCCAACTTCTGCAGATACCACAGGCAGCATGTGCTCTCATGTCTCCACGTCTATTCTGGGTCCGGACAGTAAGCAGGTGCACTGCTCCTCGTAAGAAATGACCACACATACATTCATTTTAATAAGCCTCTGTCTCCCTCCTGCTTTCCCTGCGATGCTCAGACCTTTACACTGAGTCTGAGAGACCAGCTCAAACCCAAGATGTCAGCGATGCCAAACAGAGAGGACGAAACTAAAGAGACCCAAACAGAATTAGCCGTACCCACTTTTAAGCCACAGTAATTCAATTTATTCATGAAAATAACTCACTGATAGAAATGCTTCTGAAATAATGTAATGGGGAATTACAGTAAATGATAGTACAACAAAATAATAATAATAATAATAATAACAACAATATGAATACTACTACTTCATATAATGATAATAATGATGATGATGATAAGAAGAACTACCATCATCATCACTAATGATAATACTACTAATAATAATAATAATATTTTATTTGTAGTAGTAGTATACCTATGAGTAGTAGCATTGGTATTATAAAACATAGATTAGTGAAATTACGAACCTTACGGGAGTCAGACTGAATTTTCACACAAACAAATGACTGACAGTCAGCAAATATATCTCAAGGCCAGGGTCAGAGTGAATAAGCATTTCTGTCTGTCATTGAGGAGAGAATAAGCCCTAGCCTGTCTGGCTCTGTGTTCAACATCAAAAGAACAATGTCCCGTTGAGGAGGGAAGCACACTTGTGCTCCGTACACATTCGTCTCCTGTAATCAATCGTCTGTACAAGCTGAAACCTTCCCGCTTGATAAACTGTTGGCTCGAGTGTGACTTAGTCAAACAGATAGCAGGTTTCCCCTACTTTGATAAAGATGCTTTCAAAAGCCACGACTGTGATGCAACCAGGGTTCACAAACTGTGCAGCCTTGAGAGGGACCGGCAGGGTCCTGCTAGTGCGCTGAGTAAACACGGCTCACTGCCGATTCCCCGGGCCTACTGGGGGCCGCCGTTGACACGTGTCCTTTTCTCAAAGTGTGTGCCGCACCATCAAGGACGGGCGCTAAGATGCACACAATGGCCAATTGTTTTTTTGTCCCTGTATCAGAGATGTGTTCGGATCAGACATTTCCTGCTCTGGCACACAGCAGCTAAATGCGGGTCATGAGAGGGAATTGTTCACATATCAGACTGCAGGAGTTTTCACTGCCTTCGTGTTGGTACTGAAAGTTCTCCAGTACAGTTCACTACTTCAGACTTACCACTTGGATAAACCTCAATGAAAGAGTCTGAAAATAATAAAAATTGAATATGCGTTATGGATTACGCCCCACAAAAAAGATGAATAACAACGTGTGAACAATCGGCTGTGAAACATCTCACACTCAGCTCTGTATAAAGAGGGCCAATTATACGAATGTGTCCTAACCCAATGCCATATAGGGCCACCCCCCCCAACCCACCCAGCCACTCAAAGACACTTAAAGACACTCTTGCAGATCCATTTCAAGAACAGAGAGTGGGTTCGGAACTGGTTACGGGATAGAACACAAAGGGTAGTAATAGGCGGGATCTTATCCGAGGAGGGTATAGTGGGAAGTGGAGTCCCGCAGGGATCGGTGCTGGGTACACTGCTCTTTATCATTTACATAAATTACATTGATATGGACATTGAAAGTACATTAGTTAAATTTGCAGATGATACAAAACTGGGAGGCTTAGCAAATAGTCAGGAATCTACTAAAGTAATCCAAGACGATCTGAATAGAATCCAGAAATGGGCAGAAACCTGGCAAATGAAATGTAATACAACTAAATGTAAAGTTCTACATGTGGGGAATAAAAACATAGGACAGGATTATTTTAAGGGAGGTAGAAAACTAGAATGTGCACACGTAGAAAAAGACCTAGGAGTACTAGTTGATCAAAGCTTGTCAGGGTCTGGTCAATGTGCGGTAGCAGTTAAAAAAGCCAACAGGTTGCTGGAATACATAGCCAAGAGTATTGAGTACAAATCGAAGGAGATCATACGCACCCTATACAATGCCCTTGTTAGGCCACACTTGGAATATTGTGTGCAGTTCTGGGGACCGCACTACAAAAAAGATATAGATGCGCTGGAAAAGGTCCAAAGACGGGCAACCAGACTGATTCCAGGCATAAAAGACAAGTGTTATGAGGAAAGGCTAGAGATGCTTGGACTGTTCAAGCTTAGTAAAAGGAGACTTAGGGGAGATTTGATTGAGGCGTTTAAATGTATTAAAGGAATTAACAAAGTGAATTACAAGAAATTATTCAAGTTGAGTTCGGTTAGCAGAACGAGGGGGCATAAATGGAAACTGACAAAGGCTAAATTTCACACGGACACTAGGAAATATTTTTTCACACAGAGAGTGATCAATGCGTGGAATAGCTTGCCTGGACATGTAGTGGAGGCTGAGACACTAGGGGTATTCAAGGCCAGGCTCGATCCAGTGTTAGACACTCTAGCCTTTTGGTAAACTAAGCATTGTGAGCAGATTAGTGGTAGGAATGAACGAGCAGTGTTGGGCTGAATGGCCTGTTCTCGTCTTCCCCTTATGTTATGTTATGTTATGTTAACAGCAGCTACAGAACTGTTGGGGGGTGGGCCAAGGGTTATGAAGTCATTTGTTTCTTGCTGCTGTCAAAACTGCACCAATGTCCCCCCCAAAAAGTGGGGTGGAGGACTGATGGAAGGACATCTGGACTGTGGGTGGGTGGGGGTTGGGGTGGGAAGGGGGGGATAGAGAAGGGAGAATGGCATAAGGAACAAAGTGAGCACAGCAGAAGGAAGGATTCAGCTTGGAGTTGGGCCTTTCTTGTCTGGTGAAAGGAGGGTGGCCTGGCAGCTAGACTAATGAAGCACAGGAGAGATGGGAGAAGTGCCAGGGTCTGGGGGGGTTGGGGAGCATCGGGGCTGCAGATGTGTCAAGCCCCCCCCCAGAGCAAAGTAAGGACATAATCACCATCAGAGTCACAGAGCAGACTGCGCACAAGGTGACATGGGACAGGATGAATGAGCGCGGGGCCAGGGCGGGGGGAGGCGAGGCAGCGGGACTGCTGTTCCAACAAAAGAGTATCTGTAGGCTTCTCTTTGCACATATTCTTAAAACAGGAGGAATCCTGCAGGTTCCAATCCTGATAAGGTTTGGATCCTGCAGAATATTTAGAATTGAGTGAAACCATTCCAAACCTTAGCCCTGGTGCCCAAGAGTCATGAAGGTGGTTATTTTCTTAATACAAGAAATATAGAAATGTTGCCTTAATACAAATTAGAATTTGTATGATATTGTAACTAAAAACCCTTAAAGCTCTGGCAAGCAACACTGCTACCTATTTTACTAACTTCCTAGCTAATGCAGATTCACTTTTTGAAAAATATAAATTAACTAGAAAAAATTCCACTGAAATTTTGAGGGTGCCTGCTCCCCACACACAAGCAGTAACGCACACACACACACACACGCACACACACAGATGTGTAGGAGAGGAGTAGAGAGATACGTGTGTGAGAGAGAGAGAGAGAGAGAGAGAGAGAGAGAGAGAGAGAGAGAGAGAGAGAGAGAGTGTTCACCTAAATGTGACGCACGGTTTCTGAAAAAATCGCCCAAAAGGACAGAGAACGCTGTCTAAAAGTTGCATTCGCTCCCCATGTAAAGTCAAAAAAATGTATAAAAAAAATAAGAGAGGGCGATTTATATTTTATCACATCTCCTTCATTTTAAATCATACCGACACCATTCAAACTTTAAACGGGAGATGACTACCTATATTAAGATGCCTTTTTTTTACAGAATATTTATATATGCTGTACTTTTTAAACCAGAGCAGTTTCTATTTTGAAAGAGGCTTGATAACAGTTGCAGACTAATGCGTTGCTAAGCAACGGCTTAACTTCACATAAAAAATGTCACACCGCTTCGTTCCGACTTCTTTTACACAACTTTCTGGACCGATTTGAACTGGGAAAAAGGCCTGGTTATTGAGGCGGGGTATCAAAGCGAATACCTGAAGTCTTACACTGATTAAACCGCTATAACTACGTTAAAAATGTCACACTGATGCTATCGGACCATTGAAACGACTGGATAGCCAGTTAGCATGATTCCGACTTGTTTTACACAACTTTCTGGACCGATTTGAACTGGGAACAAGGCCTGGTTATTGAGGCGGGGTATCAAAGCGAATACCTAGCGAAGTCTTACACTGATTAAACCGCTATATTTGCCGCTACGTTAAAAAATGTCACACTGATGCTATCGCGACCATTGAAACGACTGGATAGCCAGTTAGCATGATTCCGACTTGTTTTACACAACTTTCTGGACCGATTTGAACTGGGAACAAGGCCTGGTTATTGAGGCGGGGTATCAAAGCGAATACCTAGTGAAGTTTTACACTGATTAAACCGCTAGATTTACCGCTACGTAAAAAAATGTCACACCAATGCTATTGCGACCATTGTTTTCAATGGGTAGCATCTTAGCATGTTTCCGACTTCATTTACACAACTTTCTTGACTGATTTGAACTGGGAAAATTGCCTGGTTATTGAGGCGGGGTATCAAAGCGAATACCTGGCGAAGTTTTACACTGATTAAACCGCTAGATTTGCCGCTGCATTAAAATCATGTTTCCGACTTGTTTTAAAAACACAAGTTTTTAAAACCAAACAAACAAATTTTTTAACAAACCACACCACACACAAACACACACGCACACACACACGCACACACTCACACACACTCTCTCACACGCGTGCACACTCTCTCTCTCTCTCTCTCTTTCTCTCTCACACACGTATCTCTCTACTCCTCTCCTACACATCTGTGTGTGTGCGTGTGTGTGTGTGTGTGCGTTACTGCTTGTGTGTGGGGAGCAGGCACCCTCAAAATTTCAGTGGAATTTTTTCTAGTTAAAAGTTAACTTCTTCTTTACTGTAAACATTATTTTCCAATTGATTTGGTTGAAAAACATGTTTGAGAGATGGTTAAGAATATAGCTTTGTTGATTTCACCCATATCAAACAGTATAAACTATTGCCTGAAGTTGTCTTCGAGTATAAGAAATCAAGGAAGGCATCAATCCACCTTCATAATGGATTAAAAATGATTGATTGATTATTTCAATAGCAGTCCAGTCCAGTTTCACAATATTAAGCATTTTATGGCAGTTACATAAAGGGGGACATTTCATATTTGTTACTGGAGATAAATGTATATCTTAAGATTTTGTAGGCTTTGGTTCAACATTTTCACAAATAATTGATGGTGGATTCTGTAATATAGCCAAAAACATATAGATTTGATGTATCCCTCATAAAAATGTGAATTACTCCTATAAAAGTGGTTTAAAAAGGTAAAGAAAAACATATGAGCTACTCCTCTTCACTAGACCAGAGAGAACGGCAGACTGTCCTGAAGCTATTAACAGTACCTGTTTACGATCAACTGTAGTTCCCCCCTCGACAAGAACATATCTCAGGCAGCAACGGCACAACAGCTTAACACTCAGGCAATTAAAGGAAGCCAACAGTTTGGAGCATGGAGTCATGGTTAATGCGCGCTCTATTAAATGTGATACCTCATTAATACAGTGGGTATAAAAAGTATTCACGCCCTTTGGCATTTTATTTGACTTCATCTTACTTCATGGAATCAAAATTGACTTTATTGCAATTTGTCACTGATCAACACAAAATACTCTATCATGTCAAAAAAAACTCTAAAGCTTTTTCTTAATTACAAATTAAAAATACACAATAATTGATTCCATAAGTATTCACCCCTTTTGCTAAGACACACCTAAATAAACTCTGGTGCAATCAAATGTCTTCAGAGGTCACATAATTATTTGATCGGAGTCCACCTGTGTACAATGAAGGTGTTTCAGATGATTTCAAATTAAATACACCTCTGTCTGTGAGAGGTCCCTCAGTTGGATAGTGCATTTCCAAACAGGAGCTTCATCATGAAGACCAAAGAACATTCAATGCAAATCTGAGAAAAATCTGTTTTTCAAAAGCACCATCAGGGGAAGGATATAAGATTTCAAAGACTTTGAATATCCCCCGAGCACCATTTAGTCCATCATATAGAAATGGAAAGAATATGGCACATCTGTGAATTTGCCTAGAACAGGCCGTCCTCCAAAGCTAAGCATCCGTGCGAGAAGGTCACTTGTTAGGGAGGTCACTAAGAGGCTGATGGCAACTCTGACGGAGTTACAGTCTTCCATGGCAGAGATGGGAGAAATCTGCAATTTATGGGAGGATGGTTTCTTTAGCCATTGTTGAAGAAAACTCACATGAAATTTCACCTAGAGCTTAACAGAAGGCATGTGGGAGACTCTCAAACCAAGTGGAGGAAGATTTTATGTTCTGATGAGGCCAAGATTGAACCTTTTGGCCTCAATGTTAGGCTCTATGTTTGGCAGAAGCCTAACACTGCACATCATCCCAAGAACACTATCCCTACTGTAAAACATGGTGGCGGGAGCCAAATGTTATGGGGATGCTTCTCTGCTTCAGGGACGGGAAAACTTGTCAAAATAGAAGGCAAAATTGATGGAGCAAGATATAGACAAATCTTGGAGGAAAACCTGCTGCAGTCTGCAAGAGACCTTGGACTTGGGAGAAGAATTATATTCCAGCAGGACAATGGCTCAAAGCATACAGCAAAAGCCTCAATCCCTTGGAGAATCTGTGAAAATTGCTGTTCACCAACAGTCTCCATCCAACCTGATGGACCTTGTGCAATTTTGTAAAGAAGAATGGGTGAAAATTGCAGTGTGCAGATGTGCAAAGCTGGTAGAGACTTACCCAAATAGACTCATCTGTAATTGCGGGTAAAGGTGCTTCTACCAAGTATTAAGTCAAAGGGGGTGAATACGTATGTAATCAATTATTGTCCGTTTTTTATTTGTAATGAATGATGAAAAAGCTTAAGAGTTGGGGGGGTTGTACTTTGTGTTGATCAGCGGCATGAAATCCCAATAAAATCAATTTTGATTCCATGAAGTAAGAAAATAAAATGTGAAAAATGCCAAAGGGGGTGAATACTTTTTAAACCCACTGCACGGCTGACCTGATGCTATACATGGAACATCCCACTGAGGCCTCCCCTAATGTGGTTACACTTTACATAAAAATAGCATGACTCAGAATTGTATGTGCATGATAAATGTCAAAACATACTTTGAATATTACTTTCATGTTTTGAAAAGAACAGAACAGGCCTTCATTTTTAATGCCACAGATAGTTGAGACTAGTCTTTTGTACGTTCACATGCAAAGGCGACCTGACCTCTATGTTACAGCTGATCACGCCTGGATGATGTTGCGCAGGTGTGTGCAGGGTCAGTGTGAACGTTTGGCTTCAGGTGTGTGCAGGGTCACTTAAATGAATCGCTCAGTTCATAGATATAAATGTGTCAGTTATTCCCGTGCAGCATAAATCCAGACACTCAGCCTGCTCAGGGCCACAACACGGACATCATTTGCTAAGTCAAGCTGGTACCTTTGCCACTCTCACACAAAATATCAGCATAGCGTAGGGGCCTGTAGGTATTTGGCTGGTCCTGTACGAGTGTGAGCTGCCTATCAGGGACAGGATTCGAAACCCATCTATGCCAGACCGGCCCTGGCCGTTAGCCCCGATCAGGGGCGGCGTTTGGCTGTCTGCTTCTGAGGGAGGGGGGTAGGGTGGTCGGCGTGAACTCGCTGCGAAGCACGTAAGGGTGTCTCCAGAAAGTCGTTGAGTTCCGTCTCGGAGGCGGCGGATCATCGCCAGTCTTGGAGAGTAGCTTGCCCAGTAGAGATGGGCAGCGAGTTCATGGGGGAGGGTTAATCTAAATAAACAGAGGGTATAATTGGCTTCCAAATTGGGGAGAAAAATTGGGGGGAAATCCAAAACAAAAGAAGAAAAAAAAAATTCTTCATTAAAACATGCCATGCGCCCGCTGACCGTGGCTTTAGCAGCAGCGACCAGGATCATCTCTCATTTGAGTGGCCATGGCAACCTTTCGGAAGAGGAAGGGGGGGAGGGTATGAACAGATCCCCACTCCCATACAGCATTCAAAACCATGAAGGAATCATTGGGATACATTTGTGAATGCAAAAAAGAATCATGTTCAGGTGGAAGATATTACGTTATCCATAGGTAGATCTTTTTTTGTTTGTGTTTTTCGGAGGGAACAGGGGGGAGAGAGGTGGCATCATGCGTTTCTAGTTTTGAATAAAGAAGCAGCAGATTACATCGGCTTGTTATGGGGAGCTGAAGAGAAAAAAAGACACCCCCCACCCCTTGCACAAATTAGTATCCATTAATAAGTCATTTTGCCTGGCAGAAACGGCAAACCCTGAAAGCTTTGTACAAGACGATCTAATCACTTAAGAGCCTGTCCTTTCTCAATGGAAGGTGAATGTTTGTGTTCCTACAGCTGTCCGGGTTTAAGTGACTTCTGTGGGCTGTAAGCGGGAGACAGCTCCAGGAGAGGCTGAGATAATGGGTGCAGCGACACACACAACCAAACATAGCGAAGCCTTTATAATACCTCATTCAACATTCATGAGCAAAATGTACATTTTTATGACTACAAATGAGAACGCATGCACATTTTGGGTTTCGTAAATGGGACCTTCTGTGTTGAAGCCAAGCCATGCATTGTTCTATGAATTAATTTTGTACATGCAGTGCTGGTCCATGTTGATGATTTACAGAAAACATTTTAAAGTTGGATTATAAGGAATATGAGAGTTCCCTTTTCCTGGAAGCTGGAAGAAAGTGAGGCCTGTTTTGAAGCCTGGCAGTACTTGGCCTGGGGTGCAGAGTCCACACCTGTTCTGACATGCACAAAGGCAGGTGCTGGAGCCAGGGCTGAGCATGTTTAATACGCACGTGACACCACACCTCATATCCTCAAAATCCACAGAACTGTTAAAGCACACATACACCCACATGCACGCACACACACGCACAGAGAAAACAACATACAGTACACACACACACACACACACACTCCTGGCAGACGATATTAAACATATTTGCATGGAGATTTCTATCTGTTCCTGAACATGCGTAACTTGGCACTAACCTGATTGAAGGACTTTGCCAAGGTGTATCGCATTGCACACAGATTGCAGCCTTTTCTCACAGTAGGATATTGTTTTGCTCTAAATGTCAGTTCTTAAGAGCCACCAAGGGTGGGTGGGTCTATGAGCACAAAGCCCAGGGATGCTGGACACAACATTTAAAAAACAGCATCTTTTTCATGCTGAATTACTATTGTATGTGCTCAGCGCTAAACACTACCTCATAAACATTAAACTAAACACGACCTAACACACTACCTTCATTTACAAAGCACTTTATGAGTACGTCCAGTAAAGTTCAGATTTTGAACTTGAGACTGTTACACCCCCTCCTTCAACCCCCTCCTTTTTAATAAAAAAAGGCCCTTTTCAGGGAACAAGTAATGGGTGAACGTGTGTTAACAGTCACTCTGTATCCATCAAAAGAGCCCCAATCCATCACGCTTCCTCCTCCATGTTTGGCAGTTGGTGTTGGAGGAACCATCCTTTCGCCTACTCAACGGCGTACAAAAACCCTGCGTGATGAACTGAAGATTTCAAATTTGTATTCATTGGTCCATAAGACCTTCTTCCAGTCTTCAGTAGTCCACTGGTGGTGCTTCATGGCCCAGGCAAGCCTTTTTTTCTTATTTTGCCATCTTAGCAATGGCTTTCTTACTGCCACTCGACCTGTCAAACCTGCAGCTCAAAGTCTTCTCTTCACAGTTGAAACTGAGACTTCCTTACTTCAACCAGTGTTAAGCTGTTGTCCTGTGAGCCGCCTACCACACAAGCTGTTGACTCTCATCGATTTTGTCGTGGCTTTGGGTCTGCCAGACCTCAGAGTTTCCTCCAGTTTCCAAGTGCCTTTTGTTTAAGATTTTGTTTCTGATTTTATCCCAATTTAGTAGCCAATTAGATCCGCTATTTTATGTCAATCCCCCCCTAGTAATGTGAGTTCACTGCCGTAGTCAGTGACGAAGGCGAAGTAACGTCTCCTCCGAGACGGCACTCACCAGGCCATCGACCGTAACCCGGTACTACAGGGCCACTCTTATGCGCAGCGAACGTCCTGTCAGCTTCTCTCTCCCCTCCCTGGGGCGGACAGCCAATCGCCGCCGCCTGGTGGCACTCCCGGCCATAGCCAACTGTGGCGGGATGGGGAATTTTACCCGGTCTCCGTGGCCAGTGTCGAACGTTGTAACCACTGGACCACCTTTTGATAGTGTAGGAAACTGTACTCACTGACACCTTGGCCTTCTTTGCAATTTCTCTAAAGGGAAGACCTACACTTTTAAGGGTTATAATGGTCCATCTGTCTTCCTTTGTTAATTGCCTTTTTCTCACCATTATGATAGCAATATACTACTTCCTGCAGTGTAATATTGTCCAAATAATGCTTCAGAGGGTGTAGTAACACGGTCTGTTCCAAGACTGCTTTTATACAGACAGAGGGTTTGTAAGTAATCAACAAAAGTTGGGACACCTGTAGGAATTGTTTGCATCAACTTTCAAGGCTTAATTTACTTCCATTGCTGCAGAACAGCTGGAAGTTGTTAACCCATTACTTGTTCCCTGAAAATGTCCTTTTTTCATAACTCTGAAATTTACATTCTTTTTCCGTTTTTGGTAACCTAAATGGTTTTTTTTAACCTCTTGCAGTTTACCGCTTACCTTTGTACCATTTCAGGGTATTCACTGACCTTAAACTGCTTAAATTTCAGTAAAAACTGGAAAAATGGGGGTGTTTTAAAACCTTTGACCGGTAGTGTATATGTATATATCGGCTGGAGAAAGGATAGCCTAAATGTTAAAGCTAGAACAGGGGAAGGTCTCACCTCGCCCAAATTCAGTGGATGTGCTTTGCTGATACAAATCAGTTGTCAGTTACTTCTCTTGAATCATGATCTCGTACAGGTGGGGCTGCAATCGGAGGTGCAGATTCAACACAGCTACTGACCTGTGACAACGCCTTCTATGATAACTTCCCAAAAAGTTATTGATATCTTGTGAGATGGCTAGAAGAACACAGGTTTGGTTCCCAAACCTCTCCTTGAGTCACTCCAGCTATTCCATGTCTTTGTTCAATTCCACCACCAGCACACCTTGTTCAACTTAATGAGGTATTGTTTAGCTGAACTAGGTATGCTGGTGATGGAATTTAACAAATACATGGAATGGCTGGTGTGCCTCGAGGAGAGGTTTGGAAATGGCTAAACTAATACAGTTTGACAGACATAAAATCATAGTTTTACATCAACAAGGCAATTCTCAGCGAGCAATAGCCCACCTAACCTGATTTTCAAGATGTGGTGTTCAAGCTGTCATAAAGAAATTTGATGAAACTGGGAAAGCTGAAGACAGAAAACACAGTGGAAGACCCAAATGGTCCGAATTAGAAATGTTTGGTTCACAAAGACGCCAGTATGTCAGAAGAAGAGTTGGCGAGAAGTACATTGATGCCTGTCTGCAGCCTTCTGTGAAGCACGGTGGTGGCTCTGTCATGGTCTGGGGGGTGTATTTCAGCCAACGGTGTAGGGGATCCGATCAAAATCGATGGAATTATGAATGTTGAGGAGTATATACAGATTTTAATTCATCATGCTGTACCTTTGAGAAAACGACTGATTGGAAAAAACTATCTTTTACCACGATAACAACCCCAAACACACTGCAAAGACCTAATTGGAGCGGAAGTGCGCAGATGGAACACTCACAGTATTATATTGATTACCTCAGAGTCCCAACCTCAACATAATTGAAGAGTGTGGCAATCACGTGAATTGCTTCAATTTTGCATTCTAAGGGAGGCCACACAAAATACTGATTTGTTTTAAAAACACAATACCTTTTCATTACTTTTCATTGTATTAATGTTTCTTTGTGTTTACTTCAATGTTGTATGGTGTTTTTTTGACCAAATAAATACTTACTGCTCAGATAAATGGCTTTAATTTGAATTTTGTCAGAGTGGCCTAAGACTTCTGTACAGTACTGTGTATATAGGGAAAAATCTTCTACCTAATGCATTCTGTTTAAAACTGTTGTTCATTATTACAAATGTCATTTTCAGTGTAAAGATCTGCATTTTATATGCGATATGTGTGTGGGGAGTGCAGTTTGTGAGAACAGTGATCATTTTGAGGATGAAGCTTTTCTTCCAGGAATTGACCTTCAAATAGGGGTCAAAGTTGTTGTTGTGATCATATTCTGTGATCTCATACAGAAATAATCTGTATATATTAGATGCAGCATAGCTCAATCACTTCAAAGAAACCTATGTTAACATATGGAATCCAAATTTCATTTTCTTAATATATTACTATTGCTTAATATATACGTTATTACCATATATACATCTGCATGGCATTTTATACACATCTTTTACCACATCTAGCTATTTACAGCACATCTGTTTTAATTGTGAGATTGCTGGCTTTGTATAAATAATTCAAGACTTTGTGAAATTCATAGTTCCAAAAATTGTCTTGTAATCAGTTATTTAAAAGTTAATTGCCATACATGTAATACAGCCCATCCCTGGACGCCAATGTTTGTGTGCGTGTTTGTATTTGTGTGCGTATTCGGGTGGGTGTGTGTTTGTGTTTGTGTGTGTGTTTGTGTTTGTGTGTGTGTGTGTGTGTGTGTGTGTGTGTGTGTGTGTGTGTGTGTGTGTGTGTGTGTGTGTGTGTGTGTGTGTGTGCGCGCGCTTGCATGTGTGAGACTTATGGTGGGAGTGTTTTTGAGTAATGTCTTTCTTGGCTCAGGGAAAGGTCCCACAGATTGCAGGCAGGCTTGTTATCTGTACAGCGCTGAGATTGGTCTTAAAGAGATCAGTGGGTCATTTCCAGCCTGCCTATGGGCTGGCACTCTTAAGGCACTGCGAGTCGATGAAGCCCCAGGGACCTTGTAACACTTTGAGAGCACAAAGAGACTACAGACCTACTCCCCAAAGGTGTGTGTGGGGGGGTTGGGGAACAAACACATGCTCCCCTTGTAAGAATGTGAAAGAGTGTGAAAAGCCGCTATAACATTTTGTGTTAGCTGAAGAATTTGGGAGATAACAAATGTCTCAAGATCATGGTCATTCATGATTAACATATGGTTATGTTAAGAAATAAAGCTGCCCCGAATTCAGGTATTTTTGCATGGGTATATTTGTGTGCGCATTTGTATTTATATGTGACAGTCTATATGTTAGTGTATGTGTGTTCAGAAAAATTGAAACAGAGATGTATTTCCTCCTGTATTGTGAGAAATTCAAAAAAGAAAGAGATTTATCTTTCTATAAGATTACCAAAAAATTTGATGAATTTGAAAACCATCAGATGAAATAAAAGTTCAATACCTGTTAGGTGAAAAGAAAAACGAATGTGCCACCCTGGCGGCTAAATATGTGACAACTTTCCACAACTTCAGTGACAGCCACTAGAACTCCTGTCATCATTGACAAAAATGTTGATTATCATATGAGGCTATCGCCATTGTGTTATTATTATTTTTGTTCGTCGTGTGCATGATTTTTTTATCTATCAATTTCTTGTTGTGTTTAATTGTATGAGTGCTTTGGCAATATTTACTTGTAATTCATGCTAATGAATAAAGCTAATTGAAATGTAATTGAGAGAGAGAGAGAGAGAGAGAGAGAGAGAGAGAGAGAGAGAGAGAGAGAGAGAGAGAGAGAGAGAGTGTGCACATGCATGAGAACATGAGAATGAGAGCCATGCCCGGCCCGGCCTTCTTCCCTCCCTCCCCCCGTCAGCCCCGAGCCCATCCACAGCCCCTTCTCAGTCCCACGCCATCCTCGATCGGAGACTTGGGATGGAAATGTAAAACTCTTCTTAATGTTGCTGTCTCCCTGTGTATCAGCAGGTTCCGGAGCGGTTCCTGGAAGTGGCTCAGATCACGTTACGGGAGTTTTTCAATGCCATCGTCGCCGGCAAAGACGTCGATCCTTCCTGGAAGAAGGCGATATACAAGGTCATCTGCAAGCTGGACAGTGAGGTGCCAGAGATTTTCAAATCCCCCAATTGTTTGCAAGAGCTCCTGCACGAGTAAAGACCACTCTGTCCCCCCCTTTCAATGGATGGAGTATGAAGTAGCATTCCTATTTTGAAACCCTGGCTATTCTGGGATGGCCTAGTTGTTCCTTCCTTTATATTCTTTTTTCTTCTTTGTTTTTGAAGTCTTTGAAGCCATTGGGCGTTTTGACTGTGTGAATCCCCCTTTCTGCCCCTGTCTCAACGCAAGGGAATGTCCCCTTCTGCACAACCTAATGCGTAATCGTACTGTTAGCCTGAAGTTCTCCTTCGCTCACTGAGAGGGCTCCATTTCACCCGTGTGAAGGTTTTTCTGCACAACAACACCGTACATTTATAGATTTTATAGATGTAACTAGTATTTATGATTACTGCGATTATTATGATCAATGTTATTATTGCTTGCTCCAGATTTACATGTGATTATTTTGTTTGTCTCATGACAGTGCTACAGTACTTAAAATAAATAATTGTTTTGAAAAGAATGAGAGGGGGTAGAACATACATTTGATGCGATTCTTCTGTTGGGGGGGATTGTGACAGCCGTTTCCTCCGTTTAGCCCTTTCTCCTCCTGGCACAGGTCCAAGTCATCTTGTGTTTTCTGTCCACTCCGATAGCACGAGCACCAGGGGGCGGAGCCTACTCCGTCGCCTCCTCCTGCACAGAACAGCCTCTCTTGTAACTAAGCAACGTGACCGTTTCATACTGAGGCGAGCCAATTTTGCACACAAAAAAAGGATGGATGCTCTCCCTCTCACTGAGGGGCCATTGTCACTCATGAAAGCACACACACTCTTCCCTCTCTCTCACACACGCACACACACTCTTCCCTCTCTCTCACACACACACACACACATTCTTCCTCCTCACTTACACACACACATTCTTCCCTCTCACTTACACACACACACACACACACACACACACACACACTCACTCTCTTCCCTCTCTCTCACACACACACACACTCTTCCCTCTCTCACACACACACACACACACACACACACTTCCCTCTCTCTCTCACACACACACACACTCTTCCCTCTCTCACACAGACACACTTCCCTCACTCTCACACACACAGACACACATTCTTCCTTATCACACACACACACACTTTTCCCTCTCACACATACACACACATGCACACACTCTCTCACACACACACTCACACTCTTCCTCTCTCTCTCTCTCTCACACACACACACACACACACACTCTTCTCTCTCTCTCTCTCTCTCACACACACACACACACATACACACTCTTCCCTCTCTCTCACACACACACACACACACACAGTATTCCCCCACACACACACACACACACCAGTCTTACACACACTTGTGCATAAGCCCTTACTTCCATAGCAGAGAGCTGCCCTTCACAGGATGAGGGAAGTGTGCGTTTGGAGTGCACTTGCTAAACGGCAACTCCTACTCCATAACCACATGGCGTGCGTAATCGATTGAATTTATAAGAGGTCTATTCCCAAACCTAACCAACTCAGATAATGTAGTTGTTTTTATTCCCTAATTTGAGGGTCTGGTTGTGTGATTTCATAGCAGACTGCAGCTTTAAATAATTACACAATGTAATTATAATACTCTCTGGAACAATGTAAATGTATATGTTAATGTGCGTATTTAAATGGGATTCCTCGTCCTAAGGTGCAGTCTCTTAAACATACTTATTTAATATGAGTGTGTGTACGCTATAGGCCATATTTGAAATAAGATGAATAATTATGAAATAAGGTGACAGTGTACAATAAATTATTGTTCAAAAATGATAAATCTGTTATACCGTTTTGGCCTAATTGAGAGTATAGACATCCACGGGTTAGAGCTGAATACATAAAAACTGTTGTAAATAATACAGTTTATGTCAATTGTAAGAAGAATAAATAGTGGAGGAATTCTCCATGGCGTTTGCAAACAGAAATAAATGAACAGAAGTAATGCGGGACTTCTGGGTCTCACACGCAGCGCTTCACAGTATTCCGTTAACCAGGCTCATCTGTCTCCTTCTTAAGAAAAAAGTGTTGGCCTGTTCCTGCCTAATTACATAACAAGAAACGTTAGCCTTAAATGGTAGATGCAGAAATGTCTACCTGGTCACCACCCCCTCTCTGGTCTACTTCGAAGGGCGAGAGCCAGCCACGTGATTCACCACGAGCATCACAGCTGTGCTTCCGAAATTCAGCTGATTAATTGAAATGCAGGACCACAATTAGCGTCAGCACAATGCTTTTTAAAAACATGCTGACTTCCGATGGAATGAGCACAAAGCCGTGGAGGTCTCGCCATTGTGCTCAGAGCGCGGGCAGGAGATGATGCGCGCAGTAACAGGAGTGACGTGCCAATGTTTTCACTATGCATTCAAATTAACACAATCCTCTCAAACAGGACCCCTCCATGCACTACATTTCATCTGGATTCACACCGTCATCTTACGTGACCGCGTCATATAGAAGGCACAAATACATCTTTAACCAAACAAAAACAAAAAAAGTCAAAGGTTAAAAAACCTTGCAAATAACATAATACCAGAAGGTACAACAAACAAAATAAATAAAAGCACTTCATTTTATCGTATAAATTTATGTTTGTTTGTTTGGGTGGCAATCAAGAAGCACGCAGGTCACCACGATGCTGTTTCTTTGGAAACCGTGTTAAAGGGCGTTACGGTTGGTTCCATTCTATGTGATGCCCTGTGATGTTGGTGCCTAAGATCCGGCCTGTCCATGCTGTGATCACTCGACGTATAGAGATCTGAAGTGAAGCTTAGCTGTGCAACACGCAGATGCTCCTCTGTGGGGCATTGGCCGGAGGGGTGGGGCGAGGGGGAGGTGGAGCACGTGAAGGGGAAATGACCTCTGCCGTCACCACGTGCAGCTGGCCTCCGATTCCGCTCGAGCCATATTGCCTTTGTGCCTCTGCGTTTCGCATGAAAAATAAAAACCAAACTGACTTTTTTTTTTTAACTGCAGCAAAGTCAGTCAGGAGGCATCACTCATGAAGAAGTTGCTAAAGAAATGTACTCGCGTTGATGTTGTGCATTTTCCCTCAAAGTTTGATTTGTTCTCTGTTTAATTGTTTATGGTTGCCTGTGCCTAGACCAGTGAATCACTAGCGGACATTTTATATGTAAAACAAAAATTCTTAAAAGAAAAGGAAAAATATTCCCTCCCATTCCCTGTTCCTGTGCCTTCTACGGCAGAAAGCGTCATCCCCTTTACCTCAAATTATTTTGACTTCAACTGCAATAAACAGTGCATCATGCATTTTGTTTCCTTTTTGCTTTTTAACATAGCCTCATGGTGACAGCTATGCATACACTGTGTCTTTTTAAATATCTGATGATGAAGTCTGTTAAAAAAACAAGCAATGGTGAAGAAACCTTTTTGAGGAGACATTTATAGAATATCATTTGACAGAGCTAAATATTTTTCCTTAACGGTTTACACAGTATTCAGTTCTTTTAGGAGCCAACTGTTTTCTAACTGTTGCAAAAAGAGTTTCTGAGACCATTGAAACGTAGTGTAGAGGTAGTATTCCTTTGTGTGTGTGTGTGTGTGTATGCGTGTGTGCATGTGTGCATGTGCATGCATGTTCGTGTGTGTGTGTGCTTGTGTGCATGTTCATGTGTGTGTGTGTGTGTGTGTGTTTGTGTATGCGTAGGTGCATGTGTGTGTGCATGCATGCATGTTCATGTGTCTGCGTGCGAATGTGTGTGTGCGTGCATGTGTGCACGTGTGTGTTTTTGTGCGTGCGTGTGTGCATGAGTGTGTGTGTGTGTGAGAGGGACCTGTTGAATCAAGTACCACTGCGCATCTATCCACCTGCTGCTTTCAGACCAGACGTGAACTGAAATTAAACTGAAATGAAAGTATTCTCAATACGGGCACTGCATCACCTGTCTAATACAGAAAGGCTCTTTAATGTGTGGTTAAAATAACTCTAGCAGATGACCAACTGGAAAAGGGAGACTCTCTCTCTTGCCGTCTTGAGGACTAAACTTGTATGTATAACTGGAATGGCGGTGAGTCCGCCCTGCAGCTCAGCTGTCCGAGCGATGTTATGAGTCGTGTTGTGATGTACAATATGGGCGCAGCAGTTTCTGGCTACGGCCGTTTGCACGTTGGTTTCATGTTTCCTCAAACTCAATCATGTCCTTCATCAGGAATCAAATTTGTAAAAAAAAAAAAACGAATGGTGAACTAAGCTTAGATATTTTCCTTTTTTAAATGAAAAGGGGTGGAGCTTGGTGGAGTTCTGACATCGCAGCTCTTTCCTAAAGTCTCCAAACCAGTGGTGACATATTTTTTAAAAAGTGCTTTGCAAAAAAAAAATATATGAATTATATTTCTGTGAAGGGACAAAATACCAGTATCAAATGGACTGCATTTGCAAACTGCTCTTTGTAAATTATGCATTTTATTATATGTTTTTAAGGAGTTATACTCCTTTTAAGATTTTAAAGACAATTTTCACTGGTCCAGACGTGTATGTAAATATTAAGAGAAAAGTGAGAATACACTGCCTTTATATTATTTAGCAATATTTTGTAAATAGTAATGTTATGCTTTTTTTGTATGAAATAATTATTTGATTCTAGTGCAGTAATTCAACCTGACAGTTTCATGGTTTATTTCGTATATGTATGGTTTTCTTCATATATACACACATAGCTAAGAATTTGGATTGTGGATTTTTGTTGTCAGTTTATTAAACAGGTTCTGCATAATTTATTGGTTTAATTTATCCTAATTTATTTGATGAAGATGTACATTTTTTATTATTTTTATTTTTACCAAGGATGTACTGTAATATTATTTGGTAGAATCAAACAATGTGAAGCCCTTGTCCATTTCACTCAGAAGGCTAAAAAAGTGCAAAATGGCAATGGAATTTCAGAAATGTCTCATTTCAAGTTGAGCTGGGCAGCTACTAAATGTATTAAAATTTTGAAAATGTGAAACAAAGTGTTTTGTTTGGAAGATGAACTGATTTTATTTTGTGTGTTTTATGCTTTTTTGTATACTCTCAGAATTTGACCTTTGCTTTGTACCACCCACATGGACAGTAGTTTGATTGCCTTGTGTGCCTTCCATCTTCTCTGAGCTGAAGGTATGTGCCGTATATATGCAAGCTTGTGCAGAATAAAAAACAATTCCAAATCGCTGCTTTCGCTTGGGTTTCATGTGATGTTTCTCCCCCATCTCTCCTGTTCTGTTTAGTCTCTAGCATCGTTAGCCTTGGATTCAATCAAATGTCTGTCCTGAACTTTTACTCACAATCAAATGCAAGAATACTACTTTGTTTACATACAGTTTGCAAGTTAATTTTGATGATTGCTGAAAATGAAAAATTTCCCAAACTGTGATTGTAAAGGAAAATAAGCTTTTTCATTTATGTGTAAGTCAAGGTTAGGGACAAATGCTGATTGCACACAGGCTATTGTTCTCAAACAGAAGCACCATAGAGGGAAAAAAGAAGACTTTGACTCCTTGTTCCTCTACTTTCATGTTAACATTTGAAATGCAGTGTATGGCTATTTGCTGGTTACTCTTTACATTATTGTTGGCTTGGGCCCTGCCCTCAGCGGTTTGGTTGAGAAGCTTATTCTGAACACACACCTTACTGTATTGCCAATGGTTGTCAGTTTTTATCAGTTTAATTTGAGCTCAAATATATGAATGTAAATTGAATATACTACAATAAAAATGTAAATATGAAGAAGAAGAAAGAAAACCCAAACATGCACGTTCGTGAACTAGAAGTACTGGTATCAGTGTCTACAATTCTGTATTAAAGTGCACAATTATGTATAAAACCATATCACAGTGGCAAAAAAGTTAAAATTACCAATGCAATCATTGGGCCGCATTCCCAGGTGCCCTGTGGGAAAAATGTCTGTAGCATTACATGTGATCACCTGCGAAAAAAAGAAGAAGTAAAAGTCAAATGGATATTACATTGCACTATTTTGGTTGCATTACAGAAATAGGAGAAGAAGAAAAAAACATGAACAGGACGGAGAAGAAAAGAGCCGGGTGTGGTGTGGTGATGGCTGTTGCCTTGGGAATGGGCGACCAGCGGTGTAATTTATACCAATTTATGAGCTGATACAAAGCGCACGTTAGCAGCCGACCCAAACACCAGTCCCCATAACGACAAGTAGAACCGCGTGCCTTCCCCTTCTGTTTGATTTGAAAAAATAACATTTCTTAACAACATAACAATACAACAGCTGTGTTTGTGTTGGCCAATTCATTGTTTAAATTTTACCACTTTCCCAACCCCCCTCTCTCATCCTCTCCCCCTCTTATCCAAATAAATAACAGAAATTAATATGTAATATTGCCACTGTTTTTCAGTAAGATCACTATTGTTAGTAGTAAGAGATGTATACAATGGCAGGGCTTGCATAATGTGAGCAACGTCTGTTTTAAATGTGCGTTCATTGATTTTGGCAGAATGAGAGGGAAATAAATGAGCTAAGAGTTGTAGTTTTGCATATCTGTGGGCACAAGAACAGATGATGAAGATGGAATGTTGGAGCTGTATTGGATGTAAAATGACCTGGACAGCGTTTGATGTGGCAGCTTGGCGTTGTATGCACCTGTATGCCTGATGTTGGTAAAGCACAGAGCCGTTCACACACTGCTCCCATCTGATCGTGATCCATAATTGTAACGAAAAGGAAAGTAGTTCTGGCAGGTTTGACATTGTCTCTGTGAAGGAAGATTAAAAAAACTGGCATTACCCACAAGTGCAGATGCTGGTACATCTGTTTAAATACAGCGATCAGCACTGGAGTGCAGGAGTGCACCAGGCCTTGTGTTCGACGTGCTGCACAGCAAACCAAGGGGCAGCTGTAAAGCTGCTTCGTGTAGGGGCCCTGAATCAAAACAGCTCTGGACATTTCATATCAGCACTTACCAACCATCCTCTCTCTCCCCCCTTTCTCTATCTCCCTCTCTCTCTGACTCTCTCTCTCTCTCTCTCTCTCTCTCTCTCTCTCTCTCTCTCTCTCTCTCTCTATCTAAGTAGAGAATAAGGCAGTAACCTCTGGAGCCAGCCTGTCTCCTCCAGCAGTGTGAGCATTCAGCAGCGGGCTCCTTGTGTTGGGCTGAAGCAGCATCTTTGTATTAGACGAACAGTCTGCTCCTTAATCAAATACCATCTGTCACTACATCTGAACCTGTTTTTAACATCTGTGCTTTCTGGTCTTAACAAAGCTTTAAAAACCAATTCACAACTTTCACAGCCCACTGACTCGATGTGTGTTTACTACCTTTAATATGTCTTTATCGTTACTTTAATGGATCCCCCCCCATCTCTCTGGCTGGGGGGCTATTAGGAGACTGCTGTTGGGACAATACTGCGTTCCTCCAGCATTAATTACGTTGCCATCAGTAGCCAAGTGCAAAGGAACGTTAGTTGCTCAGGCCCAGAAAAGCAGGGCTGGGGGGCTGGAAGGACTGGGCAAATGCTGGTTCCTGTGCCACTGCCAGTGTGGAACACGGAAACTGATTGTGCACCAAATTGCTGTTACTTTAAATGACCCTTCAGACGGAATTGGGACCGAGGGGGGGATCAGTGCCGTGGCTACTCCACGCATACCGAGCGCCGAAAGTGCAGAACGTGGCTGCCGTTGGACCTGGGACACCGATCCGCCGCCAGACACAAAGCCGGCCATGGGGCGAGAAGGTGGAAGCTGCTGTGCTGCGCTGCATCTTTTGGAGATTTATGAAGAGAGCTTGTTTTGCATGCGTTACACGCTGTCCTCTGGACTGCAGGAGAATGCAGACCTCAGTGTCCCTGAATATCCCAACATTACAAATTATTAAAAAGGGGAGAAACGTCTTCATTAGAAAAGTACTAATTTTATCAAATAAATATAACTTAACAAAGTTATGGTCCTTCTGGCCTTGTTTGATCGAGTCAATTAAGTCGTAGGTTAAGTACAGTAATGCCCTACGCTAACATGCTACGTAGCCAAAGCTAATCAAGCTGTAACCAGTCAGCACATCTACTGTCCTGCTCCCTTCTTTTGACTGTGTTCCAGTTTTATACATACCCCAGATTTTAACCCCAAAATTGCAGGTTCAAATCCCAGGTTAGTCACTGCCACTGTGGAAAAGCTACTCAACCTAAATTGCTCCAGTAAAATATCCAAGAGCAGGTAAAAATGTCAGCTCTGTAAGTCCCTCTAGGTGAGGGTGTTGGCTGAGATGATAGATTAATGTTGTAATGGGCAGGGGGTGTTTAAAACTGAGAACTGGGGGGGCGGCGGATAGTGTAGCACCGTATTTTGACTTGTCCGATATGGCTTGCGCTGCCTGTCAGGGACGCGGTTGGAAACCCGTCTCTACCAGACTGGCCCTGGCCGTTAGCCCCAATTGGGGGAGGCATTTGGCTATCCGCCCCAGGGGGAGGGGGGAAGGTGAGCCGGCTCGAGTTCTCCGTGAAGCACGTAAGGAGTCTCCAGAACCTGGGTGGGCGAATTAGCTTGCCTCGTAGAGACGAGCCGCGGGCTTATGTGGGGAGGGTAAATTGAAATAAATAGAGGGTGTAATTGGCTACCAAATTGTGAGAAAAACTGGAAAAGTTGTTTTTTCATTTTTTCTAAACTGAGAGCTGAGCTGCTCTCAGGGTGGAGAGAGGAACAGCAGCCTCTAACTCCTCTGTGCAGTGGCATTACCACAAAATCAGTGCAATCAAAATAGTTGTTATGAGAGTCACATGACATTTTAATCTGGGATCTTTCTCCCACAGTTCTAAGGTCATTTATGTATTAGATCATGGATGGATAAGACCAGTAGATTTGATTGTGTCACTGTTATTTTTCATATTAAAATGCAAAAATACACTGCTTGTTAAACAGTATTTGAGCACATGGCACACAGCTCTCCCTTGCTATTCTCATAAATATAACTGTTTAAATCAATTGGACTGATTAAGTCTATATTTATTTAACTAGGGAAATACTGTCAATGTTGTTCTGTACATTTTTTTGCTCACACAGATTTTTACGGTCACAATTTCCATTCCACAAAAAGTTTAGGTGTAGTAACCTGAACCTGTGTCATTCCTGTTATATTCTCCTGACACATATTTTGGATTTCATAACATAAACAACATAGAGTTATAGAGTAGATCATTTTGTTATGCTGAAAAATCTGAATCCCATTTTCTCAATATAAAATTGTGCCTGAAAACCTCTGAAATCTCTGTGAGCTGGAGCTGTCAGTCACCTTCCTGGACAAAGCCCTGTTTCACAATATTTACTTAAGACTACACAGAGTTTTTGAAATTCCACCAGAGGTCTGTACAGATGTCCTTCAAAATTCCTGTTTCATTGTCCATTCCACTTCTTCCCTATTCCAAGATTTTCCATTTTTCATCTTTCAGAAGATTTCAGAAACTTAAACATCCACATTTATGTAAGAACGTGCCATATAAGCATTTACAAATACAGTTTGATGACTGATATCACTGTGTCACTGAAACTTCAAATCAGTAAAAGTCCTAAACCAGTTTTGGGAAGAAACGAGAAGATCGGAAGATCGGATTGAATCATTTTAATTGAATTCTTGGTATTAGATGAGTTAGCAACATCTAGTGGCAAGAGCATGAAAATACCTTGCAACCGCAAGTAATCCTCATTTCGCCCACATCGGGGCGGTTAGACCACAAGCCTATCTTTAATCAGCAGCCCAGTCAGACCATTAAAAAGTCAATAGAGCCTTTCAGGGTAAAAAGGGTTTTCAGGATGCCAGCATCCACACAGGCCTTTAAAAGGTGAGGGAAACAGCCAGGAGCGCTTTCCTTTCACTTCTGCGTTTCCACATCATTTAAATTAGCATGTTCAGAGAGGCACAGCAGGCATTGCAACGTGTCACACCAGTTCATATTTCATATGTAGAATCCGTGTTCTTCTTGGAGACTTGATGTTACTGTTTCTGAGGCTTATTAGTGACACACAAGGCGCCCAGTCAAGAGGCTACTTTTTTCTCTGCCGCTGTGCTATGTTTGTGTGCACTCAAGCATTGCGGGGAAGTTATGCCTAACAAACCTCCCGGACTTGAAGAGGCTACAAATTGTTTCGTCCTGAACCAGACTTATGATGTTATATAGTTGGACTTTCTAAAAGCTTTGACAAGGTTCCACATGAGAGGCTCATTGTTAAAATGAATTCAGTAGGAATTACAGGAGTTGTTTCAGAGTGGGTTCATAATTGGCTGCAAGGGCGAATACAAAGAGTAACAGTAAGTAGGGTCTAGGCATGGGACAGTTACCGTAATAAAAAACTCTTCCTTATTTACATAAATGACCTTGATAGGAATGTTAGTAGCAAAATAGTTACATTTGCAGATGATACAAAACTTGGGGGTTGGTTCCGCAAATACTGTGGAATCTACATTTAGGTAATCCAAGATGATTTAAACAAAATCCAGAAATGGGCAGAAACATGGCAGATGATATTCAATATTGTTAAATGTAAAGTTATGCATGGGGGAAATAAAAACATAAGACAGGAGTATTTTATGGGAGGAGAAAATGTAGAATGTTCAATTTGAAAAAGACTGTAGTTTGGAATTGTAGTTTATCTGCATCTAAGCAATGTGCTACAGCAGTGAAAAAGACTAACCGCCCAGATGCTGGGATATATGGCAAAAAGTATTGAGTATAAATCAAAGGAGGTTACAGTCAAGTGTTCTGTTTTTGTCATCTTCTCAGGAGTGGAATTCAGCAGAACCTGGGAGATAGGAACGCATCAGGAATGGAGGTTGTTCGGAACTCTTCAATGTTTGAAAGTGACGTCAAAATACACATTTTAAAACTTTTGGTGTATAGGCTAGGTTCTACACTGGGAAAGCAGAGACTGAAGTTGCGTAACTTCTGGGATGAAACACAGTTTCTAAGACGTTCATTTTCAATGGGATGCATTTACTGCTATACCACGGCTTGGATGAATACTCAATTCTGATTGGCTAACAGCCGTGCATATATATCATGTACACGCATGGGTAAATCCTTCTCACTTCTAAAAGAAAGTTCCATATTAATTCACCCAAAGACACACGCTGCATAAACAAGCATAAACAACAGTAACAATTCCTGTATAATATACAGTGAATAATATTCTCCTCAATATGACTGCACTACTGTCAGAGAAGAATGAGGCATGCCTGTGAATGTAATCATTTTAGCCTTTAATATAAGTTGTGGTAGCAAGGTGGCATAGCAGTTACATTTCTGGTTTTGTAATATGCCAAATAGTCTTGTGTCTTGTGTTTTTTCCTTTTCTATTAATTTTGTTTCTGGTTTTTCCCAATTTTTCTCCCCAATTTGAAAGGCAATTATACCCTCTATTTATTTCGATTAACCCTCCCCCCACAAACTCGTCGCCCATCTCTACGGGGCAAGCTACTCTCCGAGGCCAGCGATGATCCACCCCCTTCGAGACAGAACTCACGACCCCCTTTCTGAAGACACCTTACATGCTTCACAGCGAGTTCATGCCGACCACCCTACCCCCTCCTTCAGGAGTGGACAGCCAAATGCCGTCCCCAATTGGGGCTAATGGCCATGGCCGGGCTGACAGAGACAGGTTTCGAACCGCGTCCCTGATAGGCAGCTCACACTCGTACAGGACCAGCCAAATACGGGTGTGTTAGACCGCTACACTATCTTCCCAACTTTTGACTTGAAAGTTACGCCATTGGTTTGGAAATGTATCGATAGGACTCATAGAGGCATGAACAAACAGTACGAGGATAATGTGTGCTTGGCTTGTTTTTAAATAAGAACATAAGAACATAAGAATACATAATGATGAGAACGGGCCGTTCGGCCCATCTAGGCTCATCATGTCCTAATCTAAAGAGTATCTAGTACTACATCTAGCCTGGACTTGAATAGCCCAAGCGTTTCTGTCTCTACCACCCGCCCTGGCAAGCTGTTCCAGGCATTGACAAGTCTCTGTGTAAAGAAAAACTTCCTAATATCTGTGCGGAATGTGCCTTTAACTAATTTCCACCTGTGGCCTCTTGTTCTGCTGACCCCATTTATTTAAAAAAAATCTTTGGTATTGTACTTTGTTAATCCCTTTTAGGAATTTAAAAACCTCAATCAAATCCCCCCTAAGTCTCCGTTTGCTAAATTTAAATAGATTGAGTGCCTTAAGTCTATCATCATAACTTTTACCTTTCATACCAGGTATCAGTTTAGTTGCCCTTCTTTGGACTTTTTCAAGAGCTTCTATATCTTTCTTGTAGTGCGGTGCCCAGAACTGCACACAGTATTCTAAGTGGGGTCTGACAAAGGCATTATATAACATTAATATAACCTCCTTTGATTTATACTCAATACTTTTTGCTATGTATCCCAGCATCCTGTTGGCTTTTTTCACTGCTGTAGCACACTGCTTTGATGCAGATAGGCTTTGATCAAGTACAATTCCTAAGTCCTTTTCAAATTGAACACCTACTAACTTTTCTCCTCCCATAAAATACTCCTGTCTAATGTTTTTATTTCCCACATGCATAACTTTACATTTAGAAATTGTCACACGCCGCGTGACAAACCCTGAATGGGAACAGAACAGCCAGGAGACACGGAATGGAGTTTGTCGGTCTACGGACCGGATTTTATTTCTTAGTTTTTCTGTCTCTCCCCCCCGACATGGGAGGGAGACAGTGGGAGTAGCAGGTTAACATATAACAAAGACCAACACAAACACAGACACAAAATCTTCACCCTACTCGCCGCGAAGCTTTCGGGTAAAAACAACAAACGAAAATAACAAGTTAAAATAACCAAACTTACGGGACACCGTGCCTCTTCCTCCAGAGTTCCCCTGGAACCTCCTCAGGCACACACATATCCAGTGACCTTTCAAGTGCTTCCCACCCATTCATACTGAGACACTTGAACTTTTCAGTTCGAGTTCTCTTACTCATTCATCCAGAGACACTCGCCACTCCCAGGGTGTGAGAGTTCTGGCAACTGGCTCTCAAGACACTCCACTCTTCCGGTGAGTTCTTGGGCTTGCTCAGATACTCTCCACTGTCGAGTGCGAGCTCTTTTTACTAAAACCGAGGGCGAGATGCGGACCCCCTTCCAGGGCACCCTCCCGCTCCTCCATAATCACACCGAGGAGAGAGGCGGACACCTAAAGCGCACCCCCTCTCCCTCTTCCTCACTCACACAGGAAGCACTCTACTCAGTCACTTTCGACAAACGCACACAAAACTCCACAAACATTCCACATTCCACATTCCACATTCCACATTCCACATTCACATTCACATTCACATTCCACATTCCACATTCCACATTTCACATTCACATTCACATTCACATTCACATTCACATTCCACATCCACATCCACATCCACATCCACATCCACATCCACATCCACATCCACATCCACATCCACATCACATCCACATCCACATCCACATCACATCCACATCAAACATGCACATCCACACATCACACACACATCAAGACAAGACATCCACATCCACATCCACATCCACATCCACATCCATCCACTCCACATCCATCCACACCTGCATCTTAATCCACATCCACATCACATCCACATCCACATCCACATCCACAGGCATTCACATTCACATCAAACGTGCACGCGCACTCACACACACATCAAGACAAGACTGCCTGATTCCCAGGCTTAGTTTCTGCCTGGCTCAGGTGGGACTCGTGAGGCAATCACCCAATCACAATCACAACTCACATTCTCACCCAGACACCCAATTAGCCAATTGACTTCTATATCAATTGACTGATTGACACCAATTAAATAATCAAATAATAATTAAACCAATTAAGGCCTTTGGAGCTCCCTTCCGGGCGACAGTTCACTCTCACACCCTGGGAGAGTGCCAAACCTGCCCCCGGAAAGTCTCACTGCTCCAAAGGCCTCTACCACATGGAACAAGACAGGCAACCATGCCACTCCCATGTGGCCGAGACCGACGTCCTCCACAGAAATATTAAATGTCATCTGCCATGTATCTGCCCATTTTTGGATTTTGTTTAAGTCATCTTGGATTACTTTAGTCGATTCCAAACTGTTTGCCAAACCCCCAAGTTTAGTATCATCTGCAAACTTAACTATTTTGCTACTAACGTCCATGTCAAGATAATTTATGTAAATAAGGAAGAGCAGAGGTCCCAGCACTGATCCCTGCGGGACACCACTGCCCACAGCACCGAGGTCAGATATGGCCCCACCTACTGTTACTTTTTGTATTTGCCCTTGCAGCCAATTATGAACCCACTCTGAAACTACTCCTGCAATTCCTACTGAATTCATTTTCACAATGAGCCTCTCATGTGGACCTTGACAAATGGTTGTTGCTGTTTTGAGGAAAAAGTGTTTAATTTTTCAATTACTTGTTATGTTGTGTGGTCACAGCATGTGATGGTGCAGACCACTATTGTATAAGTAAAATTCTATAATGAAATTCTATACGCTTTATTGACAATATATCTGTCTGTTCATTGTGGCAAATAAAATGCTATTTCCAGAGCTCTAAGGGCAATATAAGAGTTTTTACTCCATGTTTCATATAATTTACTTGAAAATTACACACCCACAATTTCAGAAATGATGAGCTACTGCTGTCCCACTGAGCAATACAGCCACAGACATGGGGTTAACACTAAAGCTGTCTATAATCTCTGGGTGTTCTATTACAATTACTGCTCATCAACACATGTTCAACAGAATTCCTTCTCATTGCTATAATGCCCAATATGTAAAACTATGTGTGTGTGTGTGTGTGTGTGTGTGTGTGTGTGTGTGTGTGTGTGTGTGTGTGTGTGTGTGTGTGTGTGTGTGTGTGTGTGTGTGTGTGTGTGTGTGTGTGTTTGTGTGTGTGTGAAAAGATGTACAAGGCACATACCGTATGGCCTTTGTGTAAATGATAAAATTGACACTATTAATGAGGGGGTGTACAGGTGGCGAACAGAAAATGCACTCTGTTTCTGGGCGCATGGTTTGGATTCACTCATGGTTCTGAGGGCATGGTTTGGGTTCACTCATGGTTCTGAGGGCATGGTTTGGGTTCACTAATGGTTCTGAGGGCATGGTTTTGGTGCACCCATTCCATTAGAAGGCAAAGTTGATGTCAGTTATCCCTTAACACTAGGAGTGTGTTGGTGATTTAATATTTAAAATAACTTTGCTGTTGGGAAGGTCACATCACCCCCAGTCCTTGTTTATATCCTTTTCCAATACATGTTTTTTCAACACACTTTTATTGTTTGAATTTATATATAACAAATGGAACGGAATCTTATTACAATTTCTAAAGACATAGAAGTTTGAAAATGGTACATACCATAACAGAGATTTTTGTTTGTGCTGACTGCAAGTAGGGATCAGAGGAAAGAGCATACATTTCTAAATGAAGAACAAGAAAAATTACACATATAATAAGTGGCATGATTAATCAACAATCAACAAAAAAAAAGTTTTGAGGTATCGGGGCACACCTCTTTCCACCATTTATTAGCACCGGCATACAAATATTTCTGGGATGTAACGCTACTGTTCAGCAGTAACTGAATGGAGATGTCTGAGCTGAAGCAGTCCAAGCCCCCCTCTGTCCTGTAGCTGTCAGTGCTAGGGTGAGCTCACGAAGGAGCCTCAAGACCAGCCATGACGGCTCTAACAGCTGTAGCCAGAGAACCACCCCCTTGCTCTGTTAGCCCATTGTTGCTGGTAGGGTCAAGGAATTTCATTTATCATGAAATGGATACTGTTCACAGAACTCATCTCCTTAATACTTCACTATTAATAACCATCCTTTTTTCCCCCAAGTAGAATATAGAATATTATGAGAGGGGTATCATTCCAATGAGGCAGGGAGAGGGAGGGGTGGGGGGGTGGATCTTGACAGATAGCTCCGCTGTCCTGACAGCCTTGTTGTTTCCTCGCCTCGGTCTACGAGCGCACTATAAAGAGTGGCATGGTATGCCAGCACGGACCAACCAGCCATCCGTCATCTCTGAATTGCACTCGGAAAGATCACCGGGCGCTTACGAGAGCAAAAAACACCAAACAAAAATATGAGCACATGGTCGACGTGACAGGTCAATGCCTCCATGGCGCAGGAATCCTTTGATCAGAGTGTGCCTCAGAGACCGGAGCCGTGAGTCATGTGACACAAAAGCCATCTTTAAGAAGGGATTCGCTCTGGAATCCAGAGCTCAGCCCCCGCCGCCCACAAAGGCTGCAAACACAATGTGTGTTATGCCAGGTACCCAACAGCTGCTGACTAACAATAAAGAGAAAGGCGGAGGAAGCTAAATGCCCTTTACTCAACGCTCCCCAGTTGTTGCCTGGGCTATGTAGACATGGCCAATTTATTATGGCTATAGAGGGACAGCAATAATTCACCAGACAGATTTTCCTTTCCTTCTAAGAAGAGAAGGTAGTCCAGTGGGCACCTGCACGTACGTACACACACATACACGCATGCACGTACACACACACACACACGCACATGCACACACATACACATATACTACCGGTCAAAAATTTTAGAACACCCCCATTTTCCTGTTTTTACTTAAATTTAACCAGCTCAAGTCCAGTGAATAACCTGAAATGGTACAAAGGTAAGCAGTACACTGCCAGAGGTAAAAAAATAAAAATAAAAAATTAAAAAAATGGTTAGGTTACCAAAAACTGAAAAATAATGTACATTTTTTGGCAGTGAGCAGTTTCCTACACCATCAAAAGGCACTTGGAAACTGGAGGAAACTCTGACAGGAAGAGGTCTGGCAGACCCAAAGCCAAAATCAGAAGACAAGTTTCTAAGAGTCAACAGCTTGCATGATAGGCAGCTCACAGGACAGCAGCTTAACACTGGTTGAAGTAAGGAAGTCTCAGTTTAAACTGTGAAGAGAAGACTTCGAGCTGCAGGTTCGACAGGTCGAGTGTCAGTAAGAAAGCCATTGCTAAGAAAGAGGCTTTCCTGGGCCATGAAGCACCGCCAGTGGACTACTGAAGACTGGAAGAAGGTCTTATGGACTGATGAATCTTTGGTTCATCACGCAGGGTTTTTGTACGCCGTGGAGTAGGCGAAAGGATGGTTCCTCAGTGTGTGACACCAACTGTCAAACATGGAGGAGGAAGCGTGATGGTCTGGGGCTCTTTTGCTGGATCCAGAGTCAGCGACTTGCACAGAGTGACTGTTAACCCACGTTAACCCGTTACTTGTTCCCTGAAAAGGGCCTTTTTTATAACTCTTTAGGTTACTTTTTGGCAACCTAAACTTTTTTTTTTTAACTCTGGCAGTTTACCTTTGTACCATTTCAGGTTATTCACTGGACTTAAACTTCAGTAAAAACTGGAAGATGGGGGTGTTCTAAAACTTTTCACCATTAGTGTACACACATACACACGCACATACACACAGACATACACACACACACACATACACACACACACACACGCACACACACACACATACACATACACATAAATACACATAGACACATACACGCATGCACATACAGTGGGGAAAATAAGTATTTCACCCCCTGCTGATTTTGTGAGTTTGCCCCCTTACAAAGAAAGGAACGGTCTATAATTTTCATGGTAGGTTCATCTTAACAGTGAGAGACAGAATATATTAAAAAATCCCAGAAAATTACATTATATGAATTTTAAACATTTATTTGTGTTTCATTGAGGAAAATAAGTATTTCACCCCCTAGCAAAACATGACTCAGTACTTGGTGGAGAAACCCTTGTTAGCAAGCACAGCGGTCAGACGTTTCTTGTAGTTGGTCACCAAGTTTGCGCAGATCCCAGGAGGGATTTTGGCCCACTCCTCTTTGCAGATCCTCTCCAAATCCTTATAAATCCATTTTCAGTGTCCTGGCTGAGGGAAGGAGGTTCTCACCCAAGATTTCCCGGTACATGGCTCCATTCATCCTACCCTCGATCCGGTGAAGTCGTCCTGTGCCCTTAGCAGAGAAACATCCCCAAAGCATAATGTTTCCACCGCCATGCTTGACAGTGGGGATGGTGTTCTTGGGGTCCAAGGCAGCTTTTTTCTTCCTGCAAACACGGCGAGTCGAGTTGATGCCAAAGAGCTCGATTTTAGTCTCATCTGACCACAGCACTTTCTCCCAAGCCTCCTCTGAATCATCCAGGTGCTCATTGGCAAACTTCAGACGGGCCTGTACATGTGCCTTCTTGAGCAGGGGGACCTTGCGGGCACTACAGGATTTCAATCCATTACGGCGTAGTGTGTTACCAATGGTTATCTTGGTGACTGTGGTCCCAGCTGCCTTGAGATCATCAACAAGCTCCAGCCGTGTAGTTCTGGGTTGTTCCCTCACCTTTCTCATGATCAGGTTCACTCCACGAGGTGAGATCTTGCGTGGAGCCCCAGACCGAGGGAGATTGATGGTCAATTGGTGTTTCTTCCATTTTCTAATTATCGCACCAACAGTTGACTCCTTCTCACCAAGCTGCTTGCCAATGGTCTTGTAGCCCATTCCAGTCTTGTGCAGGTCTACAATTTTGTCCCTGATGTCCTTAGACAATTCTTTGGTCTTGCCCACTGTGGAGAGGTTGGAATCTGATTCATTGATTGATTCTGTGGACAGTTGTCTTTTATACAGGTAACGAGTACTTAATTAGGAGTACTAATTAAGTAAGAGGACTAATCTGTGTGCCTCCTGGTCACATAACCGGTCTGTGGGAGCCAGAATTCTTGCTGTTTTGCTAGGGGGTGAAATACTTATTTTCCTCAATAAAACACAAATAAATGTTTAAAATTCATATAATGTGGGGGCTGGCGGATGGCCCAGCGGTCTAGTGCACCGCGCTTTGGAGCGGTGTGCGCTGCTGTCAGAGACGCGGATCGAAACCCGCGTTTCTACCAGACCGGCCCTGGTCGTCAGCCCGATCGGAGGCGGCATTTGGCTGTCCGCCTCCGGGGGAGGGGGGAGGGAGAGCCGGCACGAGTCCGCCGAGGAGAAGGTTAATGGAGTCCGTGGAAGATCTCCGTCTCGAAAGAAGGCGGGGAAATAGGTCCAGGAATACGAATCTCGTTCCCGGAGGACGGGCGGCGGACTCGTGAGGGTGGGGAATTGAAAATAAAATAGAGGGTATAATTGGCTACTAAATTGGGAGAAAAACAGGGGAAAAATCAGAATTTTTTTAAAAATTTTTTTATTCATATAATGTGATTTTCTGGGATTTTTTTATATATTCTGTCTCTCACTGTTAAGATGAACCTACCATGAAATTTATAGACCGACCGTTCCGTTCCTTTCTTTGTAAGGGGGCAAACTCACAAAATCAGCAGGGGGTGAAATACTTATTTTCCCCACTGTACACACACACATACACACATACACACATACACACATGCATGTACACACACACACATGCACATACACATACACACACACACAAACCCTAAATAAGACAATGGCATTCTATTTTTGAAAGCATGGTCACCGGGAAGTACTAAAATGCCCAGTCCATAACTGACTTACAGGTAGTGAACAAAAAAATGGAAACACCAATATAAAGTCACTTACTCACGTGACCAGTATCGCCTCTGCCTTGGCATAGTCTTCCAGCGTCTGGAATTTTGCAGGAGTAATACAACAGCACTCTTCCACGAGAAGGTCAATCAACTCACGCTTAATTGATGGAAGTGGGAAACTGCAAGATATAAATACTTTAACATAGAGTGAAGGTGATCACTCAGTGCAACAATTAAGGATTAACCTTGACCTAGCCTTCCAAGGGTATGAGTCAAGGCCGAAATTACCATATATATTGGGGGGGACACATCCCCCCCAATATTCAGATATGCTCAAAATGTCCCCCCCAATATATAGCCTAGCTGATTTTTTTTTAAATGTCCCCCCCAATGTTGACTCCATGGTTACGGCCTTGGTATGAGTGCACCCAAACCATGGCAGAAAAATGCACCCCTCACCATTACAGAACCATAAGAGCCATTGGAACACTCGTGTGCATCCATTTTGTCTTCACTTCTTTTACATGGTGAGCACACTACTGATGGTTTATGGGTAGTGGAGCTGAAGGTCAGTGTAAAGGGTTTGTACCTAAAAGGGGTAAATACCTATAAAAAGTTAATAAGACAGTAGTGCTTTTTCCATAATACACAAAATCTTTGGGCTTTTAAACTAAACAAATGCAAGTCTATTTGAAATTCCTTTCTGGTTTTAGTTTAAGTAGCACACTTTTGAGGCGTACAGAACCAGCCCCATGTAGATCTCCGTCAAAGAGAAGTTCCCACCAGGGTTTATGAGACAGACTGTGACGTATCAATAGAGGTGCCACAGCAGAAATAAGATGCTTCACTTGTCTACAGAGATTAGAGATGACTTGCAGTGAGAAGTGTGGATGTGTGCATGTGTTTGCAGTGAGGGGTGTGGATGTGTGCATGTGTGGTGATAGAGAGATTACTTGCAGTGAGGGGTGTGGACGGGTGCATGTGTGGTGAAGGAATCCGTGTCACAGATGTACTGTAGTCTGATGTACTGCTGCCACCATCGTACACCGGGAAGAGGTCCATTAACCCTGCCTACAGCCTGTTTAAACAAGTATAAACAACACAGGAGCAGAGCATTCCACATTCTACAGAGGGGAGGGGCACAGTGGCCGTGGCTACATAGTAACCCTGTTTTTCTCCCCATTGTAACGATATAAAGCACCCAACCCTCGTTCCAGCTGTCTTACACTTAGTTTTAGGGTTAGGGTTAGTGTTAGAGTTAGGGTTACAGTTAGGGTTAGAGTTAGGGTTACCAGCTCATCTTTGAAACTTACCACTTTAGCGGCAAATGCGCATGGGCGAGATCTGGGAGAAAATAGGGTTACTATCGAGCCACGACCAATCACAAAGCCCTTCCTCACCTTGACTGTGCGGCCTCAGACCGGGCTGAGCGGCATTAGTTCAGTCGCTCTCCCAGGAATGACCTAATCCGCCAAGGAAAGCCTCATTAAGGTATTAAACAAGACTTAATAAGTGAAAGTGATTCACATTGACAATTATCATCGCCATTAATCATAATAACATTATGAAGAGTACTTTTGAAGTGTTGTTTGGTTTGGTTTGGTTTGGTTTGCTTTATTTAGTTACATCTGTGATACAAGGTACACCAGAGTAATAATCTTGGGCCTGGCCCCTCAGCATCGAAACATCAGAAATACACACAGAAATACAACACATTACATTTCTGTGGGCTCATCTATTTACATTTTAAACCTAACAGGGCACAACAGATAAAAACGGGGACATTACAATCAAAGGAGGAAATAGGGGGTGGAGATAGGTAGGGGGAGGGGATTAGGGGATTACAACACAGGCCACAAGAACTCGACTGCAGCCAATGCGGCGCGGTCCAGAGGTCTTGCAACGCTGTATTGAAATCAAAAGGGGGGGAGGGGGGGGTTGGGGGAGGGTGGGGGTGGGGGTGCAGAGGCGGGTGCATGAAGTGCATGTGTGTGTGTTAATCAGTCAGTCCTTGTCCTTGTATATGTTAGTGTCTGTGTGAAATTCTGTAGAGTCCTTCTGGTCAAGACACGCGCATGCGCACGCAGAATGTTCCAACGATAACGGTTGCCACAGAAACGCTCGGTCGGCCTCGCCCAAAAGTCGTCATCAGAGTTGTTTGGGTGCAATAATGGGGGTTGTAGGGAAAGTTTCTCATTCTCCGTAGCAATTCCATGGGGGGTTTAAGCAACGGCCTTGCCAGACCGATAACAGGGGAGCCAGATTAGAATGTTGTGGGTCAGGATGAACTGCTGCTCCTCCATCCCCCCCACTAATATCTTTCAGATTCCTGGTCTTCAATGGTTCTACGTCGCTGTTGTAAAATGCTAAGTTTCTCGGAGATATTGTCCAATTTCCGTCCCAGATCAGCCACCACCACCATCAGAGAACCCAGCGCTTTACCCATCTCGTTTAACGTGACAGGCACTCTTTGGGCGTTTTGAGACGATGCCATCCTTCCAATTTTCTGATAAATCAGTGCCATGCTTAGTCCCAGCAGCAACTGTCCTGTTATCATGAAGCCAAAAATGAATAGATCCTCTATGTCCTCGATAGAAAGCGCCGCCAGACACACCGGTCTCCAGCTGTTCCACGAGTCCAAAGCATATCCCGCAGCGAAAGTCCCATCCGGACAAGTTGAACTGTATTTGGGATTGATGAAATGAAAAAAAGATGAAAATAAATCCTAAATAATCCAAAATATATGTTAATTAACATGTGCCTGGGTGTGAGAGAGCAATAGAAAAATAGACCTAAAGTCATTTAGGTCATGGTTCTGTGTATCGTGCTCACTGGGGAAATGATCTTACATAGCAATAGCAGCAATGCGATCTGCTTGCACAGAATTGAAAGGAAACATGATGACAAAAAAGCAATCTCTTGATTACTCTGGTCTCATATCATACAGGATAAAATAATAAATAAACAGCGCACGGAAATGTGTGGTGTCTTTAAAATGAGTTGAGTCTGCATTCAGGTCTGGCTGGTGGTTTAATTCGTTTTTTAACTAAACCATATCGGCACAGCAGTTCCATGCACCTCTCATGCTCTCGACAGCACAAAGATGATGTTACATTTCAAAGCATTTTCCTCCCTCTGATGACAGGCAACCTCCTCCTCCAGCTTCCACGAGGATACCCAGTACCCAGGGTGGATGTGCGGTTCAGGACCCAGTCTTGTGACCAGATGATTCCAGGTTGAAATCCCAGGTTACCATGAGCAGGTATTCATAATCCCTACACACATAGGTCTTTATTCAATAAACATTTGTACTTAATCATATATTCAAAGTTAAGGACAAATAATAAAATAATGTGATAATACAAAATCCAAATAAAATGTTAAAAAAACTAAAAAACGACTAACTTTTCTTTCCCTGTTTCTCTCCTTCCCTCCATCTGATACCCAGGTCCCGGCACGGACTCTGCATGCCTGGTCTTGATGACCAGAACCTGGGGAAGACAGAGCTGCTCTTCCTCCCAGCGAAGATGATTGAAATACCGTGGAAGGCTCCAGGTGTCTCCGGCCCCAGTCTGCCAGGAGTCTCGGGGTAACCTTGGACAACCAGCAAAGATCTGTTTCTCCCTCCACAACATCCTCAGTTCCTCACCCAATCAACTCCTGGTCCAGGCCCGTGATCACGCCTCATAATCCGGCCTGTGCCATCAAGCCACTGCACTAGTAGGTCTTTATTCAATAAACATTTGTCACTGGTGCTTGCTTTTTAATCATCCAGTCATTCAAAGTCCAGAAGGACAAATAATAAAATAATGAATCACTTCCAATCTTCCGCAAGAGACTCAAAACCCACCTCTTCAGACTCCACTACCACTGAAACTGTCCATCAAATAAAATGTTCAAAAAAAAAAAAAAAAAAAAAAAAAAAAAAAAAACAATGTTACAGGTATGAAAAACGCAATGATGTCTTTTGCCGTTTTACTGCACTGATCTTTAACTTTGATTGTTCTCCACATCTTGTAAGTCGCTCTGATAAGAGCGTCTGCTAAATGCTTAAAATGTAAAAATGTAAAAATGTACAGGTACAGTAGCAATGATGTATATTGCAGTGTTACTACACTGATCTCTTACACTAGCCATGATTACACATACCATGTATAAATGGTAAGTCGCTCTGGATAAGAATATCTGCTAAATGCCATAAATGTAAAATAATGATATCCAAATAAATGTGAGGTGTCTTTTTTTTCTTTCACAAACACAGTTTGGCAAGTTCATTTTGGTGATTGCCAAACTCGCCAAACTGTGATTGTGAGACCAGCGCTAGCTTTAGATTGAAAGACAAATGTCGATTGAACCCAGGCCGTAATCTGTCATCTATCCATGCGCATCAATATCTTCATGAAAACGACATGAAATATAAAATATGCCACATTTTACCCTGATATTAGATTCTAGCCTCAATGATCTAACTCTTTGGAAATAGCTCTTCCCCCCGTGTACAACTCAAATGAGACCTGCAAATGTTTTAAAAGCCCAAGTCAAATCATAAAAATTGCCTCTGAAAGTAAAGTAGGAAATTAAGACTTCTCTATAAAATAGCATTAGCAAAATAAAATTGGCCCAGAGAAATAGTACACCTTTAACTAATAGTTCATAAACTTTAGTTAAAGGTAGCCTCAACATGCACATTCAATCCGATGGTCTCCTGTTTATCTTTAAGCACTTTATCACACAATGTCATCCCCTTTATTAAATCAAAGATAAAGAAGCATGAATATGCTTTAACTTTATGAAATCTATATTCCCTGTAACCTTTATATATATATTGTGGCAGCCCGATGGGCTGCACTAGGAAATGGCTGCCTGGCCTACAACACATGGGCGCCAGGAAACACTAAATTTCCCAGAGAGAGAGAATACCTGTGGAAGTCGGTTGACCAGCCAGGATTTAAAGAGAGTGTTGGAAAGTGTGTTTGTCTTTGAAAATTGGATTGCTTTGGTTTTGACTACGGACTGGATTACGGAACTTGGAACTGGATTTTGGACAACGGAACGGACTTTGACAAACGAGATAAGGATTTGTGGATTTGTGGACTTTGTTTGTATTCCCCCCCGTACTCCATTTTTGCTTATATTACTGCCTCCTCTGTGTTCTTGCACTTGCCTACGCCCCCTGCAAGGTTCTGTGAGTGTCGCCCAACCCTTGGGGACACCAAAATATACATTATATAATATCCTCATTATTAAAGGAGCTGGGGACTGTGTTTCATGCTGCAATACCCTAAATATGTAATATTGTATGGAAGGATTTTCAACCAAATAAACTGAATACATTATATAAAAACCTATTTTATCAGTTTTACTTTTAATGTGTGGATTTTTAATATGACAAGATAAGGAAGATTGAAAATCAGCATCTTCTGAGTTTTTAATTCATTTTTAATGTTTTGTTTTTTTAATCGTATTTAAAATAAGAAATGCTCTCACCCCAAATGAATGGTGGCAGATCCACATCTGTAAAGTATAATAAAATCACATCTGCTTGGAGCATATAATGGCTAGTTTATAGACAACCAGATGTCATACTTTACCCACAATTATGACACTGGAATTCAATAAAATATTATTCCTTCAGCTGAAGACCACAAGATGAAAAAGCAGCTGGTATACAGGAAGTAAGAGAAGCAGAAACTTGTGGCATACTGGCTCGACCCAGATCACGCATGTGGGAAAACATCTCTAATGCTAATGTTGCGTTGTCTTTTAGAGAAGCACTCTCAGTTAATGAATGAGCATTTTACTATGCCTATGCCTATATTTACTATGGCATTTCTTGGCAAACTGCAAAAGTCTAAATGGCTTTGAGCATGTGGGCAGAGTACGGCTCTGCCCTGCATGAAAATAATATCGGTGTTTGGACTACACTCGAAACACACCCGCACTGATACACACAGCACTCCAAACACACCTGTACGGATACACACTACACTCGAAACACACCTGTACTGATACACACTACACTCCAAACACACCTTTACTGATACACACTACACTCCAAACACACCTGTACTGATACACACTACACTCCAAACACACCTGTACTGATACACACTACATTCCAAACACACCTGTACGGATACACTTTACACTCCAAACACACCTGCTCTACACTCGAAACACACCTGTACTGATACACACTACACTCCAAACACACCTGTACTGATACACACTACACTCCAAACACACCTGTACTGATACACACTACACTCCAAACACACCTGTACTGATACACACTACACTCCAAACTGTCACGGTTGTTCCCCTGACTTACCACCAGATGGCGGTGTTGCGCCTTTCTGGTGGGAGGGGCACAGATGAAAACAATCGCCAATTACCTCCCTATTTAAACCCCAGCTGGTTTTCGGATCATTGCGAAATCGTAAGCCATTTTACGATTTGCTTGATGCGTTTATTTGTGTCTTTTTAAAGACGTGACTCTAAAGAAACTTTCTATAGAAAAAGAAACTATCTCATTTCAAAGAATCTTCTCTAGTAAAATAACTACTTTATGTGACCTGATTTTAGGAACCTTACTCGCTTTTAGGAGTTTGTTTCGGGTTTCATTTTCGTTCTTTATTTGGCTCTTCTAGCCGTTTATTATTTGTTTTGTTTTCTATTTACCATTAGGTATACCGGTGGAGGTATTTTACCACCGCGCGTTTTGGTTTCTTATCTCTTTATACTGTTTGTTTGTTTGTGTCTGTATGACACTTCATCACCCGTTGGGTGATCATTTCTGTTCCTCCTTATTGTTATTTTTTCCCTACTTCTCTGACCTTCAGAGCTTGTGGTTAGACTGTAGGGCAGTACGGTCTAACTTATTGATCCCCCGGGGTTCTGCGAGTGGCACCAATCACTAACCACCCTCACAGTACGATTTCGCCATGAACACGGCGTCAGCGGATCCCCGCGGTATCGAGCAACTAGCAGGGTTGCAAAGCAGTGAACTGGAGAGACAGAAAGCGACCATTGACCATTTATTCCAACAACAAAGAGTCATGCAGGATAACCAGGCTGGTATAGTCTCTTCCATACAAAAATTGGAGCGCATGATCAAGGCAATGGTCGACAGCCGTTCCCAATCAGCGGCGGGATTCTCCGGCCAGAATCCGGTCGTAACTCCTCGATTGGGCACACCGGTTGTGGAGGGATCACGGGAGGCTAAAATTCAGCTTCCTCCTCGTTTTAGCGAAGAGTCCGGTAAATGTTGGGGTTTTTAGCACAGTGCCAAATTGTCTTTCAGACTCAACCTTCTAGATATGGCTCAGAGGAGTCGCGAGTGGCACTCGTGTTATCATTGTTAACGGGGGCTGCTCTCGAGTGGGCGGTACCTCTAATACGTTCTCAAGCACCGGTATTGGCAAACTCTCTGGGGTTTATGAAAAGGATGGAGTTGGTTTTTGACCACGAACTTCACGACAGCGAGTCTGCTACAAAGTTGACGCGCATGCGCCAGGGTAACCAAAGTGTGGCTGAGTTCTCGATTTCGTTCCGTACTCTCGCGGAAGTTACAGGTTGGCCTGAGAGTCCTCTCATTACGTTTTTCACTAACGCTCTATCCGATCCGGTGAGAGACGCTCTGGCAACTATTGGCATACCGGATTCATTAGATTAATTAGTGACCACTGCTATACGGATTGATAACCGTATTAGGGAACGCCAGCGTGAGAAAAAGGATAGAGAGCACCTGGTTCCTATGAAAGGGTTTTCATCTCCTTATCCTAAGCGTTTGGGCAAGCCAGACGAACCCATGGAGGTAGACAGTGCTAGCTTTCAGGTCCCGGCCGGAGGGGATGTGGACGGGTGTCGGTACTGCCGACGGACGGGTCACATCCTGAGGAATTGTCCCAAACTGAAGGGAAACGAATAGCCTCGCTATCGGGCCGAAGCCTTGAGCGAGACATCAGTCATCTATCTTCCGAACCTTTATTCCAGTCGAGCTATCCTGGAAAAAACAAAACACAAAAATAAACGCTTGATTCAGGGGCGGTAGATTGTTTTGTGGATTCCGGGTGGGCCAAAATAATTAACCCTCTGAGGTCCGTGCTAAGCTTTTCGATGTTTTTTGATTTTGGCATGGTCTGATATTTATCTCAATTTCATCAATTTAACACACATTTACTCCAAAGTGTTTAATATTTTTATTTGAAGGACAATCACAGCTACATTTGTATGCCATCAATAGTTTGGTCAGTATCATATGCAGCTTGTAAATAGATCTACAAACACACAAGTTAAAAATAGTTAATTTTTCTGCTGTCACAAAAGTTGTGAAAGCACACACTAAACTATAGTGACGAATTGTTTTGCCAATGTGCGTTTGTTCATCAAGGTCTTGGTTATGTAAGGGTGTGAAAATGTTTTAGCACATATGAGATCTAAATAGCTAAAAACCTGTTTTTATCAGAACTGGTCACATTTATTTCAGGCTGTGGGAGGGCTATATGCTAATTTACTGAATATTCATGATCCACACCTGAAAGATCATGGTCAAAGGCCATCAGACAAAGACATCTTGCAGAGTAGCCTGCATTTCTTGCGACCAACAGAAGCCAGTTTGACAACATCCAAAGTCTGGCATTGGGCACAGGCACATGATCAAAAGTTTAAGATATTCATCTTTAAACGTCTGTAGGAAAACGAAAGCAAAATCCGTGTGTCTCACGAAGACACGGAAAGACATAAACAAGACAAAACAAAATAACCAACGATCAGGAACAAACAAAACGTATCCAAAATCTCGGAATAAACTAAACGCTGGGAATCTAAACCACAATAAGCACACAAACAAGTTCTCGAGAGGCAAGAAACATTAATCACAATAGGTATTATCAAGCTAAGCTAGATAATGTCCAAGCGCCAAACAGAATGCCAGCTGGTTAAATATCCTCCCGTTAATTATTCGCAGCAGTCCGCAATGATTCTGATTTTTTTCGTATAGCGTCAAGACGCTGAATTCATATATTTTCACGAGTATTTGAAAATATGGTAAATCAAATAAATATCAGCATACACCGTCTGTTACTGGCAGCTCGCAACCGTAAACACAGACAAGATCCGATATAATGTCGGGACATTGTTTACGCTGCAATTTCACACACGGAATTCATATATTGAATACGAGTATTTGATAACATGGCAAATCAAATATAGTTACTTACTCTTCGTCAGTTATTGTCTTCGTCGCTTTCCATCGATGCTCTCAAACACTGCAGCGCAGAAAATCTTTCCATCTTGAATAAAATTGTATGTCTGTATAAAATCTTGCTTCAAATTGTCGGGACAGTTTGTGTTGTTTACGCCGGCGTTTCACACATGGCCCCACGCCCCTCCCCACACCTCCCGAAACTCGCACCTAGTTACCATGTCAATAGAAGGGGGACGTTACTAAAAGGTAAAAAACAGAGTAAAAACAAGGTTTACTTTTGGTCTAATTAACCTAATTTAAAAATCCCATTTGATTTGCCAGTGCTCAAATCGGAAAGTCGCGATTCTAAGGTTTCTGTCAATGTTTTGTCGCGTGTGTATGATAAAATATCGCGAAATTAGAAATAGTAATATACTTTTATTGCTGCTGGGAGCGGCGCCGCTCCCGTCGACCTCAGGGGTTAAATTACCTGTTTGGGTTCTTTCACAACCCTGTGGTGTCACAGCTATTGACGGGCGTCCTCTGGGTTCCGGTCGATTAAGGAGTCGACGGAGACTGTGATTATGCGGATCGCGTACGGGAACACACCGAACAAATAAAGTTATTTTTGGTCGATTCTCCCACGCACCCATTCGTTCTGGACACTCCTGGTTAATTAAACATAAACCACAGGTGAACTGGGGCAGCCACAGGAACACTATTGTACAATGGGGGGATCAATGCTCGGCGTGGTTGCTTACCTTTCATTCCCTCGTCGTCCGGTTTCCGGTTGGTCTAATAAACACGAGACCGACTCGGAGACCGACGAATCAGTGCACTGTTCGCCTAAACATGTTCCGTCTTCCATACATTCCTGAGACGGAGAAAGAACTTGAATGGGATCCGCAGTGTGACTGGGGAGTTCCGCTTGAGGAGTCCACTGGGGAGGAGATTAGTGACCTAGAATCACTATCGTTTGATTCTTTGGAGGCCGACATACCTTCTACTGACACAGAACCGAATCAGTCTCGAGTCCCTAAATGATCAGTTAGTCACTCCAGTTCCGATGCCCATAAAAAGTTCCGACCTGACATCATCGAGCCAGGTTTCCCTAAAACACAGGAGGAGATGGAACTCATGAGTGCGGAATTATATCCGTTACCCTCCGGCATTCCTAAGGCTTATTCGGATCTGAGCGAAGTGTTTAGTAAGCAAAGGGCTACTAAGCTACCTCCGCATCGACCTTATGATTGCGCCATTGAGCTTCACCCAGGCACGGTTCCTCCACACGGAGCCTTATATTCATTATCGGTACCTGAGTGCGGCTATGAAAAAATACATTTCAGAATCCCTAGCTAACGGTTTTATCAGGTCATCCACGTCTCCTGCTGGGGCGGGGTTCTTTTTTGTCAGTAAAAAGGACGGGGGCTTACGACCTTGTATCGATTACAGAGGGTTAAATAACATAACCATAAAGAATCGATATCCCCTTCCCTTATGAACTCTGCGTTTGAACGTCTCCAAGGAGCGTCAATTTTTTCCAAATTAGATCTTTCTAACGCCGTATAATTTAGTTCGCATTCGACAAGGGGATGAGTGGAAAACACGCGTTTACGCACAATGGGCACTATGAGTACCTGGTGATGCCATTTGGTCTCACGTGCGCGCCTGCAGTCTTCCAGGCGCTAGTAAATGACGTACTCAGGGAGATGTTGAGAAATCGGTTTTCGTTTATCTTGATTTGACATATTGATTTTCTCCAATTCTCTTCTCTGAGCACGTGTGAAACACGTCAGACAAGTGCTCAAATGCCTGTTAGATGCAACTATTTGTAAGCGGAGAAATGTGTTTTTCACGTACCGTCAGTTTCCTTCCTAGGATTCATTGTCACGGAGGGCAGGATCCAAATGGACCCCAATAAAGTGACTGCGGTCAGGATTGGCCAGCTCCGGTTCTGTTAAACAGGTCCAGCGGTTTTGGGGTTTGCAAATTTTTATAGACGGTTTATCCGCAATTTTAGTTCAGTGGTCGCTCCTATCACGGCGCTTACCAAAAGACGGTTCCTTCGG